>VWZF01006548.1:129998-328978 GCA_013396755.1 Sclerurus mexicanus
TTTTTTTTTTTTTTTTTTTTTGCTTAGAGCTTTAGTTTTTTGATGTTAGCACTAAACTATTATGTCAAACTTATGTCAGTTTTGAATAGTATCACAGCAATTTCTGTTGGGGAAATATTCTGTGCAAACAAATCTCTTACTGTTGTTGTTGTAGTTTGTGTGTCCATTTAGTAATTCCAATTTCATATCAAAATTGCACCAAGGAATTTATGCACATTTAAACTAATTGACAAGTACCATGGTGTAGTCCTGGGATTATATTTTATTGATCTGGTTCATTTAATTAATATTAGGCAATACCTAGAAAAAACATGAAACAAATTGTAACCCAAGCCAAGCAGATGCAGAGAATGCACACAGTGAATGAAAAGACATGCAGGTCACTCACAGGATCAGAACAGTTTGTCTTAGCCAACACAAGAGCTTTACATGCCTTAAGGCCTGCCTGGAAGTTGTAGAACACACAACTTGGGGAGAAAAAATCGCTACTAAGAGCCTCAAATACCAGTGGGACGCAGTCACAAATACATTTTTCAGAGCATGGAGAGTGTCATCACTGTGTGAAGCCCTGACTCTTATTTAGGCCAGTTTTGTTGGTCCACACTCATAAATGTCAGGGTCACACAGAGAAGAGTTGGAGCGTAATAAAATTAGTATAATCTGAGATTAATTCCCTTGATTTTCATCTGCCTTACTGTAAAGAATTACCCAGAAAGTTTCTAAACACAGTGTTAAAAATAATTAACACTATTTCAGAGAAGAATACATTAGCTGAGAATGATTCCCTTGTCTCAGGAGTCTTTGCAAAGAGACACCTTCTGTCCTGAACAAGTGCCAGGTACGTTAATTAAGGAAAACCTGTGAAGCACAAAGGAAACTACTCTGCAATATTAGGTTAAAACTGCTTCAGATGCTCAATCCTAAGAACACTTCTCCTCTGGAAAAGCTGGGGTCTTAGACTGCTAAGTGGGGAAAAAATACCCCAGGCTTTTACAGTACAGCTACCGAGCTGAATGATGGCTAACCCTGCATAGATGTATTTGTACAAAAGAAAGACAATTTAGAGTTTCAAAAGCACAGCTAGGATTTAAGCAATAGGCACAGATGTTTCCATTGTTTTTCAGGAAATCGGGTGTCTAGCCACTTCATATTCCTTAAAATCTCCCCCTAAGCAACAAAAAAGTTATTAAGATAGTTTTTTTTGTCTCAAGTGGCAGCTTGAAATTTCTGCTGATTTTAGACAGAATCGTATTACAAAGATTGACTGATCTGTCCCAATATATTTTAAAGTTTAGTAACATGATTACTCAGAACAAATTAATTTTTTAATTAATTGCCTTTTGAAATTTGCTGGGTTCTAAATACGGAACGATTGATTGTATTGCAAGATTTTAAATTGCTACGATTTGTTCCACTTCTTTCTAGCCAAACTTCCCCTAACAGATCAATGTGTATATTCCAGTAGTACTGGAATATCTGAATAGTAATTTTAATAAGGAGACTAAATCAGCATAGAGAAGAAAGGTTGTTTTGTGGTAAAAGTCTTTCAGCCTCAAGTTAAACCAGATTACAGCCGGTTTGTTGGGAAAGGAGTTTACTTGATAGAACACCAGTCACATTCAGACAACCAACAACTTGATTATCTAAATAATCATATTATTGATCAGTTCCTTTGATCAAATGTCCTGTCTGTGCCTGGTTGATGAGAAATTCCCACTTCTTTTTCTTTTTTCATGTGTTTGTTCATATTCGAATCCTTTGGAATTGGATGAATGCAAATATATATAGTATAGTTTGTGCTTTTTGACCCCATAACTCCAATTGTATATCTGGACACATAAGTTGATCTGCATTAGCCAGCAATGGGAGACATCAATAGATAATTTTGATATTTGATTTTGTATAAAATTTAGCAATCTAAATGGTGACTTAATAAACAAAGAAGGAAATAAATTACTGCATTCCTTGTTTCACATACAAACAGACAAAACCACCACTATTATTTCAGTATTTTGCTTGTCTACGTTTTTGGAAGGTTTTTTCGGCATCGGGATTTTAGAGGGTAGGGCTCAACTATTTATGCCAGAAAAAAAAGTTACAGGCCTGCAGTTTTGTACAGTCAGAATTCGGGTGGGATCATTAGACATTTATCTGTGGTCTTACAGCCTCCCATACTGAGCAAGAATCATGTAACATACATGTAAAAATTCAACACTCTTCAAATTCTTTTAGAACGATCTATGATTTTAGGCTCAATCTATAAGATTATGCTCACTACATCTATAGTAAAAACCTGTGCTATATGAATAGAGGCATAATTTCATTTCCTTTTTTACTCGGTAATCTACAAAGTGCAGTTTTATCTTGGAGCTTTATTGATATTTTGATTATTGTGATCTAAAAAGTGCTACCCATTGAATATCTCACCCCTCCCAAAACAAGATGATGCTATTAGCCTGTTTGGTTGTGGTGAAACATGGGAATAGGTTTCCTACAGAGACTGTGGATTGTTCATCTTTGGAGAAATTATGTCTGGGCACTGTCCTGGGTAGCCAGTGCTGGGTGACCCTTGATCTAAAGGGTCCTTTCCCCAGTCATTCTTTGATTCTGTCCAGTCAGATAATCTGAAGACAAGAGAATTTATATTCCTATCATGCATTCACTTCACATAGTGGGATTTTTCTGTATAACAGATCTACTTTAAAATGCAAGTTAAAAAATTCAAAAAAGATCCAGCAATGGCTCCATAATCAAACTGAGTCCTTTTGGTAAGAGGACTGTCTTTTTTGTCATCAGACTGCTGGTAATCAAATGTGTCACAGAGAGAAAGACCATACTCGTATCCCCTGTGATAAGAACTGATAATGTGATCCATAGGTAGAAAACTCTTTCACTTGCTATTTCTGCATCATTTTCAACCTTGCAATTGCCACCAAAAAAAAAAAAAAAAAAAAGGGGCCAGAACAAATTGTGCTGAGGAGCATAAGTAGAATAAAAAGGGTTGAAATATAAAAACCTGGTCAAAACCTGACTAGAACATCAGAATATCATGCCATAAGCAAGATATTCAGAGACCCTCTGTGTCTGTGGCCTTACTGCAAGCCACGGCTGAATTCCTGGTGGTTGGAAATGCAGAGCAATAGTGTCAGTGCCTTCTGAATCTTCAGACAGTGAAGTTACAGTCTCAACAGACAAAGAATTAAAAGCAGCTTCCTAGTTTCAAGAGTGTTTGATGTGGGGCCACCCTGAAGATCTGTCCTCTTCTCTTCTGTCTGTCAGAAGGCCTCCTTTATTAGTGTGTGCAAGCATATTGCAGAGGATGTGTTTATAAAAATTAACCGTAAGTATATGCAATTGCATTGTTTGGTTCCTTTAACCCATTTAATAAAAAATGTAGGCTTACTTTATGTGGAATAAATTGTCCATTATCCATGCCCAGGTATTCTGATGTGTTGGAATTTGGGAGCTCAGCTCTTAGTGTAGCCATCAACACCTTAAGACACTTGGCTTGTGATTGTGCCAGGAAAGACATCAATGCAAGTCTCTGTGCCACAGGGTCCTTCCTTACGTCCATGAGATTCTCCCAGCACAGGTCTCCACTTGTATCAGTGCAGAGCAGGTTCAGAGAGGAGATATGTTAGTCAGCCACCAAGGAACTGCCCAGATTCTGGAAGTGAGCATCACACAGAACGTGCACGCTGCATCATTACATTGCTGTGCTGCTGAGGTGCTGTGAACAGCTCAGCCTTGCCTGCAGTGCCTGCCTGCACTCGGGTTCACAGTTGCAGTCTAGACTTAACATCAGATACTGCTCTAATTCTTGCGAAAACAAAGTGAATTTAGAAGCAGCTGGATTTTTGAGGAACACTTTCCTGTGCTGCAGATCTCATTTTCTGTAAGGACAAACAAGTAAAGACTTAGCCTGCTGTCTCATTGCAAAGCAGAGGAAATCACTGGCATCAGATGAGTGCTGCTACCACATGAGAGTACAGATAAACAGGCTTAGAAAAACTGAGACAGCTGAAAAGATGGAGCAAAAAACTATACAGAAAGTACAGTATGTAATAGTACATACGGCTAATGGAAGAGCATCTCCAGGATGCAGCCAAAAATCTCATCACTTGGCACTGCGCTCACCCCAGCTATTCACACTGGATCTGCCTCGTTGTTGAAAATTGCCAGGCAGGTGTGGAGGATATGAAATGACTGTCCAGTGAAAGGTGGCAGCTTAGAGCACTGCCCTTTAGTCCCACTCTGTTCCATAGAAGTAAGCCGGGTACATGGTGGTCCCTTTTCCACCCACAGAAACAGAAACTTCATAGAAAATCTTTCTGACGCAAAGGAGTCAGGAAGAATAAACCCATGATAATGGAAAAACAATCCCCTTTTGTGCTGTGACTTAGCAAGTTACCTGAATTGTTTACTACTCAGCTTCTCTGCAAGTGAGTTATCAAATGCAGAGGTATGTTATTGAAGCCCTCCAAACTCTCCAAATGAAAAGCAGATCATTCTGCCCTCATGCATTTTTCCTCTCTTCAGTTCTCTAGAAGACTGTCCTCTGCTAAAGTCATCTTCAAGATTAGGGGACTGTTGGTCTGCCTTTCAAATTGTTCCTCACATTCACACATCCTTGGCATTGGGCAGTCTTCAGTTCTCACCTTGTAATCTCCTGGCTGGTTCTGACAACTCCCAATGTCTCATTTCTTTCATTTGCTTGAATCAGTTCTTTGAAAAAAGGGGCCTTTCTGCAGACCTCTGATGTATTTCTTCCTTCTTCTCCAGGGAATCCTAGACAAATTGCTTTATTCTGAAGGTCTCCTTTCAGTACTGCATCCTACATCCTCAGCTTTTTAATCAAACAGAGAGGTTATGCTCTGCCTCCACTGCCAGATTTGTTTACCAATAAATATTCAAAAATTATTAAGAACGACCATTCCACTTTCCCCCAAATTGCCTTTTATGCATAGGAGGAATTTCTTTAATTAATTTCAGCTCTTAAACTCTTTGCTGTTATTCCAAACAGCTGCTGTGCTGTCCCCACTCTTAATGAGCTTTGTCTTCATATGACTTGGAGAAGGACAGAAGGGGCCGTGCTGTCTAAAATTGTTTGAAATTGGTTTTCAGCATGCAGAATAAACTGGACAGCTCCTGTGTGAAATGGATTGTAGTGTCACTCCTCCCTCTGTGGAAATTTAATATGTCTGGCTAGTGAGAATGAGACTCACAGCAGGGGCAGAAGGTATTGACTTTTCCACTTTTTTAAAGAAAATATTCTTTTTTTTTTCCAAATGCACTGAGGCTGTTTCATCTGAATTGTCATTCTTAAATAATTGTCTTAGTAGAAGCAGTACATTTCAACCTCATGCCATCCTTTGAAAATTTAGGCTAGCTGTTGGCACAGAGAAATGCAGCCTGACATTCTGAACCTACACACAGTGTGAAAAATTGCTTTGATCAGCTTGTGTTTGTAATTTAAGGCAGTAAAATAGAATTCTCACTAATTGTGTTTAAGGCATGATGTATTGTGTAATCCACAGAGAGACTCGTTTCAAAAACACTGGAACCATAAAAACAGCTGTTCCACTGAGTCATTTTCCCAATGTGCAACTTAAAACAAAGCAAAACAGAGCAAAAACCTCTCCCAGTTGTAACTTATTTGTGTTGATGGAGTAGGATAATGCAGGAAATGTGGGGGAAAACATCAGAAAACTCATCTCCATGTTCCTTTTTATACCAGAGATTTGGAAACAGAAAAAGAAGCCTTTGGAATCAAAAGAAAAACGAAAAAAAAAACCAAACCAGAAAAACCTCAGTTTCTAAGATATGTTGGTATCCTTATTAAATTACAAATAGCAAGCCATGTATTGATAGTCAAAAGTAATTTGCAAAGACAAGAATGAGTCTAAAATTAGAAGGAATGGAATTAAAGTAATAAAACAAGATACACCAGTTGAATACCTAAAAAATTCATGTCACATATGTGCTGGTGTCCGTATTTTCGTAGTGTTGAAGTATAGTACAATCTCTGTAAGACAAGGTGGTAAGATCTGGTAAAGTAGGTGGAGGAAACTACACTACATAAAAGGAAAATAAAAAAAAAGACAACATGTACCGCAGGCACAGCTCTTTCATCAGCAGAAAGTTGAGTGAGCAAGTGAACAACCCTTTTCATGTTTAGAAGGACCTTTCCTACCACCCAGCTTTTGGAGGGCAAATATAAGCCCAGTTCTATCAAGGTAAGCCTTACTCTGAATTCCAAACAAATTTCCTTAGGGGAAAAAAACCCAGAACTTTTAATATGTTTGTATTTTATGACTGTTGCGGGGACCAGAATTTAATTTTTGTGGATCTGCAATCCAGAGATCTTTTACTTCCCATACTGATACTTTGGAGATGCAGAGCTCCAAATAGCATAAAGATGTGACATGGACGTGTTTTTCTTTTTTGCAGATATCTCAATAAGCTTGCTCTCCTTAGTTGTCACAGCCTGTGGTCTTGCTCTGTTTGGTGTCTCTCTGTTCGTATCCTGGAAGCTTTGCTGGATCCCTTGGCGAGAGCGTGGTCTGCCATTTGGGAACAAAGACAACAAGCAGGAATCCCTGAACTACACAGACACAGAGACCAATGACCGTGACTACAGTGAGGATTATCTGGGTCAGCCTACAGCCTATCCGGAGTCCTCCATGAAGATCAGCCACACCTCCCCTGATATTCCATTAGATACTCAGGCGGGAACGAAGGAGAACTGCGTCCCCAATGTGCGAATGCATCGTCAGATCACTGAACCAACCTCTTCTACTCGGTCAGTAACTCTGATTTCTCTCTCATACTAATGAATACAGATACAGTCCGAAAAGCATAGCTTGATTATCCAGTACACTGACCTGATAAAAATGTATCATCTACTTGCTCCATTCTTTTAAAGAAAAAAATTACACAAAAGTTATTCTTCGAGGTGCACAAACCTCGTGGGTTGAAGGCACAGGATCACAGTCCTATTCCACTCTTCTATAAATTACTGCCTCATTTGTGCTTCGCCCTCAGAAGCTGGATAACACAGAGCACTGTGTATCCTTTAAAAGCACCAGAACAGCCTAGATTTAGCTTGTAAAGCATATTCATTTGCACTTAGCACTGATGCTGAACTCTCAGTAATATCTCCTCAAAGATTTTTAAAACAACCAAAGAAGAAAAGTAGGGCAAGCTAATGAAACACTTGCAAGAGTTAGAAATAGGATTAAAAATCATAGATTTTAGCCGCAGTCATGACTGTGGGGGGGAAAAGGGACTGAACAAGAGTCAGTGAAGTCTCCAGGGGAACTGGAGAACCAGTACACGAGGGAAGAGGAAGGGGGGAGGGTGAGAGCGTGTGCAGGGGCAGGTGATAAAAGGCTTGTGTTTCATACAGTAAGAAAAAAGGATCAGCATGTGAAGAGCCAGTAAATATCTGAGTCAAAGCGGATGCACTTCAGCTGGAGGAGGAACAGCACTAGCCCAGTGGCTCTTTGCTGGCCTCCTTTCTGTCCATCTGGGAGAGCAAACTTAGCCAAGACTATTGCCTGCAGGCACACCTGAACACAGCCTGGTCAGGAATTGCCAGTTGTCCAAAACACGTCTTAGAATGTGAGAAATTCCTGGAGCGTTACTAATGCAAATCTCAAGCTGTAAAAGAACTTGCCTGAGCATCCTGAGTACACAGACAAGGCCTTCACTCCTGTGTAGGTCTTTCTTCTGGCCGTGTTCCCGGGCTGGCCCTTTCCAGCAGGTGTCCCACTGGTTCTCTGCTCACAAGGGCATACTTGTCCAGGTCCCACCCACACCCTGTGCTGTTTGCTGACACGGGCTTTGCTCCTTTACCCCTCTCTTTCATTGCCCCTTACTTTTGCCCAGGTCTTCTCCAAAACACTGTCACTGAGCAGGAGGGGCCTGTCTTCCTTGTACTGCATCCTTTAGCAGAGCCATCACCTTTGTTCTGCTGCTTTCTGCTGTAAGTGGGGAGCCAGCTGTGCTTTCTCTGTGTGGCCACAGAGACCAGGCACCTGCCCCTCCTACAGTCCCTGCGAAGATGTCTCTGCAGTGCCCTCCTTTTTATTCCTCCACAGGATATTCTGCACCTCCCACTGCTGTGAGGAGCTTAAGGGTTGAAAAATACATTTTTTTTTGGTGACATGATAATGTTTTATCCTGGAAAAGACTAATGTATGGCTGTAAGATTATGTATTTATTATGCAACAAGAGGAAAAAAATAGGGTAGTACAGGAGAGGCTGTTCCTCTTTTAAGCATGTGTAAAGAGATATCTACAAGGAATGAATGAACAATGATAGCAGAGGAACTATTGCTGATTAGATTCAATATAAATAGCTTTGGGCTAATCCTGTGCTAGCATTTTCCACGTGTTCTTTCTGTGTTCAGCTGCAGCTCATGGTACGCCAGTAACTGAGTGACTGCTGCATATGAATAGGACAATAAAATAGAATCCCACTCATGTAAGGTTAGAATTTTACCTAATCCACCTTTCACATCCCCCTGCCCCAGCAGGATTTGCAAATTTGGTTTCTGTTACCATTCATTAAGGGGAATGAACAATAAGTGAGTGAGTCCTGGTAATAAATTTCACTGGACTGAAGATAAATGCAACTTTTTATCTTTGAGTACTGAATCTAAAGCAGCTTTTCAGCCACAGTACCACAGAGCTCATTACATCAGGTATGAGAGAAAAAAAAACCAAAACAATTGCTGAGGTGGTCAGCAAACCATTCCAGACCAGAACATCTTACTTGTAAATGAAGCAATCCTAGAAATCAACAAGTAGTTAAAATGCAGAGATGTCAGGAAGCATCCTCCTTTGTGCAGCTTTACCTCTGACCCAGAAATCAGCAAGCTCCTCTGATCCTGCTGCCATTTGCATAATGCAACTCATTTTGTAGGCATAAGCTTAAAGATTCAGTCAAAACCGGCTACTGATAAAAACAGCCACAGTTCTTATATCACACTATACTTGCCAGTAAGATACAGATCCTTTGGATTTGCAGTGGCCGTGAATTTCCATTTGTCACCTACTTCAGGCAGGTTTGGGGAGTGCATACCATTAGCTTGAGACACGGGAGCAGAAATGATGTGACATGAGCAGTGTGATGCTGAACGTCAGCTCTCACAACTGTTAGGTCTCATGCTTTATCCCCTCACGGATTAAAATCTGACCCTGCTCTACAATAAAAAGAATAAGTCAAGTGAGAACAGGATCTTTTCGTGTGTGTGCACAGATTCTTGTGATCCTCAACACAATCTGGTTCAATTCTTTCATTTCCACTTAAGGCATAATTCGATCCGAAGACAGCTCAACCTCTCCAACCCTGACTTCAACATCCAGCAGGTTCAGAAACAAGAGCAGCTGACGGGCATTGGCCGCATTAAGCCAGAGTTGTACAAACAAAGATCGGTGGACACGGACGATGGCCGGAGGAGTAATAGCAAGGCCTGTGGGAGACTGAACTTTATTCTCAAGTATGACTGTGACTTAGAGCAGCTGATAGTGAAGATTCACAAGGCCATCAACCTGCCAGCAAAGGACTTCTCTGGAACTTCAGATCCATACGTGAAGATATATCTGCTTCCTGACAGGAAAACAAAACACCAGACTAAAGTGCACAGAAAGACCCTAAATCCAGTATTTGATGAAGTTTTTTTATTTACTGTTCCATACAATGATCTGAACACAAGGAAACTCCATTTCTCTGTATATGACTTTGACAGATTCTCCAGGCATGACTTGATTGGCCAAGTGGTAGTGGATAATTTTTTAGATTTGGCAGATTTTCCCAGGGAATGTAATATTTGGAAGGATATTGAATATGTCACCAATGTAAGTATTATAATTTTTCTTTTTGAATGTTTTTTTGTTTCTGATTTCATTTCCTTAACCCGATTATAACTGAAATTGTTTAATTTATGAAGAAAAATACTCTATTCTCTCTCTTTCTTGAGCTTTGACCTTAATCCAAGGAAATTGACAGTATATTTTCAGTCCTCATTCCTTGTTCTTTGGTTATATTAAAGCATGTTTTTTGTAGGAGATAGTGGGTTTAGTCATTGCCCTGTTGATAGAGTAGAAATGCTGGAGAATGTTTTTCTCTTAATCTTACTTAATCTAAAACTCACTTAAGGAAATACTGCTTTTCTTACTTTGCCTTTCTGTGTTTTGTGTGATTTGTCATGCAAATTGCAGCATACTAATCAGCCAGAAATGCAGATTCAACATTTCTTATGTAGCGATTTCCAGTCCTTCAAAAGACTATATTCTCATAAATTCAGATAACCCCACAGCTCTAATCCAGTCAAAGAGAGTTCAGACAATACTGTTCCATGAAAGCAATGAAACACCCTGAATGGGTTTCACTCTTTGTTTGGCATCATTTTGTTCTTAGGGAAATGGGAAACTGTACAGCAAGTCTATATTTCTGTTATCTCTGCTATCAAATTCTAAGCAGGAGTCCAAATTGATTAGGTACGAAACCACAGAAACTACTTCTGAGAAAGAAAGAGCTTTCTTCTCAGAGCAGGAGCCAACCTCCTTGTACTGCCATTAGAAATGAATCCCGCACATCCCTTGGAGAGCAGACCTTCACTGAGAATGATACATTACAGAAATCCACAGAAGTGAAGGTACCAGTGCCAAGTGCCAGTAAATATTTCATTTGCTATGTCAAACCACACTCAAATGGGGAGTGCACATTCTAGAGTTAAATGAACCAAAAATCATTAACAGTAAGATCAAAGTGTAAGTTTGTTAGACCTTGGTTCAGGAAAGCATTTAAGCATATGCTTACCTGAGAAGAAGAAGTCATTAAAAAGTAAAGGATGTTCTGAGACAAGTAACTTTCTCCTGAATTCAGCTCCTCGTCTTGTACCTCTCTACCATGCCTGCATTACAGACCAATTTAATTAAATCCATCTTTTTGTTTGGAATTTCTTTTTGAAAATTGCTCTTTTCCTTGTTTTAAGATGATTTCTCAGTCTTCTTGGTCAGTGTGTCGAACATGTTGTGCACCCACTGCCCAATCCTGTCCCACCTAGGATGGAAGGGCAGCAGCAGCACTAGCAGTTCCTCACTCTGGGTACAGGCAGGGACACGGACACTTGGTGTCCAAGAGGAGGAACCTGGCTTTTGTATGAGAAGTTACTACTTTTCAACCACGAGGGAAAAGCAAGGATGTGACAGAGCAGCTGACAGTCATTCCAAGTGAAAGGCTGCCTTCATACAGCATTAAGTGTCCCAAGATCAACTTCATTTTTACAGTCAGCTGAAAGCTGAATGCACAAGCACGCTGGAGTTACTTTGATTTGTACGAGTCCTTTTTCCCTGCTTTAACTTAGGCAGAAGATTTGCTCTGGTGTTTCCTTTTGAATCACTTCCCCTTCCAAAGTTCAAAAGCGATGCAGCGTATCATTTGTATTCAGATTTTCTATAATCTCTGAAATTAAATTCAGGACTGAAACATGAGTCATTTATTAATTCCTGCTGATACTAATTCCTGTGAGAAGCGTGACCCTGTTTATCCAAACAGAACACACGACCTGCCATCTCGACTTGTCACTGGATTTCCAGCTAACAGAGACCTTTTCAAAGCAAGTGACTCACAGTACATAGGAGACACATCCAATTTGGGGTAATGTGAGCTCTGAGATAAGAGTATCAGATAAATGAAAGTGTGGAGTGCTCAGCTTACCAATTAACATTTCCAAAATTTCAAAGGTTAGAACTTACTCCGTGAAGTTCTGAGAAACCCTCCACGCATCATTTAATAAAACAAGTTTCAGCCCATTTTCTTGTCTGTGTAGCTCAGATATCTCGCAGAGTGACAGCAGAAGCTGAATCCTGCAGGCTACTCGTAAAGCTGCTGCAGTGAATACTCCTGTGGCTGCTCTCCAAGCCAGCAGGGAGTATTAGTGAATCTCAGAAGTAAATTTTGGCAAAATTTTGAGCAGTTTATGCTTGCAAACCGAAACGGTATCGACTGTAACAGGTTTTCAATCATTTTATATCTGAGTGTCTTGTTGTTTCACATAATATTAAGTAGAAAACAGAAAAATTCTGGGCAAAATTACTGAAGGAAATTCACTTAATGCAGCTCAACAAAGAGTGCACACAGGAAGGATAAATCAAAGAAACGTATGAGACAAAGGGAGGCTCCACACAAACTGCACATGGCAAGTTTGTCATACTTCTGGAAAGTACATTCATTTTAATTCCTTGTGCATCTTATTACACTGCATAACTAGTGAGCCCAAAGGCCTTTATTTCACATTCTTCATTTTATTATGTTCTAATCCAATTTGACACAGTAATATAAAAGAATGTATCAAATCCTTCTCTGCCCAGCAAAATGTCCTACTTCAAGTGAGCACTGCAGATTATGCCTGAAATGTCAGATTTACTGCAAACAATGCCATTAAACTGCCCTACTGTGCCATGTGCTTTCTTCTCTTTTCTAATAACACTGGAAGATATTTTTTTTTTTATCCCAAACCAGCAGTTTTCATTCTTTGGACAATAACATCTGTTACCATCCCAGAGTTAAAGAGAAATTATTTCATAACACAGATGCGTGTCAGCATAAAAATTCTTTACATGCTTAAAAGCAATCTGCTGCCAAATTTGAATCTCCAGTATGAAAATGATTGTTCTTCTAATCCCAGGTCCTCTGAGCATAAAATCTCTCTCCTGTAACACTGACACTTTCTCCAAGCAGAAAAAAGGCAGTAGTGGGCTATATAATGGTAGAAATAATTAAGTGGATCAACTTTAGATGAATATGAAATGAACTAGATAAGCTTTTTTTATATCTAGCAGTCAGATTACACTGGTTTCTGGCTTATCAAGGGGAAAAAACATAAAGGATGCTTTTTATTTTTAGCCTGGGTTTCTCTTGTTGGCATGTTTTGTTTACTAGCATCTAAAACATGATCAGAGGTTGGGATGTGGTTTTTTGTTGGCATCTGGAGTTTTCCTGGACTGATGGCATGTTTGAAGAGAAAAAAGGGGGTTCATATTTCCTTGGTTGCTATCTTCAAACTCAGATGTGATAAGGAAAAAAAATGGCTTTGTCACAAAATGAAAGGAAGACTATGAAAGAAGAAGGTGTCAGATATGAAATAGGAAGGTGTCAGTCCATTTTAAATAAAGGAGAACCTTCTCTTTCAGAAGATGCCAAGAAGATCCACTTGCATAACTTGCTGTGCACCCAGAAAGGAAAATCCTTTTTCAAGAATTGCTTGTTAAAACATCACCAGGCAGCTACAGGGCGCAGAGGGGTTTCTGTGAACTGGAAATTTGGCTCTGGCTCATACTGGATATTTGGATTCTCAAAGTGCTCAGCCTTTGGCACTTACTAAGCAGGTGATCTTTCTAAAAAAGAATATTTAAAAGTGGCCTCAGCTTAGAGCAGGGAGGTAATTGGGGTAAGAAAGAACAATGTAAATTTCCATTCTTAACTGGGCCAGCATTTTCCAAAATGAGTAGTCATTTTAGGAGGCAATTTTGTGACTTTGTTATAGTATATATAGCTTCTATCACTATGCTGCTTTTCAGTTGTCAAATATAGTTGTGCTTAATATCTAGGCATGGCACAATGAAAACTGCTCTTGCTATGAACATCTAACTTTATATATGCACTTAAAAAAGATCTTATTTATAATACCCCATTGGCACCTTTCATCTTACCCTGAGTTTGAACTAACCTCTTTTCGTGAATATTTCTGTAACATTCTTTCTGAAAGGGTATTTACAAGATTTGCAGTGATTATATACCTAATATTCTCTAAAATGTTGCCACCTGATTGACAGCTCCCATTTATCCTTATCTGTGATTCCTCTGAGGCTGCTTGGGGTATCCAGCTTCTGTGAAGGTGTGAAGTAAATTGGAACTGATAAAGGCAGAAGGCAGTTGGTCACATTCAAACCATGGTTTATTCTTTACCTGCAAATAACTGGAGGACTAGGAAGGATTCAGAGGGTTACTCTGTTTTGAATATGGCTATCCTAAAGCACGTTGCTTTTGTTTCCAGCTAAGCATCAAAGAGTGGAGCATCCAGCCCCCAAAGTTAGAAAACAACAGATCAAGGTACAAAAAGAGAGTGAAAGTACAGAAGCAAAATATTTCTGAAACTTAGACAAGATTACAGAAAAAAAGACCCTGGGTAATACATACAGAATTTGAGAAGTAACATGCCGCAGAATTTAATGAATGTGCATGGTTCACTGGAACCCGAAAGATAGTTATGGATGGCTCAAAGCTATGAAGAAACATGAGCTGTACATCAAGTTGTTCATTCTGACATCCAGAAAGAGCCAGCATATGCTGGAAGTTTCAAAGCCAAGAAATGGATTACATCTCTGTAAGAATCTTCAGGCTCTTTCAGGGTCAAGAATACAAGTGTGTCAGATAATGATGAATTCCTTTTGCACAGAGGCAGGAAACAAAAACATACTTAAAAAATAAGGAATTTAAGACGCATGTCAGTATGCATGCTAGTGTTTTGAGAAAGAGTTAAACACTAGGAAGATTATAAGTATTGGAAATTCTGCATTTTAAAAATGTTAATTGTTCACTGATGTTGTTCTCAAGTTTGCCCAGAAAAGAAAAATTTGAGAATTTGTATTTTTAGGTATTTATGTTGTATGACTGAGATGCAACTGGAGTCAAAACATCACCAGAAGGAATTTTCAAGTTCTCTGTTTCAGAGATGTTAATACCAATAACAGCATGTGTGGAAGAGAGGCAAAAAGACACTGATTTTTTTCAATCAGTAGTCTATGGAAAGCATAATAAAAGCATAAAATACTGAAATCTGACCAAACCTTCCAGATTTTTTGCGGTTCAGAACCATTCTGACCTCAAACTGAAAAAAAAAAAAAGCTTCCTCAAAGGTTGCATTGCTCAGGACCAGGCTGTGAGCAGTTCATTGTCTGCCAAATGCAGATGCATAGGTGCAGGTCATAATCCTTAGGGCTTAAACCCTCAAAAACTGAGGAAAATAAACTTCCTTCTTTGAAAGAAATAGGTAAACACTGTCCTTAATTCACAGACAGCAGAACAGACTCGGACAAAAGGCATGTGACTTGCTCAAGACACAAGACTACTAATAAGCAAAAATGAGACCAGGTCCAGGATCTGCAGATTCCTGGCACCAGCCTTAATCCACTCTGTGTAGCACAGCTTATCTCCTTCGACAGTGTGCAGACACTGTAGCTGGCAGGAAGTCAGCGAAGTCCACCTACTCCAGTTCTAAAAACTGTTTAGCTTGTCAAGATGCTTTAGCTAGTATTTCTGAAATCCCTCTTCTGGCAAGTTGCAGGGTTTAGAGAAGCGATGGCATTGAGCAAGAGCTCAGAAAAGCATTTAAAATATTTACAATGCTTAATAAAATTTTTGAGTTAACAGTTTGAGGAGGAACAGAAACAAACCAAATCTCTCTGTATGAATTCAAATCCAAAGCATCAATGTTAAGTGCCATATCTGTTTTTTAGGACTGTGGCAGTAAAAGAGAAACACAAGCTGATATTTTTTTTCCTTATTTGTAAAGCAGAAAACATAGCTGGTATTAACCTGGTGTTCCACTTGTTTAAAGCAAGTAGGCTTTGGCACCAGGGGATCAACCAGTTATTGATGTGGAGATATACCAAAACAATTGATTTCCAAATGCAAGTCTCTTTAGAAGCGAGAGATTTGAAGACTCATGCATCTTGCCCATGTTAAAGCATGGCCAAAGCTTAGGAGCAACAATTATTTTGTGGCTAGACAACTTAAGGCAGTAAAAGCAAGAGGTCAGATTCACCTCACATAATAAATTTATTTTTAAAAAAGGCAGAATAAGAAAAAACAAACCCACAACCAAACGCAGAAGTACTCAAAAATATAGAAAGCGTAATTGCCTTCGAGAGGCAGATCAGTGGATATTCATCTTCAACGTCACAAGGTCACCTTTTGTTGGATGTTTTCTCCTGACTATTCTTAATCAGATCTATGAAAAAAATGGAAGTGCATGTGTAATGAATCATTTTATAGATAAAAGATGATGAAAAGTCATAGATCTTTAATGCTTCAGATTTCTAAGGGTCACCACAGTAAGGATGAAATAGAAATTAATTAACCTTCAGCATCAGCATAAGAGGTAGAGCACTCATTGTACAGTGAACAACAGCTGCAGCAAGTGTCTTATTATTTTTTTATATTTTTTAACCACTTATATAAATAGGTTCATTTTCAAAACTGGGCTTTTTCTTCTGTCTTTTTTCTTTTTTAGTCTAATGATTTCACTAATGACTGTATAGGAGAAGATTTGTCAGAAATGTCATACATTCAAATGATTAGGGGCCAGCACCCGGCATGGCTAAACAAAGAACAGATAGAGTTATGTACAATCATGTAGGGTAGAGATAAAATACTAGTGAGTGTTTTTGGAAAAGTTAAAGACCTCATGTACCTAATTCTGTTTGGAACAACTGGGTAAGTGTGAGAATAATATTCATTAAAACTTGGGAAGGGTCAGAAGTGAAAAATAAGTCAAATGCCTTGAAGAGCAGTGGTTTGGATGCAGCTCTGTTGGTCCTGAGTCAGCGGTGCAAGGACTCAAAGCTTGGCTCTAAAAGTAACAAAGACTATTCTGTGCAAGTGGTTGCCTAAAAGCCTTTTAACTCCACAGGCATAACCAGAAACAGGATGAATCTTGTAATATTACTGAAGCTTCAGCTAACATTTATTGGGGGTTTGGGAGTAGTTTAAGAAAATGGTATTTCAGAGAGCAGTTTATATGTGTATGTATCACAGGAAGTTTACAGAACCCGGGAGCACGGCCATCAGACTTTCCAAGGGAGCTTTCTCAGTATGGGTATTTCTCTCCAACAAAACATACAACCAAACAAAAGAAAGTAAAGCAGACAAAAGAATTAATAAGAAACCCAGGTAGCAGAAATGGTGCCATTCCAGTTCAAGAATTTAAAAGGTAAAAAAAAGTGTTTCAAAGTCAGTGTATTGAGAAGACTGAAATTTCAGAATGTTTTGATTTCTCATTTGGAATGCCATTCTGTTACTGTGTTTTAAAATATCTTGAAAGCTGAAGTAGGAAAAGAAATCTTGATTTTTATCAAAGCAAAATGATTCAAGTCAAGTATTAGATATTCTGCTTCAGAATGGAAATAACTCAAAATTCCTGCTGAAATTGAAATCCTGATTTTTACACTGGTTCTTCCCCTCCTCATCAGTGCTGCCTATTCTTGAGTTGTCTCTTTTGTCCTTGTACCATGCATGTCTCCCTGGTGCAACAGCCCCAGAACAGCAATAGTGGAGGAAGAATATTTTCCGTCACACATCAGCTGCATGCTGAGAAAGGTTAGACACAATCCCGAATTCCTGTTTCCTGGTTAGTGTCTGTAATGGTCCCTGTCCTACATGCCCCCTTTGTCCTTTCTTCTCATCCTCCTCTGCCAATTCCTTTTTTTTTTTTCCAAAAATCTCTATCAAACAAGGATCTCGGAGAACTCACAGTAACAAACACATTGCACATAAAGCAAAGCCAAATTGTGATCCCGTTCAGCCAAGCCTGTCCTTCAATTATACCACCCAGAATTGTCAGTGGGAGCCACAGACACACAAAAAAAGTACTGCTCTAGTATTTTACAATTCATAGGCAGCAGTTCTTGAGGATGAGCAAAGAGCTCTCGCACAGCGCTAAGACTAAAATAGCTGTATTGAGGGGATCTTGGTTGTAACCATTCTGCACATAATTTAGGATTAGACTGTGCCATAGCCTTTTTCCTACAGGGTTATATAACTTTCAATTTAAACATGTATTTAGCCAGGCAGGGGAAAAAAAATCACTTCAAACACGCATTTAATTATTAAACAGTTTTGGGAATGCTTACTCTTCTTTCTTTTTTTTTCAGCAGAGGTCACAGAAAGCAGTTCAATAGCTTATGGATTCATCAAAATTTCTGAACAATCCTACCCTTTAAATTAAGTTTCAATATTTGGAACCAAACTTGAAAGTATTCTTCCCTCTGAGCATACAGTGCTTATGTGAAAAGCCTCAAGCCATTTTTAGCCTTTAATCCCCACTAGACACCACAGCCATCAGGCATCTTGCTCCACCAAACAGGGTAATTCAGGGTTTTACACTTTCCCTCTGTGTACAGTCTCTTTAGCCAGTTCTCATGCTATTTTGCCATGTTCTTATATTTAAGCAATAAGTGGACTTTTTTGTTGGTTTTTTTACTTAAGGACTCATTGTAACTGTGCCCTAGACTCTTAGCAGGGCATCCTGGTTATTTGGGCTGAGGGTAGCCAAGCCCTCTGGCACCCCATACCCAACAGGCATCCTAAGACAATGTGAACGTGCTGGGGTACAGTTTTGACTTCATCTTTCCTAGTACGTCTGTTTCCCAGGTAAACAGGTAGAAAAGAAAATGCCATTATACACAGCCTCTTTGCTCACCAAAAGATTTGTCTGGCCCCTTTCAAAGTCTTGTTAGAGGATGTGACCTGTCTCATGCTTTAACCTTTTGGGATTCCAGGATCTGTAACACGAGTCCTGAATTGCTGGATCGCAACTCTAGTGCTGGGAGGCCTCGATTTTGTGCTTGCTGGTTAAATTACAGAGCTTGGCAAAATTAAGATAAGACCATACCATTGGCTAAATAATCCCGAGGGCTGTCTTCAGACCTTCCCACTGCCTTTGGAGGGGAAAACATTAGAAGCTGCAGCTGAAGGTTGAGCTGACTCATGGAGAAGGATGTATTGTTCCCACAATATGTATCTATAGCTTTTCTCCTTGTCTGGGAAACTTTTAGCAGTTTGAAAGAAAAAACAGATGGGACAACGGAACTGACATAAATGAGAGCAGAAGTTTCAAAGGATACACAAACCATTTTGCTAAAATTTGGTTATATGGTCAACAAATATAATTCCAGGTTATTGTGGAGGCCCCTGTTGTGTACATGACAGCTTTTCTGTCTTCAATGCACAAGGACCATTGCTGATGCTCTCTAGACAATTCTGCTCATGTTATTGCAGAAAGATACATAGCTATGCTCTTCCATTCTTTCACTTTGTGAAAAATAGCTTACTTAGCAGCCAAACTATCCAGGGGAAGAGGGACAGAAAAGCATCACTCTTTCGTGGCAAGTGAGCCATTTTTCTGAGAGCAGATCTAAAGAAACTGGCAAAAACTGAGCACCTGTAACCTGACTAAAAGCTTTTTCATCAAGATTTATCAGCCCCAAGTTTATGACAACTTTACAGCAGAGGTCTTAATTTAAACTCACTATTTTATGTAATTTCTCCTCACATGTACTCATTTTTTTAACCATTCAGAATACATGTATATCAGGAACAACATACAAAATACAGTGTTTCCTGAAAAAAATCCAGCAGGCCGTGGCAGCCTCACTTTGTGCGTGCCTGGGGAAGATTAAATGACAGATAGACACAAATTTCTGAATTCCGCACTGGTTGTCACAGACACTGAAAGGCACTTCACAATGCACACCCAAATTGTAAAATTATGGATGTTGTATATTCTGTAGTTAGTCTCAGTGAAGTCACTGGGAGTATTCACAGGGATAAATGGGGCATGTAGGCTTTTGCAGTGTCTGAGCCTTCCTGTGGCTCCCTAGCAGAGAATTAGTGAGTATTTCACCCCATGTCCTTTGGTGAAGCGACAGGCTCAAATGCCCAGACTGCATTAGCAATGTCTGCGGTATCATGACATTTGAGATTTGTGTAGCTGCGTGTTCCTGGCCCTTCGCTGCTTGATTAAACACCTTGCTCTATTTACTCAAGAAAACAGTAGTCACAAGCTACCTCTTACCTCAGTGAATGCTTAATCGTTTACTACTCCTTTCATCAGGCAAACTCCAAATGAAAGCTACATACACCATCTGGAAGAAGATTTCTGACTAGTGATGGCATCTTGCTCGTGATGGGCATGGAAGCAGAAAATAACTGACAGCTGGAGGTTTTCACAGTTGATTATATGAACTATAGGGATAAAATTCCCTGCTCAGATACTTAAGCCAAATCTGGCATCCGAAAAATAGCAGTTTATCACAACATCAGAAAACATAACCTTGCTTGCCTGGCAACCAACTACTAACATGCTCAGCACTTGTGACTGAAATCCATCGCCCCTCCTACCTAACACCTCCTCTTCCGTTTCCTGCAGTAAAATTATTTTAAACGGAGCAGGGAATAGGCGATAAGCCATATCATCCCATATCACTTTCCATTCATACAGAAACTGCTATCCAAACACCATGAAAGTTAACTCAGAAGAACAAAACAACACTGCCTCATACGATGTTTTCTGTATTTGTTTTCAGAATTCATAGAACTCTGTGCTTTCTTTCTCAAGCATGCTGGGGTTTTATAAGTATTTTGGAAAGCCAGCTGTGGTTTAATCAACCATCTGATCTACGTTACGATAACTCGTCTGAACAACCACAACCATAAAATAAATGTGTGTGCAATAAAGTGAAACAAAAGTGTGTACAAAAATGATAGAAAGAAAACAGCAGACCTTGGTTTCGAGCACCCTAGGGAGTTACTTATGATCATCAGGAAGAAAGGAAGCGCTTTAAAATAATGAAAATCTTTCATGTCCGTACTCCGCTGAGCACAGAGTCTTACAGTAAATGCTAATTTAACAATAAACTTCACTCTACTGGGACCACAACATTTGATGCAGGTAGAAATGAGTA
The DNA here is from genome assembly GCA_013396755.1 of Sclerurus mexicanus. NCBI lineage: Eukaryota > Metazoa > Chordata > Aves > Passeriformes > Furnariidae > Sclerurus > Sclerurus mexicanus. Next base: position 150,752 of record VWZF01006548.1, read on the forward strand.
GTGCTCAGGATTGGATCCTGACTGTACTGTAAAGTCAGGGAAAGAATTCCCACTGAAGCTCAGATTTCATGCATCTCCTCTTGCTATAGTTTGGAAATAGTATCTTGTAAACGGTACAAAAAGCCATATGAAATAATCTAAACAGGTAACTTGAGATGTACATCAGAAAATGCACTAAAGCAGCACAACAAGCAAATTACCATCCTATTATTCCTCTCTGAAAAAGCAATATGTGTCAGTGACCCATTCAATAAAGATTTGAAGATACTCCTCCCAAAAATTTGATGGGTAAAATATGAGTGAGCTGTCAACTTTCTTCTTTGAGAATGCAGATAGAAATCTCTCCATCAAAAATTCCCTGAGTTCTACATCCTCATCTTCAATTTTTGCCTGGCTACAGCCATCCTAATGGAATGAAAACAGATTATTTTCCCCCATGTTTCTGCAGGCAACACTCCTGACCCACTCCTTTTGGTAGCTCAGCATTGTTTCTCATTTGCCAGCTCCTTTTTTTTCCAAATCCTTCACATTACTCAATATATAGAGAGTATCGACATTCTTGGAAAATCCGTGAAAAGGAGTTCGTTCAATAGACAGCTTTTATTATGGAATAACATACAAAAAGCTTTTCATCTTACCTATAACAGTAATACTTTTTTCATTAAAATTCAGATATTTTTAAAACCAAACAAGTATCTGTAGCAGTAGATGCTCACTTTTTTCATCCCCATCCAGCCACTCTTTTTCTTCTCAGAAGTTACTTATTTCAGGAAACCTTTCAGTGCTAAATTAGCCCACACACAGAAGGATACTATCCTTTTCAGACAGTTTTGCTTCAGAAGTTATGAGTCAGGATGGTCAGAGATAACTCCAGTAAACTTTTTCAAAATCATACTTCTCAAAAAAATTGAGTCCCTTTTAACATGGCAGTCCCTTTTAACATGCAGACTGAGTACCCAAAATCTAATTAACAGTTCTAAAGTGAACTCACCATTTAGGACAAGTCAATTCACAACTCTGATTTCATCTAAAACCTATCAAATTATTTAAATTATACACAACTAACCTGAAAATTTGAAGAGCCATCCAGGTGGCTGTGAGATACTGTTTACTAAACCACTCACAGGCTCTCTAAAAGTGCTAGCTTTTTTCCTACCCGTAGGCAAGTGTGTCTTGAATAACGCTATTTATTCTGAATATAGACGTAGCCAGGTATAAGTCTGGGCAGCTCACCACACTCACCTCACACCTGTGAGGAAGAACAGAACAAGCTGCAGAAAACACTAATTTTCCTCTCTAGGTGTGTTTCACATGTAGCATATGTAAGGTAAAACAAGTTTGGAGAAACGCCTGCTAGGAGGAGGGAGTTCTGTTGACTCAATTTTTTATGGACTTAAAGCATTAAAGCACTTCTATATTTAGTTCTCTCTTTATCTCACATCTTACACTACCCTCTGTGTATTCTTTAAGAGAGAAAACATGCTCGCCGAAGTGGCCCTAAAATTGCCCCCAGTACACGTCTAAATATAATAGGGAGGCACGAACACATCTGATAGAGAACAAGTATTGCAGAAAAAGAAGTGTTGCCACACTCTGCACAATCACATCTTCCCCTGCTCACGCTGCAGACACCTGGATGATACGCTTGATTTCAGAGTCTGCATTTTCTAAAATGGATTTACGTCTTCTTCACCTTCCTTCAGCTTCCTCACAGTCTTTTGTTTAATTTTAAACCTTTCTTTTTTCTGTGTAGCTACTAAGCAGATGTAGTACTGGGTTGATAAACTGCCTAGCAGCTTCAGGATTAAAGTGTTCTGTTTATTTGTAAGGTAGGTGGCTGATGCACAGCAACAACATAAATTCTCCACCCCCAAATCCACATAGCTTAAGTGTCCTAATGGCAATAGCCCAGAACGGTCTCTGAAGAAAAGAACGTAGCTGGATTTGCATGAACTTTTGAGCATCCTCAGCAATTAAGATACTGAGAAACACCGAAATGTTCCTGGAGTAGCATGGGAGAAGTGGTAGGAGTAACCCCATGTCACTGCACCACCACAGATTCCACGGCGTTCATTCGGGAGGTGAGGCAGGGAGGTTTGCCCTGGGAGGGTGAGATCCCAGCAGCATCTCAGCATGTCGTGCAGTCAGCAAATTTTACAGAGCAGTTTGTTCTGAAAGTGTCAGTTGCGCCTCTGAGAGGAAACAGAAGAGCTTGCCTTCTCTCCCATGTTTTCCTCCCCACCCCCAGAAAAAAACCCACCAAACCCCCAACGTCTCTCCTCATCCAAATGTGCAGTTTTCTTTGTAGCATGTCTTGAGAATCAAAGGATGAAAGCAGCCCTCTTTTTCACACCTCCGGAATGACGCTGTCTAGTTACCAGCAATTTTATTGTCTTTCTCATTCTTCTTCCCTCTACTATTTTATTTTGTTTTGTATTTGGAAACCAGAGGGATTTTAAGTTATAAAATAAGGTCATTTTGAAGTATTGAAAACTTACGGTTTCATCTATTATGACATATTTAATAACTGTATTTTGAAGCATTAACCTTCATGTCCATGATTCTATTCTTCCACTTAACTGGCAATTAAAATGGAATGACTGTGCAAGGACAAACAAAGCAGTACAACTGCACACCTTTGCTCCCCATGCATTAACAGAATATTGCCAACAGTGAAGTAATCTCCTTCCCTTTGAAATTTGCAGAGATTTTCTTTTCTATATGACCCATTCAAATGAATTACTAAGAAGTAAATGAAACTTCTATGGAAATGGCTTTTCTGTTGTTAAAAGTGGGTAATTTATCAAGAAGTGTTACTAGCAAAATGCATATTGAAAAATTCAGTTGTGCATTCAGTCTGAGGGAAGGTTACATGGAATGCTCTCAGACATGGGTTTAAGTCAGATTTATCCATTTTCACCTTGCCTCTAGTGGATGAAACTTTCTGTGGTTGGTGCATTAGAGTCTGCAGGGCACCAGTGTTACTCTTTATGCAGGTGACAGATCGCAAGCCAACTTTTTGTATTTAATGAGATCACTTAATAGTAATCAAGTCAGTTTGAAAGGTAACAGGATTTCAGTGTCAAGGAGCTCTAGAAATGAAGCTGCTTTTTTGCCAGAAAACGCATGAAGTATTCTCACTGTTCTCTGACCTCAGGGGATGCATGACATAACATGACAAGATTGTCCTTAGAGAATCCAAACACATGGAGGAATTTCAGCAGAAAGATGCTTGATCATTGGCTTTAAAGTCATAAGGATACGCAGGAAAAGTACCTATTCAAAAGAAAAAATAACTTTGAATTGCAATGAAGAAAATCACTGTGTAACTCATAGAAAAAAAAAAGTAGGAGAAATAGATTCATAAGCCCATTGGCTATAAATTGGCACTGAACTTAAAAGGAGCTGAACTCAGAAAATATTGCTTCTGAAGAGTCCAACGTAGGTAATAATTCTTGTATTACTTTTTAGTGGGATGAGAAGCCAAAATGGATCAGAAAGAGAGAGAAAGAAAGAGAGAGAGAAAAGGTGCACCAGGGATTTCATTAAACGTGGATTTGATATCCAGAGATCACAGAATCATTTAGGTTGGAAAAGACCCTTCAGATGATCTAGTCCAACCATTAATCCAGCACTGACAAGTCCACCACTAAACCATGTCTCTAAGTTATTTCAAATCCCTCCAGGGATGTGTGACTCCACTGGTTCCCTGGGCAGCCTGTTCCAATCACTAGAATTTTTAAATGCTCAGACAGAGTCTGGATTAATGGCAGTACACTGCTCTCTAACAGTTCCTTTAGTGGGCTCTGAAAAGAGCACATTATCCTGAAGTGGCCAAAATTTAGGGGCAAAGTGCTGCTTTGCTGCCTGTTTGCAAAGAGCATGGCACATGTGCTTCTCCAGCTTCTGCATTCTGTATGCTGGAGCCCTGAGCCAGGATGAGCCCCTCCTGACCTTCCCAGGGCACATGCACAGGTACATGTGTAGTAGGTCACTGCATCCTCCCTACTGAAATCTCACCTGGGATGGAATTCCACAGCAGATGGAAAAATCTATCAAGAGATATCTGATTAAATAAAAATATATAAAAACATATCTCAGCTAAAACTGTACAGTGGCAGGAAAGACATGCTAATGCAGCACAGAGTTTGACATTAACTTTCTATATTTCAAGCACATGATACTATTTGGACCATTCTCTTTTTCATACCAACTTCTTCAAAAACAAAACTGTAGAGCAAACTTAGATTCAGATTTGTAGAAGTGACCTTTTATCACCAATTTTGTGTGTGACCTGTGCAACAAGGAAGTCAGTCCAGAACACCTAATGTAAGTATAATGAATACATCCACAACACGCTCTAAGTGCTTGCACAGATTGAGAAAAACATCCTTTTTTCTCTGATACTGTGACCCTCTCCATCTTTTTTCAGCACTATCCAGGTACTTAGTTTCTCTCCTTCTCAGTGATGTGCTCGGAATACATGATACAACAGACAGCCGCTTTACACAACACAAAATTCCTGCACTGATAATGACATTCATTGCTAAGGGAACCTGAGGAACTTGTTAGTAGGGCCCAAAAAAACTCTTAATACCATGTCATTGCAGCACCAGGTTTAATTAGCTTTTCTTGTACTGAATGGCTACTCTGCAAGACTTTGTCCTTAATTAAGCCTGTGTCAGCAGGGCACAAGGACTGGCTGCTCCCTGCGGGCTGGGATGTCAGGAGCAGCGGGGGACCTGGACCTGCTGGGCAGGACCTGGCCAGCCAGGTGCCATCCCACCACCCCAGCCAGGGTGACCTGGGAGGCAACCCCTGGTATCAGCCAGCATCCTAGGGATGGGCCAAGCTCCTGGAATCGGGGGCAGGTGGGGGGAAGCCCTGGCAGGCAGTCAGGGCCAGTAAGGGCTGTTGGTGCCCTCGGGGCCCTGACATCCCGATTGCTCTTCGTCCCTGTACATGAACAGATAATTGAGAGGGCTCAGCAGACAGAATATCTTTTGATGTTTTAGTGGAGCTGTAAGTTCACGTGCAGCCACCGTAGCGCAAGGTAGAGTGAAAGGCCAATCCATTAATTTGCATACAGATTTAGTTTAAATTGACATTTTCATTTTAACACGCTAGGGAAAAAAAATTAACAGGCAAGACATTTTGGATTAAAATATTTTGATTAGTTAACTTTCTTTTAAAACCGGCTTCCTCCCTTGCAATTTCTCTTGGATCTATTTGAAATTTTCATTATTAGTGATATCTGGAGATAATTAAACATATCTTTCAACTTATGTTGAATGGAAGCAAGAGGTAACTAGCAAATGGTGGAAATAATTTTATACATTAGAATGGATTTGCTGCTTCATTTTCTTCAAGATCACGTTTGCCTAGAGATAGCGAACACTTAACATGTAATTTCTCACAAAAAGAAGGCATTTAGCCTTGAAACCATGAAGGGTTTATTTTCTCATCTCTTTCCGTCTGCATGGTGTTTGCCAAGAGTTTTCTTTGAGGTCTGCAAGGTTGGCCCACTCAGATTAGCTTGCACAGCAAGGTACTGCACACTGCAATGCCATTAACCTCTGGTTTACTTTGATTTTTTTCAGTCTCAGTACTTCACAAAAAATGGAGGTCTAATCCAAATCAGTTACAGCTTGTGGAAAAATTATGGGGTTTGACATGACAGATACTGACGGACGTTCATTAAAAGCTTTGATCCTCCCTTCAGGCAGCTAGTGCCCAATTTTCCAGATTGCTTGTGACACTGCCCTCTGTGAGGCATCCCCTGTCTGCCTGACCTACCTGTCCTTCCGTTTTTACCACCTTCACCTAACATCAGAACTCATCATTTTTCCAAGCAGAAGCTCCCTCTTAATTTCCTTTTGAGAAAACAGTTGCCCTCCAAACACCTATTCATATAAAGGGCGATTTACAGTTCATTGCCAGTCCCAAGCTCGTCAACATCTCTGAAGCACGCTGCCTTCCCTGCCGAGGGAAAGGTTTGAGTCAGCTCTGCGCTGACGTGCTCTCCTTTAAAGCTTTAGCATTCAGAAATCATCCCACCCTCACGAGGCTTCCCTTTCAACAGATCTTGGAAGCACAATACCAAAGGTGGCAACTTGTAAACTCTGACAAGGTGGAATGCGTTGAGGTGGGGATCCACTGGAAGAAAAGGAGAAACCACAGCACCTTGCTTGTGAACTCGCGTCTTGCACGTTGCGGCGTTTTCATTTTTACGTATCAGGTGATGAAGATCAGTTATACTTTCCAGCTTTCTGCCATTTCCTGTTCTACACACACTCAAAGAAACACACATGCAACCCCAGCACCAACCAAAATTGTACAAGGCAGCCTGCAATGCCTGGAAAAGAGGAGCCAGGACAGGCTTTTTTGTATTATTAAATCTATACTGAACTTTGTATTTTATAGAAAGTAACAAGTCGTAGAAGATTTGAAAAGAAAAGCAGTAACAATTCAAGAAACCCAAATATCTTGCAGAGGAACAGTTTAATTTGCAAGGAAAAATTTAAACTTCAATTAACTTTTGTCTCTGAACTACAATGCCATCTAGCAAGCCTTCGGAGCCGCTCTGTAGTCACTCTTTGCTCTTCTTAATAAGTGATGAGGGAGTTAAGAATTACTTATAATAACTTGCTACAGAAGTTTCACTTTGAGAGTGCCTCATTTCTGTTTTTACTGTGAAATAATTTCTGACACAGCCACACACATGCATAAACAGGACAAGTACTCCAGTTTTTCCAGTCATGTCTCTACTAATTTTCATTAGCTCAATTCAGACTGTCTCCCCAATTCATCAGTTCAGTTTGGAACAAATTAAGACATCATTTCTATCTCAATAGCTACAGGATAATTCATTGGATTCACTCTTAGACCCAAACAGCAAACCACTGTAGTTATGAATTGAGAATCTGTGAAAAGGATTCAAAGCCAGTAAAATCTATAGGATTTAAGCATATGTTTAAAAATAAGTATGGGGATAAAGTTCATCTTTCCTGAATGGAGGCTTTTTTTAAAAGATCTGAATACAGAATAACTTATCAATAAAGTCTTAGATGACTCACTAAGAACAATTATGTTTTGTAAATGCACTCAGATAACTGAGGACGGTATGCAGCTAACCGATTAGAAAGGCAGTTTCAGTTAATCATCCTATTTATAGGGTAGAAATCATGACAGTGGAGATCTTGGGCCTTTAGAGAAATAACTGCATTGACTACCTACAGGAGAAGGCCTCTTGTCCTTGACTTGCTAAGGACATTGTGGCAAGAGAAAGTTGTGAGTATGTTCTTAAAGACACTAATTGGATTCGTTCTGAAGCATATGTGGAGTGAAAGGCTCAGCCCGTGGCTCCAGCTACCCACTTTCTAAGGTGTCTTGAGTGACTAGCACAACACAAAGTTGTGTCTGGAGGATCCTTCTTATGTGGCCTGCTGTGACCTGCCTTAAAGAAGAGTAGTCTTCACACAACGATAATCGAAGCAGGAGAGGAAAAAAACCAAACACCACACAAACTCCAAAAATCCATATCAAAAGTTATCTTCAGGCTCTGGAGATCGAAGATATGCTGTCTGCTGGATGCTTTACTTTGGATACAGTCTTCATAGAGAAGTTGCCAAGATGCTCAGCAAAACTACGACTAAATTAAAATAAGAACGTAAACTCCCTGAGCTGAAAATCAGAGTTGTTTTCTATAGCCCGGTCAACAGGGAGTCTTCTTATTTCTTCAGTCCCTTTGAGGCACAGCACAAAGTGGTTTTATTCAGAACTGTTCTATGGGGACAGGTGTTTGTCTGTTATAAAGTGCTCCAGGTACCATCTTGGCATCACCAATATAAAGCCTAATAAAGTAAAGTCAAGCTATGTACCTAGTGAAGCAACCAAGTTGAACTTAGTTGTCAGAGGGTTTTGTTGTGTGGGGTTTTTTAGATTTTTTTTTTTAATTAGAACGCATTCAGTTGGCTGGCTGGCCTGTGGGCTTTTTCTCCCCCTTTGCAAGGGTTTTTGGCTTAGATTCTTTAGCTGATTGTGCTTTTCATGCAAGAATCTCTCAGGTCCAGCATTTTTATCAGTGTGTGCTAAGTAGCAAATGCTGTGCCACAGACAAGCCCATGGAGAGGGTACTAGAGATTCCAAGGCACACTTTCTGACCCTGCCTTTTTATGCATCCCATCAGACTAGTTTCTGTATATACACCTCATACAGTTGTATAGGCACAAAAACTGATGGCCAGCCTGTGACTTGACATGAAAATCACCCAAAGCAGTGCAAAAGCCAGGGAATTACANCTCTCTACAGCCCAGTCGACAGGGAGGCTTCTTATTTCTTCAGTCCAGTGCAAAAGCCAGGGAATTACATGCAAACACATCAGCTTTCTCGTATTTCTTCACTGTAGTAAACAAAGCTTCAGAATCGTGTTCTTTCCCAGCAAGTGAAATCAGACTCATTTTTGCATACCTAGCTCTATTTGCTTTCATTTTTTTTTAGAAAGCCATGAAAAAAAGAAAAGAGTGACAATAAAATGCAGAAAAAATAAAAATGAAATCACAGTGTGAAAATTATGCAATTTGCAGATTAACCTAAAACATGAAATACAGCCTGGCATTGATGCATTGAAAGAAAAATTGTAAAAGAGAGGCCATTCCCATTTTCCACACACTTTACTTAATCATATTTCTGTAGCTATAAATTGACCAAGGCATTAATAAATACCTACTTTACCAGAGTTCATTTCTTTGATTTAAGATGTCATGAAAATAGATTTTTCCAGTCATATCTTTTCTATCCATCTTAAAATGTGTAATGAGAAAGCAAGTGGCTCTCTTCTAGTCACATGCAAATTCAATTAAAATGGAACATTTCAAAAGATTTTGCATATGTTTCTCATAGATATAACTTAAAATTAATGACTTAAATGACAAAATAATAAAAAATGCAGGGCTAACTTCATGAATTCTTCATGTCCAATACTTCAGATTTACTATCATTCCCAAACAGATCAAAATCTCAAATTTGTTTACTATGGGATTTGCTTGATATCTGGACATGCACCTCAACTGAATTAATATCTCATCACTTAAATCTGATTTCAGACTTCTCAACACAGATGAACAATTTAATTAATGTACATCCCAAAAAGCAGATAGCACTTCTTAAAGCATTTTTAATTCATATAGACTTAACACATATACCTAGTATACTTAAATCAGACTTGTCTTAGATGAACCTCTAAATAAATCCTTGCAAAATTCAAATCCCCACATTATCAAATATTAGAATGATGTACAGTAGAATTTATCTCGCACTATAGCAGTATAATTGTGTTAATTCCAGGAAAGATTTGGAAATAACTACAAAGAATTTTTTTTTTATTTTTTAAATTTAACTAATTGTTCCTCAGCTCGGAGGGGAGGAAAAAGAGATACTTTAATTAAATAGCGGTAATCTTCCTGTGCTTCAGAAGCTCAAATGATATCATCTCATTTGATGAAACCTCTGCTCTTTTTCTGTTTTTCCAGTGTCCTTTGCAGGGACATGTGGAACTGCTCAAGGAGGTGATGTGCAAAGCTGCCATTGCCTGAGCTGCACGGCTCTGCCATAATGATGGGAATTTATCAAATCTCTAAAATCACGAAATGTGCCTCGAAACCCTCTTTCAGCAGCTAGTAATTTTAAAGGAAATAAGCAAGGGCATCACTGCCTGTAAGTGCTCCCGTTAATGGTGAGTTGGTGAGATGCATAAAAATACTTGTGAGCACCTCACGATCCATAATTAGTTTTGCAACATACCAGAAAAGTGCAAAAGTAGTGTCTGTCTTTTTATAGCTGGAGAGCTGAGGAACCCAGTATAATTGAGGCATATGCTTTAATTAGGGTGGCACAGACCCTGCGTGGTGACAGGCCTATCACAGCTCCTCTGCTCCAGAAATACAAGTTTCCAAAGAAATGGGCACAAACCTTAAGAATGTCCAACTCAAGGACAGCGTATCTCCTTCCAGACCACAGGCAGAAGTTATAACCCATGATTTCTCTTGTTTTCTTCCATCCCTTGCTGCCTGTTTTGCATGATTTTACGTACCCATTCTCTGCGCTTAAATGTGTTTATGAGAAGGGACAGACCTGACCCCAGGTGTCGTCCCCATTTGTCAGAAAATCCCTACCTGCCAGGTAACTTAGGGGTTTCACTGGGAAGGTTTGATCCAGCCTGAGCTGCTTAATGGAGCCTCTAAGGCATCAAAGGTGGGGCAATTTTAGGGGTCTGTGCTCACTGTCCTCCTTAGGGTTACACAGCACGGAGCTGCTGACACAGTACTAGGGAGTGACTTATCCTGCAGGCTGTTCTCCAGCAAAATTTAATCATTTTAAGTTCTATAAATACTGTGTGACTATAGACTAAAACCCTGTAATATCACTTCTAACAGTAATATTACTGTTAGAAGTCAGCATTTTTCAAGATGTATTTATTTTGTGTTAATTTTACAGAAGGAAAATCAGAAATGTTTTCTGGGAAAAGCAAGAGCAATAAACCTTTCGGTAGAAGCCACTGAAAATTATTAAAATAATGAGATTTTTATAATGCATCGAGTATTTCCACCAGAAATGGAGCAAGGAGGAAGGATATAAGATCTATGTCTCCGTGCTCCTAACAGGAATCGTATTTACCACAGAGTTTCAGTATGGGACTCATTGTGTTTGCAGTTTTCAGGCAGACTTTGTGATTTGAACTCCCCAGCTGGACTGAATACATACAGCTCTCCTAGGTAACACTGAGATGTTTTTAAGGAAGAAACTTTGTGCTCTTGCCCTTTTGAATAAAGGACTGCACAAATAGGACAAGGGCTCAGAGACAAGTCTAGATGGGATTATCAAAAACAGGCTGTGCAGCTTGTAAGGCACAGCTAACAACATCAAGGCACTCAGCCATCACCTCAAGCCTGGGGCCAAAGCCTGGGGCACTGGAAAAACAAAGCAGATGTCAGTGGTGTTCTACCTTCCTTTAAAATACAGGAGTGAGCAAGTTATAGATTAAAAATAGAAGCAGTGTTTTCATCGTCTTCGTATGTGTTTCATGCTGACCAGGAACAAAAGAAAAATAGTACACAGCATCTGCATAAATTATAATTGCGGTTTAATTATCTTTTGATTAAGTTATTAATGAAATTGCCCAGACTTCTGGTTATGTTTCCACTATAGGATGCACCAGTATGATATTACTACCACGCTGAATGAAGTGAGACACAGATCTGGAATGTACAACATGTGTGACTTGATAACCTACAATAACATGAAATCTTTTCCTCTGCAGGAATTTTCAAACGTCTCTGGCAGTGTACTAATACATCGCCACATGTCAAGCATAGATAGTAGCACATAAGTAGTCAATTCAAACAGGAGCATAATCCTCGCCGAAGATCCTGCCCTCTGTGCTTGTTAATTCTGTTCCTTGAAGCTATTTCTTGCTAATACAGCACACCTTTAGTGACAATCCGTGGCTTAAGCCTTGTAGCTCAGTGATTTTAAACTTGTGAGGATGTGCCATAATCCTCTCTGTGCTCTGTTACATGGGCTTTGGTTCTGTTAAAAGCTGAATTTCTGTGTTTGCTGGATGGAAGGGTCACGCCTGATACATCACTGGTCTCCAGTCAGAGCACGTTGCCTGTGCCACTGCAGTTACTCAGACAGATGAACACACACGTGCAAATTCTGTGGTGTAGCCACTGTTTGTGGTACTCTCTGAAGAGCATCCCCTCATTAAACCTTTCTCATTGAACCTTGAGGCCCCAACAGCAAAATTTGCAATGTTTGGAACAGTTGAAAATGTTGCCCTTTGATTACAGAAAGAGGGGTAAGCAGGGAAGAATAGCCAGGGCAGGGGGAAACGCTCAGTTGGAAAATCCGTCTTACCAAAATTAAGGTAACATTTACAGGTAGCCAGTATGATGGAGAAGTTAATTCCCTACAAATCGAAATGAAAGTGTGAGAGGACAGGGCTTCATTTTCAGACTCAGAGGATTTGCAGGCCATGAAGTATCTCTTTCCTGCTGATGCCTGCAAGCTTCCCTTCAGTCACATTCTCAGAAAAATTTTATAGTGATACTTTTACCTATGAATTTCTTGAAAAGAGCTGATAAAAGTTTTCAAAGTGTTCATTCAGGATGACCAAGTCTGGAATGGAAACTTGTATTTGGTAGTAACAGTAAAGCATATGCAGTACTCACAGAATTAATTCCTAGTCACCACGGAAAGCATTGGAGTTGAATACAGAGTGACGTTGCCATGGCTGACAATACTGAAGAATGTCAAAATACACAGTTCAAACAACAAATGCCTGATGGGTTTCCTTACGGTCAGGGAAAACCTGAGTGTTTCAACAACACTATCTTCTTCTAAAGGGTAGTGACCAATCCATTTAAATTAACCTCTCTATCAAAATTGGCCAGACTGAAAACTTCCTGAAATGTGGCTTCGGTCAACAATTGCTTTAAGTGGCTTATGAAATCCTGCTCCCTTCTGAGCTGCAGCACGAGCAAGTCTCACAAATCTCAGCACCACAGACCTGGGGAAGCACACTCGCATGCTGGAAGTTGCTCTTCACCACAATGAGAAGAATAAGGGATAGCTTTGCTTCCTGTTCCCCAGGTTATAAGTATCAAGCTCCAGCTGATCACCGGGAAAATCTCAGAGATTAATTATTCCTCCTGTAAATGTTAAGTGCAGGTGTCAGCCAAGAGAAATTCCTCTTGGATGTGCTGACATTGCCTCTTAACAGCATCACCTTCCCAAACAGCACTTTGATCCTCCCACAAAGTGAGTCGGTGACACAGTTTGTTGCAGCGGGTCTGCTCCCAAGTATGCACCATCAAGAGACACTAAACAGGGTGACTCATATCAGCTACCTCGATACTGTCCCAGCCTCTATTGGATTTACAGCTACCACGAAACACTCATCTTTAGAATGGAAAAGGTGACAGCTGATGAAGTCAAGTCAGGGTTAAAAGCTGGTTATTCCTGAAAAAGGGCTCATCAGATCAGCCTTCTCCTTCTTTGGCAGCATCTCTCTTAAATAGCAGCACAAGGAAAGGACCTACTTTTGAATGAACGTGCATGTTTTGGGTTTTTTCTCAAATGAGCTGAGAGCTAAAGCGAAGACGCCTCTCTTGAGCGAAGGGTTGGATCAAGCAACCTCTAGAATTCCCTACAACTCTGTCACAGCAAAATTTTCTGTCCTGCTTACCTCCTCTGGTAACTCCTGAGGTTGGGTAATGTAACTGCTCAGGCTCTGGGCGTCACTCTGTACAGCAGCAAGAGACAGCTGAGATAAACTTGTGTTAGGGGCCCTTGCGAGGTGTTTTCACTCACTTTTGTATCATGCCTCACCCTTCATTTTTTGATGACTGACACAGAAGGAGCCAGCTTGGGAAAGGAGAGAAGCTATTGCACCAAGTTAAGTTGGCAAGATACAAGTACTCCACAACAGCTGTTTTTGCCTTCCCTGTAAAACCCGGAATGTAGCTTTGAATTTGCCGGATAATTTTTTTTAAGTCAAGAATGAAATATTAGGTTACAGGAGAGAGGTCTATGAAAAGTATGAATTCACTGCTCAGTCAAAAAAAAATGCAAATCAAATCACAGAAAAAAAATCTTTTATTCACCATTTTTTTTAATAAAAGAGCTGGATTTCTCTTCTTACTTTTTTAGAAAGAAAATAAAGCAATGCTATGTGACTGCAAACTAGGTGGATAAGCTTGCTTGAGGGAGCTTGTCTGCACAAAGCATGGGAAGTAATGCCCTTCCTCTGCTTCTGGTGGAGACTGTCCCATTGCCACAGACACTTCAGACCTATCACACCTGAGTTTATGCAGTCTTGAGAGTTGCATCAGACTTTTGCCTGTGCAACTGATTTTTTTTAATTAGGAACCTCTCTCTGAGTATCCTCCTGCAGACCAGAAAGGAGGACCAGAAGGAGAGACACAGACATCTGTGGCTGCTTCTCAATGATACAGACAAATCACTCCAAAACACAGACTGGAACAAAGGTTTTCCAGTGCCTCAAAAGTGCCTCATCGCTTCAATGTGTGTCATCTCCAAGGACTGAGTGCTAGAAAACACAACTTTATTTACCCTTGAGAACTTTGGTAGTCCAGCAACAAAGGTAGCGACTCGAACCTTGTACGTAGATGGATGTCTGTTTTTTCAGATATGTTTCAGAATGACAATTCAGCTTTTGCATGTAAAACTGTAGATCTCCAAAGGTATATTTTTATCTTTAGCTCCTGTTATGGGTAGGATTATGTTTATTTATTTGCTTCAAATGATCTCTCTTTTCTTGGAACAGGATAACGTGGATCTTGGTGACCTTATGTTTTCACTCTGCTACCTTCCAACCGCTGGTAGACTAACTATTACAATAATAAAGGCAAGAAATTTAAAAGCAATGGATATCACAGGAGCATCAGGTATGAATTAATTTATTGCTCAGTGTGGATTTCTGTCCCATTTCCCTCCAGAGAGACTCGGAATTCAACTCTGTCAAATCCTAGAATGATTTTTGCGAGGAGGGTTCTTGTACTGTGAGCTCTTGAGTTACCTGAGTGCAGGAGTTTATGAGACACAGGAGTTTATGAAGAAAGATTATTATTTCTAAAGCCATGGTGATTCAGAGTGGCACAAGTTGGCCAAAATGTATTCCGGCCACTGGGAATTTGCTTGAGCAGCAGACTGTTATGGCTGTGGCACAGAGGCAGACTGACCCTCTCTGCCAGTCTCTGAGAGCCAGCGCTGCTTTTGTTGCCATACAAACAAAGCAGTGACCATCCCAGAGTCCTTTCAGCAAGCCTTTCAAAATTTGATAATGAAAATTATAAACTAATTTAAATAAGAATTCATAGATGACTTTTAAATAGTAGCAGGGAGTTGTAGAGCTTCCAGAAAGAGGCTACAAATAAATAGCTTTTTCTTTATTTTCCTGTATTCAGGAGTATAAAAATAATTCTCTTGAGAAATACAAGCCTCTAATTGTTACACTTTGAATTATATTTAACCATACATCAGTAAATCCCGTGGTGAAAAACATTGTCATCTTCTGTCTGTGCTACAAATCTAACAAGTAATTAGGCTGCTATAAATAGGCTGATACAGAGGCTGTTGTATAAAATACTCATGTATAACACGGTTCAGTGGATATTTTAATACCCTCTGAGAAGTTTGTACACAACATGGAGCTTCTTGAACCTAAATTGTTCATTATAAGCAGTCAACCAGGTAAAGCTTTCAAAGCTCCACTGCCTCCCAGGCATTCCGTGGTAACAAAGAAGCTCAAATGCCAATCAGGTCCAGAAGATGAATTCTGCAAGCAGGTATGGGCATACAAGAAGTCTGCTCCCTTCACTTGCCATTTATGTTTATTGAAAAGCACCAAAAGAAAATCAACGTTGTTCTTATGCTTCACACAGATCCCTACGTGAAGGTTTCTTTAATGTGTGAAGGAAGGCGGCTAAAGAAAAGAAAAACTTCCACCAAGAGGAATACCCTTAATCCTGTTTACAATGAAGCCATAGTCTTTGACGTCCCTCCAGAAAACATTGACCAAATTAACTTGTCGATAGCTGTTATGGATTATGACCGGTGAGATACCTGTAGCTGTAAAATGACATCAACTATTGGCTTAGAAAATCTTACACAGCAGATTTGCATCCAGGAAGGAAGTTATTATTTTTTTCCCTGTAAGCGGGGGATTAGTTTCATGTTGATCTTGGTAGAAGGCTCAAATTTTTTGTCTTGCCAGGCACAATTTCCTTTCTAGATTTTAAAATACAGATTTGCATTCGTAACTGGCATAACTAAGCTGTATATATGTTTACCAGAACTGAAGGAATTGAGGATATTGTCAGACAGTCCACACACTGATGCTTTCTTTGTGCACGTTTGCTGAAACCCCTCACATGCATACCTCCTTTTATAAAATTGTGGCTTAGAGTTTACTTGTATTTGCAGCTAATTGCAAAATGCACACAAAGAATCTTTTACGTTCCTCGTGCAAAAATAAGAGACAAATACACACAGACACACAGTGTGTGCCGTAAGGGGGGGAGATAATAAATTGTTCTGATGAGTGGGAAATGCAAAAAGCAAACCTATGTATTTTATACATTATATTCTTCAGGTGAGACTGAATTCTAAAATTCTGTGATTAGTGTTTCTGATGAAATATGCAAATGGTGTGGTTCCAAAGGGAAAGCTTTAAGAAAAAAATATTATGGAACATTTTCACAGTGTAGGTCACAATGAGGTCATCGGAGTATGTCAAGTAGGCAACGATGCAGAAAGTCTGGGTCGTGACCACTGGAACGAAATGCTCTCGTATCCTCGGAAACCCATTGCTCACTGGCATCCTCTTGTAGAGGTAAGACTCTTATTTCCTACTCCCCCGTGACAGTAGCTGTGAATATTCCTCCATACGGCATTAGAGCATTGGATAACACTTTATGAACAAACCCAAGATGCATGAAGTAAATCCTAGAAAAGGGCTTGGAAACACTGATACTAAAAGTCAAACATAACATGCAAGTTAAGTCTGCTCCTTTCAATTTTAGGGAGAAAGTAATACAGAAAGTAATAATATTTTATATATATATATATATATGTATGAAAACACCAAACATTTTGCACTCTGTTAAGGGTTTGGTTTTGGTTTTTAAATAAGATCTTGGGTAACTTTCACTGATAATTCATAAAAAGAAATTGACCTTGTTTACAGAACAGTGAAGACCTATTTTTTTTTATATATAACGACCTAATTTACTTCTTTTCTTGTAACAATATATCATCCGTGGCACTAGCACATCTCAAAGGATGCCTAACTGCACTGAAAAAAATATGTTTTAAGTGTCTCTGGAGATCTGAGGTGCTGATAAGAAGCGACACAATCAGAAAAGCTTTTCAAGGTTCCTATGGTTTTTTTTGTTTTGTTTTGTTTTGTTTTTTGTCTTTAGGGCCCTATTCAGCAGGAATGTTATGCAGGTCTTCTGCGCTTGGATGGCTGCCGAAGAGGCTTCCTCACCCTTTTAACCTATTCAGCAGAAATTTGGCATTCCTGTTGAACTCTTTCTTAGCCATATCCTCAGGGGCTATTCCACAGAGTCCAGTGGGGTAAAGATGTCCTTTTAATCCCTCTGTCTAATCCTCTCCCCAATACAGGGAACACTAATCCTGATTCATGAGACACAAAAACTCATCAAAGATCTAACCAAACTGCTTCCTAAGAGTTACCATGACTTCCTTCTTCCATTGTTGCTCTCGCTGCCTGAAGTCAGGCAGTAAATCCCAGTGAAAAGAAACTGTTGTGTTTATGAACAGCCACAGAGTTGTCCCCAGTGTTGAAGGACAGGAAAGACCGTAGTGTCCATACCAAGCCAAGAGTGAGGCTGTAAGCACTTCATACTTTAGGTAGCCTCTCTGAGTATACTTAGTGCATCCAAGTGCGGCCGCATTGCTAGAGGTGCAACTGAAGATTTACCCACCCGGCTGCGAGCTCCGACCCTAGGCAGTATCATAAATAATTTTCAGGCAATAGGAAGATGCTGCAGGCTGGGAGGAATCCCACAGTCTTTCCCGGTGTCCATAAGCAAGTGGAGTTACTGGTGGCTGGGGACTACAGTTTCGGCAGGGTCGCAGTGGGAAGGCACCGTGAAAGAAGATGGAGCCAAGTGGGGGAGCTCTGCCTGTGTGTTTGTGCCCACGGTGAAAAGCTAGATAGTGGCTGAAGTGCCACGCTTGAAATGCTGACCTGGGCATTTGGGTTTAGAAAACACCTCAGCAAGCTTTCAGCTGTAGCCAAGCATTGATAGGAGTGGCTTGACACAGCACACGAGGAGTAGTGCAATGGTTATTACTGCCCAGAATATGGTGAAGTGTCTCTTAGCAGAAGTTGTCTACATCCTTATATCCAACCTGTCTTCCCTCTTTGATAAATTTCATTGCAGCCAGAGCCCACAATTAGGTTTTGACAGCTCTTCCCTTTTTACAGGCATCCTGTTCTTTTCATACATGCCTGGCTAACTGCTTTAGATTTCATTACTGTGGATTGCTTTTCATGTCACTGAGCTAAACAGAGACATATTTTTTTCCTTCCCAGGAATCAAGTGGGGGAGGGTGTCCAGCGCATCCAGGCTGTGCAGAGAAATATATACACAGCATATCATTTTGGTTCCTGAATCAGGATTAGACTCAGCGAGAGCTTCTGGAACCTCTGTGGCCACAGCCATAGGACCCTGAATATTTGCTGAATAGGACCCTCAGTCTTCTACTGTGTGAAGAGCTATTGGTTTCAAGTAGCGTAATGTTATCCACTTGTAGCATTAATTCTCCAGCTGACACTCTTGCTGCTGATAGATTATTTGTATGGTTGTAAGCATTACCCAAATTCAAGTCATCATTTCTGTTCCTTAGAATAACCCAGGTTTTACAAGCAAAACGATAGCAATGAAAACCAACAAATATGGGAAGCAGCAACAAACATGGTCCTTGTATTTGCAAAACAAATGCAGTATTGTGAAGGGATAGCTTTCTAAATATTTTTTTTCAAGAGTAATTGTCATCAAACATTTTTTTATGACAAGTTGAGTCCTCAGTCTCAGTTGGTGCCTCCTTTCACTTACATGAAAACAAATTAATATGGTTGCTTGCAGAAATCCTTCAAATCTGAAAAACTGTAAAAAAGTTCTGTTGGGTGAGAACAAGATGCATATGGTATTTGTAATGACAGTATGTTCTCTTAGAAAGAAGATAACCATCTGTATAACATGGAGGTTGTTAGTCCTCAACCTTTGTAGATGATATTCCAGTCGGTGTTTCTTAGTTGTGTCCACAACACTTGAAAATGTTGGAAACATGTCATAGGAGGCAATGCTTGATCATACAAACAAGCACACTCGTGTGCCTGTGCACACACACCCACCCTATGTCATTTTAAAATGCTGTTCCAAATATATAGTGCCTGTGAAGACTTCTTTTATTGTTTGTGGTAGAATTAGCAGGGTTATTTTACATGATGATATCTTGTAAATTCAGACAAATTCTGACTATTAAAAGAAAATAAATCTAAGCATTGAACTCTTTCACATAACAAAATCTGTGTCCCAAAACAAGAGACCCTGAGAGAAATTGTTTGCCATTTATTTAGCCATGTTAAATAAGTTCTTTCTTCTTCCAAATTTTTCTAGAGACAACTCGATTCAAGTTTTTACATGGGAATTTCTGTTTAAAAAATGCAAATGCAAAGTATGGATATTTTATACAATATAGTTGTCTGCTTTGTACTTACAGGTAGGGAGCCCTGGTCTTTAAATATAGTTCAGATAAATTTATGTGCACACACATTGCTTCATGTCTTGTATGTGTTGAATGCTCACCAAGTGTTTTGGGTTTGCAACTTTGCTGACACAGATATGCATGCACAGATTGAAGAAACATTTAAAATTCTGACCCCAAATCTGAAAAATTAGATTTATAACCTATCAATGAGGATCTTCCAGAAAATCAGAATTGCTGGTGGGTAAAACACAGCTTGGCACTTGCAGGAAGTCTTGGATCTGTTGTAAATGTGTGCTGCAGCTATAAAGCAGAAGTCCTGTAAGTAGTGGTTTCCATAAACCTCATGCCATGCTGTGGAGAATACAGCTACCATGGGCAAGGGTGCTCCTGGCAGATGGGTAACAACTGGGCATTTCCAAAAGAATACAAAAAACCAAATACAAATTTGCCATGGCAAAACTGTTTCACTGCACTTTCAGCCGAAGCTTTATATCAGCAAGCCACTGGTACGATGCGTTGTGCATATCTGTTCCTGCATGATCCTCACCTCAGGCAAAATCCTGCACTCTTTACCCAGGCTCATGTCCCAGGAGTCAACATGGGGAGATGGGCATGAGCAAAGAAGGAGGAGCTCTTCCTTTGGAGTGGAGTTCTTTGATTTCCTGGACAAATCGTTATACATGCATCCCTACCTGGAATGCAGAGAGCGGGCAGCAACACGCTCTCCCACTGCAGCAATAGCAAAAGAGACTTGTGTGACAAGGAGAACATCTACGCAAGCAGGCTCAGTTGGTGTCCGTGGAAGAGTGCAGGAGCCTTTCTAGGATTTGTCCCTAGCAATTCAAAGGGGCATCAGTTGAAAAATACTATCATTATAATTGCCAGTGGGTGGGAGTTCTTTTATTATCATACCCTGTTTATCGAATCCTCAAGGGTCTGGCATCAAAAGAATTATTATGAACACAGTTCTACTAAAAAACAAGAAAGAATTCTCCATGACAGTGAGCATTTAAAGTGGAATCCAGCAGACCTCAAAGGCTTAGGGATGAGGAAACCCCCCTAAATTTATTATCTTCTCCTAAATTTTGCTGTCTCATGACTTGCAAACTGTTACTCAGGCTGTGGCATTACTATGTGCTTTTTACAAATATCTGCCTTATCATAGTAGTGCGTCTATGAAATGATAGCTGTTTTCTATAGTTGGATACTTCACCCTTCACTCTTAACCAATGATACTCCCTAGACCTGAAATATTTTCGTGTTATGGTTCTGGTCTGCCAGTGAACTGCTGCTGTCTTTGGACTGTATTGCAATAATGCAACAGCTGTTGGAAGGAACAGAGGATAGATACACTGAAAACCCAGAGACAACTATGGTCTTAATGCTGTTCAGTCTTTCTTTTCTAAACTGTAATTCTCAGAGGTAAATTAGTAGTATACTCACGTGAGTGATTTCAAAGCTGAAGCCCTCTTTTGTTTTCCTGTTTTCTGTGGATGCATAATTATGCTGTGTGAAATGTACCTTTATCTGAAATAGCAGAGGAAATCCCTTAGAAGTGCATCTCAGCAAGATCTTAATCCCATTTCACTCATTAACAACATGCTATTAAATTTTAGTTTTAAACTTCTAGTTTTCCATAACAAGCCACGACGTCAGATGTCGTTTTATGAAAAACCAGTGAGTGGCAGTAGGAAAACCTTCCAAGTTACTGGTGCTGAGGCTGAGTACAATGGACACTTGTGTGATATTCCCATGACAAAACACTCACAGCACCACTCTTCTGCAGCTGAGCGCTTAAATATTTATCTGTTTCCGCTGAAATCACCAGACATTAAAAGCATTTCTACTCTCTTTTGTTTTGCTTTTCCCTGTCAATAATCCCGGCAGTGGGTAAACAGGCATGGGGAGGTGGGGACTAACAGAACAGAAAGCCAATATGTAGTATAAAAGACCCAGAGCTCAGACTGTTCT
Source organism: Sclerurus mexicanus (assembly GCA_013396755.1). Lineage (NCBI taxonomy): Eukaryota > Metazoa > Chordata > Aves > Passeriformes > Furnariidae > Sclerurus > Sclerurus mexicanus. The sequence continues at coordinate 172,046 of VWZF01006548.1, forward strand.
TACCAGCCCTTGCACAGCTCGGCTTTCTGTGCCAGCAGATCCACAAAACACCAAAGCAGTGCGTGTGAGAAACTTGTTACACAGAGGTCCGATTTAACTACTGGTAGGGGAACTCCTGGGTCACTTCAAAAATGGAACAGCAAACTGCACAAAAATGAAGAGGTAATTTTAGTCCACCCTTCTTGGCTCGAGGAGGTGTTTGTTACGGGGTTTTTTGGTTGTTGTTCTTTGGTTTGGCTTGGTTTCATTCTTGTGTTTTTTAAACATGATAGTAGCTATATTATCATGAGCACACAAAATCAGAGACATAAGAGACATGTTTACACACTTATCACCTGACAACATTCGAGCACTGAGGGGACATATCTGCAATTGGGGGGAAAAAATTGCTGCAAGCTCCCTTTTAGTTTAAAAGTAACAAACAATAAACAGGGACTGGGAAATTTAGTTGAAAAGTCTATTTTACCCAGCTAGAAATAAATCTGCAATTACTTTACTGTTAATGCATTTTGTTTGAACAGAAAGAAGTGAAAAACATAGATTAGGTGACTCCATCTGAAGTGTCATCAATGAAATGCTTTTTTCCCTTTAGAACAGTGCATTGTCAAGTGATTACATCTCAGTATCAAAAGAGAAAACAATGGCTTTCTTATCTAGAAATAAAACCATGTAGAGAAAGTAATCCACCTTACTGTAGAATTTAATAGAAGCCACCGCCTGTGCTGGGAAAAACAGCAGCAGGACAGACTTTGTAACAGCATCACCTTGAATCTTGCTGCAATTAGTGCCAGGCCTCGCTTGCAACCCTAGTTCTGTCCTGAAGTGACAGCCTTGCAGTAGGTGAAGTTAATTTCTAATACAGTGCGTTGGGCAAGGAGCTACAGCTGGAAGTTCTCCGGGGTCCTGCAGTTCTCTGAGAGGACCTCCATCTCCTTGAAGGTCCGTGCACTAACGCAGCCGGCAGTGATGGGCACTGCCCAGGAAAGGTTTCATCTGTGGCCAAAGGCAGCACGATGGCACAGAGGGGAAGGTGACCCGAGGACTTGTACGCAACTGGGCTGTTCATTTGTTCCTTCGTTTTGTCTGGGGTTTTTAGTTCCTCCTCCTTCTGCTCAGACGTAGACGTTGTAAAACTGGAATGTTTGACTCAGTTGCATGCTGGCCAGCTGTCATTTTTAATACCCATCGCAAAGGTGCGTGAAGAGAGGTGTGTTGTTTTGGTATACTTTTGGTTTTAATAACACATGAACATTGTACTATACTTTATTATTTCTTGGTCAATAAATAGTCCTGGTATCTCTATGTTTCATGTCTAATTTTGGAGAGTGGAGCCATACCTGTATCAAGGCTCTCTCAGTTAGGTGGGCATTTTGTTTGTTTAGTAGAAATAATGCATGATTCCTTTCGCAGTGATGGTTTGAGGGACAAAAAAGAAGATCTTAATTTTGTAATACGTATTACAGTCTTCTAAACACAAGTAAAAATGTACTGTGATTTATTTATATAAATCTAGTCTGAACAAATAAGTTTTGATCTTAATAAAAACTCTGTAAGAAATTGTGCAATTGTAATTTATTACTATTTTGTATTTAATATATTAAAGTTCAGTTCATTATTGACAAAACCAACAAACACTTTGGAAATGTTTCTGCTCAGTTTTTCTCCATAGATGTTGTGTTTTGATAAAATAAATAAGGCCAGGGAGACAAAGCTGTTACATGGCAATTACTTTACAGCACTCAAGCACAATTTGGGGGTTTGGATACTGAAACCTCCTCTGGTTTCATCACATGTCCACAGTCATCACTCCAGAAAGATTATTTGTCATATCAAGCATGGATCTCATATGCTACAGAAGCACTTCTATCAAGTAACAGTGTGTTAAGTTGCCAAAATTGCTATTTAGCATGGCACACGGGCAAAATTCGCAGTCCTCCTGTGTCAACACCTGACACATAGCTCCGGGATATCCCCAGGAATCCCTTGGCAGAGCCCAGAAACAAATGGAAAAGAGCACAGATGTATCTGGTGTGACCACGCAAACTGCACCTAGAAAGGCAACACTCTTGATCTTTTTTCTTGTCTTTTTCTTTTTTTTTCATACACTGAATTTACATACCCATCATCAAGGGTTCTACATGTGCATGACTTCTAATTAGGAGTCTGTCTCTGCAGGGATAAGCTCATTCTCTCCTCGTTTGGAAGACCTAGCCTGCTTGCACATACCACATTAATAAAGAGCTACTGACATGTAGCACATGGCATAAAATGATATTTCATGCAACTAAGGAAGAATTTAATGTAGTTCTTTTCTCTTCTTGGGTTTATTTGATGTCACAGGCACGTGGGAGAAATACGAGAACAGGCCTGTAGTTTTGAAGCTGGGGTCATCCTTAGTAATGGTAACACCTCTAGGCCCAGTGTAGACTTCTGTTTTTCAGCTTTACCTCCAGGTACCTGTAAATGGTGCTCCTGACGGGTGGTGTGCCGGGGTGACAGGAGAGATGGAAGATTTGCAAAGGACACATCTATAGGCATTTTGTTGCAGAATGTAGTGCTGATTATGCCTCTCTGTCCCATAACCCCCTATAAAATACACTGCAGCAGAGGAGGTGTATGAACTTCAAGGTTGGTTTTAATGTCTTTCAAAAATACTGGGTTGCATGTTTCTATTTCTTTGTTAATAAGCAAGCAAAAGCCTCTTCCTCTGTCAAAACAGGCCCACACATCTCTCCTTTCAAGACACTTTTCCAGCAGAATCATCTTTTAAGTATTTATGTGTAGCCTACAGACTTGAAAAAAGCTCCATTAAGACTGGGCCGGGTGAAAGACCGGTTGCAAGAGCCTGTTAGTGACTGAAAGTGAGAAGCCAGAGGTTGAGCTGCTCACTGAAGAAAGCCTGATCAATAGCAAATAAGACATCCCACATTGCATTCAGCCCGGGAAGCCTCGTAATCCTGCGCAGATAATCAGCAGTGAGATGAAAATTAAGGGAGATACTTTGTTAGGAAGAAGCTTTGCTAGCTGCTGACTGAGGCTTTCTGTGGGGGGAATGCCAACATCAGCAAAGTCTCCAAAGTGCCTGGAATGCCAGGAGTGGGAGCGCAGGGTGATGTCCCTGAGGAGCTGAGGACATGGGCTGTTACAGTAAGAAATCAGTAACTCAGAAAGGAGCAGAGACACAGAACGGGGCAGCCACTCTGCACCTAAAGATCACGATGGCAAACTTCATGACTCCAGAAGTAACATTTCTAGGGAAGGAAATCACACAGTGGTTTGTACCACAAACCAGGTCCATGCACTATTGACAATATCGTCACAGACTGAGCCCTAAGAGAGGTTTCTAGTATAAGCAACACGTATTTTATCTCCCTGATTGATATTCTGATATTGCCATTTAAACAGCATCAAATAATTAACTGGGTATACTTATGCATTTATCATTTCCGTATTAATTAACCACACACTTTAGTCTGGTCCACCACACCATCCAAAAGGTCATGGCCTTTAACCACTTAATAACTTGCCAAATGGCATTCAGTGAATTTATGTTCCACTACAAGCACACATGGGAAAATCTGTAAGTGTTCCAAAGTGTGTGAAGTGCCTGAACACTCTGGTTCAAAGAGCTTGAGTAAAACTGCTTAAATATTAAAGAATCATTTAGATGTGTCAGAAATGCCAGCCAACTAGTGTTAGATCCTTATCCAAAGGAAAAAATAAAATCATTTATATTAACCATTCCTAATAATAACTTGATAAAGTTTTGTAATTTTCAGTTTAGGAGGCAGAATTCTGTTTCGAAAATGTTGCTGTAATTGTATCCTTTATATCCTGGTAACTGGCACAAAAACATTTTTAAAACAATAGATTAATAGACTTCAGCTACATTAGGTCTTCCAAAAAATTAAGTATAATTTAAAGACCATATTTTAAAAATGCAACAGTTTTGGACCTTTTGAATAACTTTGGGCTTGTTTTTTTTTTAAGTTAGTTCATTGCATTTAAAAAAATTAGTGAATAACATTTGATGAATAATCACATAGCTTAAGAAAATTCCAAGCTTATCAATCAGTTCCTGTATCCTAGGGAAACTCAATTCCAAATATTTACTGTTCCAGTAGAAATACCTCCTTTCTGTCTGCCAGAAAACAACTTTTGATAGTGTCATTTCCTCCCTTCAAAAGCTCAGCTCTCCAAACACGATAGCATTTTACTTTCAGTTCAAAGTTTTAATACAGACCACGTTTCAGGAAAAGAACACTGAGCACTCAAAAAGTCTCTGCTAAGTCTGGTCCCTTCTCTTCAGCCACCCTGGAGGAATCTCACCAGCTTCGAACTTAAGCAGGCCATGTAGCAACATACAAAATTGAATAAATTAGGTATAAAAGCCCAAATAATCTCCTTAAAGATATTCTGCTTAATTTTGAATTCCATTACTAAAATCTTGCGAAGAAATAAAATTTTAAATTGAACGGAAAAGGAAATTGGGAGCTACAGGAACTGCAATGAGCTGTAAGTCTTATCCTGCACCAACTAGAAATCTGGGTACAATTTTGGCCAACGAATAAAATAAGGTTAGGCCATGAAAAATAGTGAAAGGTTGTCCTATGTGCTAGTGTACACCTGCTCAGTTCCAGCAAAAATAATTAGGAACAAACACTTTGCTGCTATGGGTGGGTTTCTTGTTGCTGGTAGCAGGAGCTAAGGTTTTCTGTCTTCTTTCCCCAAATCAATTAATTTCTTTATCCAGGTGTTTGTAAATGTCCCAAGCCTTCTTCCCTTTCTGCAGTACTTAAACTACTTGAAGAGTTCAAGTGGATTGAAGTGGAAGGAGGAATTCTCAGCATGACTCTGGAGCTGTATCTCGTCTCAATAAGAAAGGACAGGAAGCTACTTCCTCCTACTCTTACTTTAAATCCACTTTAAATTAAAATTCTTTGTTCCAAACACTGCCAAATAATAGGCTGAGCTCACTCCCCCCCCCAAANAAAAAAAAAAAAAATTCCTCCCTTTCATCAGGAGCATCTTTATGTTTGGGTGTGGGGCTCTGTTGAATTGTGTTTTCATTTCCTCCAATCTGCCTGAGAACTGCAGTGCCATTCTCTCCCAGTCCCTTTTCTGCCCTCACCCTGCTAAGGCACAACTGCACATTTGAGCTAAACCTCCAAAAGTTCTGGAGCTCTCCGGACACGATCTAAGAAGTTTTAGTTTGGAAATTCTGTTGCAAGTAGAAATAACCTCCAAATTGCATCTAGCTATATGCCTGATAGACTTTTCATTTTGTTTGTCTACTGGTTTTATTTCTTTCTTCGCTTCTGATATCTGCCTCTTCTTTCCTCAAAACCTTTCCCTCAGTGATTTTTCCTAGACACATGGGTTCAAGTGTCCTCATTCTTCATATATGAGAAAACTTTCCCACATGTGTTGATTTCTCCTGTGGTTTTCCCAGGTGAGCCCAGGTCCAAGAGACAAGGCTGGTCAGGAGCTGTTTCAACCTTCACTCACATTTCATCTGCTACTCACCTCACAGCAACATTCTCATTAAAATAGCGTGCACTTTGTCTTGAGGTAGCAGACCAAAGGTGTAGTGACACAAGGGCTGCTGCTGCAGAACGTCAGGACATGGTAGAATAAGTTGCCAGATTGAAATTTAATGCGTTAATAGCAATGGCCAGGCCTGAAACACTTTTGATGAATGCTGCAAAATCCAAGGTGGCAGCGAATCACAAAATCAATGGCTACTCGTGTCTGTTCGTAAAGACATCAAACATTCGATGTCTTTAGGAGTTTGGATAAGTACCTTAATAAAATGTTTGGGGCCATAACACAGCCTGAGATGTCAGCATTCTGACACTTGTCCAAAATAATGTTCAGCAACACAGAGAACAAATGGACAAGCAAGAGAGCTGTGTTTATAAAAAGAGTTACTATAGGATTCAGGGGAACAGACACAATACACTGTCCAACTGTCCAAATAACAACAATTCATGGAAAAATACCTTCTGGAAGTTTTATTTAAACCAAAGGCACAGCAAACTCTAATGTTACTGTCCTTAAGAGAAAGGACCTCTAAGGAAAGCAGATTTGCATTTACTGCTCTATATTAATTTCCTTTCCCCTTTAGCACCTTTTATGAACTGTTTCAAAAAGGGTAATTATGTGCGACAAAGCAAAAAAAAAATAAAAATCTATAAGTCATTGTTTGTTTGGGTTGCCTGAGTAAAAACCACATTTCAGGGTGTAAGAGGAGTCAGCAGCACTTCAATGTGCAAGGAATGCAAAACATCCTGTGTTTGGTGCTAATGATAGCTAGCTGCTCACAGAAGTGAAGCATCTCACATTTCTCAGAGGCAGAGTATTGTCTGTCTCCCAAAATTGCATTATGCTTCTTATCCAGACTCTCATCCTGTTACAGGAACAGTTTTCACAGGTTATTAGCAAGCCTCAATTTTTAGCCGTGTATTGGGTTTGCTTGGCAAGGTGCTGGTAGCGAGGGGGCTACAGACGTGGTTTTTGTGGAGAGGTGCCAGAATTTTCCCCCAGTGCCAGCTGGCTCCAGGATGAACCCACTGCTGGCCAAGGCCAAGCCACTCAGGGATGGTGGCAATGCCTCTGGGATAACAGGTTGAAGAAGGGAAAAAAGAGTAATCACATCCAGGGAAGAGAGGAGTGAGAATGTGTGAGAGGAGTAGCCCAGCAGACCCCCAGGCCAGTGCAGAAGGAGGGGCAGGAGGTGCTCCAGGTGCCAGAGCTGAGGTTCCCCTGCAGCCCCTGGTGTAGCCCGTGGTGAGGCAGCTGTGCCCCTGCAGCTCAGGCAGGTCCATGGGGAGCAGAGATCCACCTGCAGCCTGTGGAGGAGCTCCTGATGAAGCAGGTGGATGCACCCAAAGGAAGCTGTGACCCCACGGGAAACCCACGTCGGAGCGGGCTCCTGGCAGGATCTGTAGACCTGTGGAGATAAAAGCCCAGACTAGAACAGGTCTGCTGTCAGGACTTGTGACCCCATGGGGGACCCACAGTGGAGCAGCTTGTTCCTGAAAGATGGCACCCCATGGAAAGAGACCCACGCTGGAACGGTTCAGGAAGAATTGTAGCCTGTGGGAAGGACTCGGGCTGGAGAAGTTCATGGAGTACTGTCTCCTGTGGGAGGATAACCATGCTGGAGTAGGGAAAGGACTCCCCTCCACAGTGGGCAGCAGAGACAACTTGTGATGAACCAACTGTAGCATCCATTCCTTCTCTCCCTGCACCACCTGGGGGACAGGAGGTAGAGAATTAGGAATAAGGCTAAACCCAGGAAGGAGGGAGGAGTTGGAGGAAGTTGTTTTTAGGTTTTGTTTTACTTCTCATTATGCTACACCGATTTTGATTGGTAAGAAATTAAACTAATATCAAGTAGGGTCTGTTTTCCCTGTGACAGTAATTGGTGAGTGACCCCTCCCTGCCCTTGTCTCAACTCATGAACCTTTCATTTCACCTCCTCTCCCTTGCACAGTTCAGGAGGTGAGTGATAGAGTGGCTTCGGTGGGTGCCTGGCCTCCAGCCAGGGTCAAACCACCACAATCAGGAAACAATTCATCCTGACTTTTCCAAGTGCCCGGTGCTGACACACAGTGATTTTTATGCAAAACAGTCTGCAAATGAAACCTGAGCTTTCTGACCCAGAAGATTCCACACAAAACTTTAAAAAAAAGGATTCCACCAAAACCGGTCATGCTTCAGGACAGTGAACCCAGATAGAAAATGTTATAATAATATATACAGTCTTCTTATGGCAATTCATGTGTGATACCACGTTAGCTCAATTTAATTCATCCTTCTGCCGTAAGTGTTCCAATGGTGGCTTTTTGTTTGTTTTGAATTTCAGAAGAAGTGCCAAGGGTGTGCTGCAGACTGTGCCTAAAATAGCATCTGGTTTGTAATTACTGTCTGGGACCTGAATTACAAAAACCTGCCGTGCCATGAAAAGATATAATTATTGAAAAGATCTTTTATGCATGGTTTGTCGGCATACTCAACCATCAATTAAATCATTACCACCTAATCCTGCTCATAAATAGAATTTCACAGATTCCCAAATTCCTGAACCTACAAACATTTTTTTTTCCAAGTGAAAAATTACCCCATTTATTGAATGCCTAAAGAAAAGCATACTTCTGTGGAGATCAGAGCTGCAAGCAGAGCCTTTTATCTCTTTTCCTAATGAAAGGATATACAATTGCCAAGTTGTGAATTGAGGGGTAACATTGTCTTGTTTATCCACTTCAGGTAGGTGGGATAAAGGCTAATTCTTCCCAAACCTATGTGCAGTGCTGTTTTTTGAAGGATTCCAACCAAATTCCAGCTGAATCAGCCATCACAACTCCTGTCTGCTAGCAAAGCCTTTTTTACACCAGAATTTTGCCCAGACTTTGAAATTTCTACTTTCACTAATTTCTGCAACCAGACACACACATCTGACACTCATACAACTTTTGAGCCCAATTCTTCATTCTGATATGCTTATCAAGGGAACAGGACAGCAGAGGGGTAAGAGAAACACACATCATCTTTGTGCTGCCCAGGGCTGTGTGTCAGGCAAAGTCAAGGGACTGGTAGATATTTCAAGAGCCTAAAAAATACCCTTGGTGTCTTCTTGATCTCCCTCCACCTACTGACACAATTTCTGTGCCAAGTGTGACAGCTCTAAAACAGCATTTTGCCAGGGATGCTCAACAGGGAGTCAGCGGAGAACTCAATGTTCTGTTTTGGGGAACTCATGGAAAGAAACGACAGAGTAGAGTAGGTGGAGAAGGAAATTATTCTTCTCTGATGTGCCTTTTAAGCCTTCATAATATTATCAGCGCCTTGAAGCTGATGGACAAGCTGTGTGATACTTTTATTTTCAAATATTTTCCCTGAAGCTGCAATGTCTCTGACACAAAGACCTCTTTTTTCTCCAATGTAAAGAACTCCTCATCCCTTTTCTGATGGCCAAGGGAAGGTATCTATTATCCAACTTCCCTTAGGGTCATTCTACTGACTCCAAATTCACTGCTATTAGATTGTGGCAAGAAACCTATCAGAAAACTCAACTATGCAGACACTTCAGTAATTCACCTAAGATAAACTTAACTGCTTTTGTTCTTACCAACAGTGTAAAAAAGAGAGCCTGCAAAGTCAGCAGGCCAGCTGGTCTGGGTTTTCAGCTGCCTAACCCATGTTGTGTAGCTCAGGGAGGAGAATAAATATCAAGGACAGCACTCCTGAAGTCACTAAGTTTCTGTTGTCTGTGAGCTGGCAAAAATGCTTTATTGTCAGCCTCTTCAACAGAAACCAGGGCCTACATATCTAAAGAAATGTTATTCTCATCCATTCTACTACTTACATCAAGAGCTCTCCAGCAATCTGCATAGGTGCTTGAAAAACACACCTCTCGGTAACAGCAGTGTGAACAGAAATCAGTCGGGGATTTTCTTCTGAAAGCAGCAGATAACCAATGCTCACTTACTGTGTATAGCCTGGCCCGTGCTAAAAAGAACTGTCAAATCCATTTGCAGCTGTGTCCTCTATTAGTAAGAGATCCAAAAAGCTTCAGGACCGTCTCAAACTTCACGTGACCACTGTTATTATTCCGTGCTTGCGTCAGGGTAATTCTAAGAGGCCTACCGTGTTAGACATGCATACAAAGGAATGCCCCATTTCCACTAAGTACTAACAATACAGAGACCTCAGGGCTTTGCAGTATTTCCTTTGGTCTATCTTTAACTATTAATCACAACCTGTTTTTGGTAGGTAGTCCTGTAAACAAATTCTCTTTACTGTTCTTTTTTTTTAATTACATTGGTCATAAATACATTTCCAAAATTTTGGTAGCATGAGTGATGGACATCACTCCTGGTTATGTAGAGGATACTGAACAAATCCAGTCAAGGAAGGTGACCTTCTTCCATCATGAATCCTCACGTCATTCACCATGACTCTGACAAAAAAAAGCCCTTAGTACGTCTCTGAAAGATAAAGGCTTGTGTTTCACTGAACTGGATGAATGACTTCCAGCATTACTTTAGACAAATGAATGCAATCTGATATGAGTATTGTGCCTTCAATCCCTGACATTTTCTTTTGCACTACATACTCTGGGCATTCCTTCTGTGTGCCGTGATTTCTGTTCTGGAAATAAAAGCACTTCCTTTAAGCCAATGAAATGAAAAACACGGGACATATCCTGGGAAATATTAAGAAAAAGTGCTGTGTAGATCTATTTCTTATCTCCAAAATAATTTTACTTCATTCATCCTTTTACAAATAATTTCCTCCTTTTTCTGCCTCTCTGTAACTCCTTTGGCTGCACATATTTAGAAGGTTTTCCCTGGATATTTATATTTTTCATTAGAAGTGTGTTTCTCCTACAGACATATAATTTATTCAAAATGTCTTCTCTAGCAAAATGTATTTCAAAGGATCAACCATTTTTTTTATCTTCTCAGCAAGAAGTATTATCACCCTTGTTCCTGCCTAATGCATCAGAAAAGGTGCCCCACAATAACACCTTTATAGGATGAATTTTGCATGCCTCATTCATACAAATGTGAATATTCATACACATTCATGTGAATGTGTTTGAAGCTCCAAGCCCTAAACATAACCAGAGGAATGAAGATCAAGGGGAGATCATTTCCAAGTGGCACAGCTGTGAGTCTGTCTTCAGTGTTTCCTGCCACTGAAACTGGACATTAGATGTAATTCTGCAAGTTTACCACCAGATCCAAGCCTATCCATGAAAGTCCTTAGGTATTCAGACTGAAATCAGAGCCTGTGATGCCTCACAGGTGTAAGCTGACATCCCCCACTTCAGCTGGAATCCCACAGATGGTTTTGCTTCTGTCAGGATGATGGAGTGCACAGGCTGCCAGTAACGGAACAAGAACACAGGCTTTTGTTCCTTCATTTATGACAGCAGTTTCCACAAGTCTAAGACATCAACCTACGTCTCAATTTCCCTCTTTGCAAATCAGGGTTAAACATTTACATCTGTAAAACACAGTAAGGTGTGTAAATGACAAGGCCTAGAGTATTTTAATGACAGTTTATTCTATAATTAATAAAAAAATGCTATACTTTTGCTTTATTGATCTAAATTACTCCTGAAACAAATTCAGAGAAAATGGAGATAAATTCTTAATAACCCATCATTATGTCTTCCCAAGTGTAAATAAGCCACCATTAAATTTCAAAAACCATTTGAAAAGGGAACATTTAGAAAACATAATAAACATCATTTAAGAAGTTATAGACTTCAAAACTTTGTACAAGTGTGATCACCCAAATTACTGACAATGTCAAAGAACAGTAATAAAAGAAGTCCTAAAAATACTTGTAGATTATAAAATTAAACGCAGTGTTTTATTAGAGAATTTTTGTTGTTTTGTATTATTTCCTCCATTAGCTCTTAAGATTCGAACAAGATCTGCTGGTGTGGAGTCAGGAACCTCCTAGAGTGTTTCTTCTCTGTCCAGCAGACATCTGGTGAGTTGAAGTCCCTCACAACAACAAGGGCCAACATTCAGGACCTTCTCCCAGCTGCTTACAGAGCATCTTGTCTGCCTCTTCATCCTCATCAGGACGCTCCCACCATGATATCTGCCTTTTTGGTGTTCCCTCTCATTCTTACCCGTCAGCACCACCATTAAGCTCTAGGCAACCCAAACTCCCTCTACCATACAGGGCTACCATGCCTCCTGTCCTTCCTTGCCTGTCCCTTTGGAAGAGTTTACAGCCATCCACTGCAGCACGGCAGCCGTGCCGGTCATCCCACCGTGTCTCCGTGGTGGCACCTGTGCCACACTTTTCCAGCTGCACCCCATTTAGTTTTTAGAGAGCTTCTGGCCATCTGCTGAGAAACCACAAAGTGTTACTGACTCCATCTAGTCCCTGAAGTTCCAATATGTTTCCTAGAAGGCCTTTAGACTAACGTGGAGTCTCTGTCTTTCAAACAACTGTTGCTGCTTCCTAATTGGAATGAACAATTCCCGTCACAGATTTACATTGTGTTTCAGAGCACTGAGCTTGCATGGTACAGCCCTTCATTTTGCATATCATCTAACATAGAAAGGCATTAGCACAGTCCCTCAGTGACTCATTAAAATATTTTAGTCAAGTTTTAGTGCACTTTCCATGCAAACAATGACTGCACAATGCTATCTCATTAAAAAAAAAGACCAAACCCCCTCTCCCCCAAAAAAACCCAAATCCAAACAACAAAAAAACAAATAACAAATGTTTTAAACAGGCTTCAAATTCTTGAAAGAATGCTCTATTTTGCCCTCATTTAACTCAGGCACAACCACCTTTCTGGCCTATTCTTGCACTTAATAACACTCCTGAGAATATTGCCATTGACTACAACGAGGCAAACCAATACCTAGTTTAATATATGCCTCACTTTACAAAATACTAAGTCAACAAGTTGCTGAATATGGTGCCTATCTGTTCATTTGTTTTTATCCATAGAATACAAGGAGCAGAATACATAGGGCAGACAGAGTTAGGCAATTAACAAGCCTGCAGAGCTGCTTTTTTGTTCAGCATTAAAAAACCTAAATCCTTGTTAAAGGATATTATTAATTTGTGTAAGCTATCCTTTTTGGAGGGATATGTTACACTCACAGATGTCAGAATAGCAGTAGAATGACTGGATGGTAGCAAAGGAAAATATTAATAGTTTCTGTTGGATCCATTCTGAACCACAGGAAGTTCCTGCCACCTCACAATTTTAACAATTCAACATCTATATACAGAAGGTTTGGGTTGAAAGGGTCATCTAGATCTTCTATCCCCAACCCGCTGCCCTGGGCAGGGACACCTCCCACTGGACCAGGTTGTTCAAAGCCCCATCCAGCTTTGAACACTTTCAGGGATGGAGCAACCACAGCATCTCTGGGGAACCTGTGCCAGTTCCTCACCACCCTCACAACAAAGAATTCCTTCCTAACATCCAATCTAACCCTACTTTCTTAGATTTTAAAGCCATGCCCCCTTGTCCTATCACCATATCCTCTTCTAGAAAGTCCATCTTGTAGCCCCTTTAGGCACTGGAAGGCTGCTCAAAGGTCTCCCCAGAGCCTTCTCTTCTCCAAGCTGAACAGCCCCAAGTCCCTCTATTCTGTTGCCTCAGCCCATCAGAGATTGGAACGACAGTGTTCAACAGCGAATTAATAACTTTCCAAAGAGCTTATCATTCATGAGTTAGCAAATGTGACTTACCATGCAATCTAGTGAAAACAGCTCAGTTGTTAATGAGGAGTCCTTTTACAATTAACTCCTTGGCATTGTCAGACAACTTACAGTGCATTCCTGTACAAGCTGTGCTGCAGAACCTTCTTGCCCGTTTATCCATTGATAAATGGAAATGTTTTGCTCATATCTTGCCAAGCCAGCACATGGGCATCACTGAAGGAGCAGTAATTAATACTGTTAATGGTTCCTCTTACTAGTCCTGTTCTCTCATTGTGAAACCCCTTATCCTGACCTTTCTGCATTGGAAGGCCCCGGGGTGAGGAGGCTGAGAATTTATCAGAATTCCTTTCAGAGCAAAATTAACAGGTTTTACTGATTCAGCATGCTTCTCTTTTTGGTGCATAGCTGGGAATACATTTAGGGAAAGAGCAGAATGTTACAGCAAGGGCTTAGAACAAGTCCCTTTCTGACAGCAGGTTCTAGACACTGAACGTTACTCATTACTTCTGAAAATCTCTTACCAGCTAAGTGAAACAAATGCAGGGGTGTGATTTTAAACAGCTCCCATTGCTCTAGACATCTTACATCTATCGACCTGTCTGTCTATATTATATATAAACAGAATTTATTTGATATATCTCCCAGTTATTCAAGATATGGTGTAAAAATATCTAAGTGCTGTGCTTCTGCAACACATGCCATAATAAATACACCCCCGGCTTTTAGCCTTGTTTATTTTCACAAGGCTTTGCTACTAAGGGATTTTATTTCGTTCCCATGCGCTGTCTCCTCACATCAAAATCAGAATGGTCTTCCCGCTTATCTTATCTTTTCCACATTACTGACAGTCTTTTTAAGTTTGAACAACATTATCGGAGTAGTAATCAATGTTCTGCTGAAACTACGGGGATTCAACATATACTCTTAAATCGCATTACTCAGAAGCTCTTGCCCACAATTTGGGATAAATGTCTGTGTTTGAGGAAAGAGTATATCATGTTAATCATGCCTGTTATTCTTCATCATACGGAGAAAAGTTTTACTTCACATAATGAGTCAGAAAGCAAAGCAGCAAGAGAGATGGAAAGGAAAAAAAGGGTAGACAACAGCGAGAGAGATGGAGAGGAGAGGAGAATATGATGGGAAAAAATGAGACAGGACTAGAATTAAAGGCAATGATGTAGAAAAAAATCCTGACAGCTTTAATGGGTTGTCAGAGAAGATCTGCAAAGGCTCCAAAACACATGAAACAAAACAAAACAAAAAAAACAACAAAAACAAACAAACAAAAAAAAAGCAAGCTATATAAATACATATAGAAATGAAAATGGAACAAAGTATCTATTATTTCAGGTTGCCAAAATTAAGCTACTCTACCTAATGAACTAAAATTGAGGTTTATGAAATTCTGCTTTACTTTATGACACCTGCAGCCTGTATTGTTTCTAAAGATCAACCTTCATCAAAAATTCCAGTCTCTTTCTCCTGGAAAATTCCCTTGGCTTCCATGGTCTCTGGTGCTAAGAAACCATAATAATGCTATGCTTTCCATCCTTCTTGGATTCAGTCAAGTTGATTAATTACTCATTTTAACTACACTACATACAATAAACGTGCGTGCACGTGAGTGCACAGGCACATGTGGCTTCTTCTTATGAACAGGAGGAGTATCTTTTCTTAATATTCTCAGTTTAGTCAATATATCTACAATACCGAAGAAGAACATTCCAGAAGTGAAAAGTTCAAGTCATAGGTTGAGGATTCTGCTGTGGTCCTTAAACCTTGACCTACGTCACAGTGTTTTGGCACCATTAAAGGAATGTGGGATTGACTGGGTCTTCTGATCCTCTGTCTCATCCTCAGGCATACCAGCAGAAATCTACTTGTTTCTTTACCGAAGGGGAGAATACACAATATCTGCTTTTATGTGCCTCTGTGGTACAGAATCCCCAACCCCAGGCAGGTTTAAATTAGCAGATGATATTTGTAACTACTGGAAAAACAGTATGGGTTATTTTTCGTTACCTTTCTAGAGAAATACAGCTTTAAAAGACATGATCAGATAAAGTTTAAATGGGAATTAATAGATGTACTAAATGACTGATGCCATGCTAAAACCCTTTCAATATTAGCCCTGCGTGTGTATTTGTACTACACACACACACTGCACCATACTCACTATTGGGAAAAAAATGTACAAGAGTAGCTCTTCTCCCAAAGTAATTGTCACCCATGAAAAGTCCTAAAAATATATCCATAAAAAGCAATGTTTCTCTGAGTTTTGTGTTTTCTGTCCTCCTCTTTTTTTTTAATTGATGACTTTTTATGGAGACTAGATTTTTTTTTTTAATAAGTTAATCTATTCCTACTGCTCCTTCCCTATCTTTGGTTACAATCCCTATGTTACATGATATTTGTGCACCCATAGATTTTATGGGATAGTGGCAATAATATTGATGATCCATCAGGCTTTCTGTTTCCAAGTTAACATCCAGATGTTACCACATAACCACATTTCTCCCATAAACTTCCTCTTACAACTGACTTTGACAAGTGTCTTTGCTATAAGGTTATTAGTTGGCTAATGGCAATCATATAGATTATCTTACTGCTTTAATATATGGACAAAAGGAATGGAAAACTAATAAAATAGTGAGGAAAAGAAACTGTAACCCTTTGTTCTCCATTTTCTGCCTTTTTCTGTTTCCTTCTTTCGCAGCTCTCCCACAATTAGTCAATACAATTAGGTAAATACTTAAATGCTGCATGTGAAATCTGGTACTTGGCTGTTTGTGACAGCTCTGTAACAAAACATGAAACAACACCTACGTACGTTAGACATTACTGACACCAGGTTTTTGTGGTTTGGTTTGTTTCTTTTTTAAAATGACTTTGAGACTTTTAACAGCTAAGGCGACCTTGGTCTTTGGACAAGTTATAGAAAGACCTCCAGACCATGAATATAACCAAATGAGCATTAATTAACTGTTTGTTTGCATTCCGTGTAACTTTTTGCTTCAAAAAAAAAGGAGGTTATATTGTTATTTAGGATAATGTTGATTTATTCAGTATCTCTAACTCAAAACCCACCAATTTATATTTGGATTATTGGTCAATGAGCATTCCTCCTTGTGCCCTACATATGTATGTTTTAGTTGGTATCTAAATTAATTTGAGACATCCTTACCTGATACAAATATTCTTTAGGAAAAAGAGATTTCCATCAACTATTCAGTTGCTATTCATTTCAAATTAAACCTAGAGGGCTCAAAACAATGTAAGAGCCATCCCTAAAATGCTTACTGAAGTCAACATTTCTGAGAGAGGACTTTCTCCAAAGAAGTTAAAATTGCCATTAGAAGAGGATTATGCATTCTTGAATGTTTCTCATTTTCACTTTTTTTTTATACAGCTTCATTTTTTCTTTCTTTTGAAAACATCCTCTGTGATATAAGGGACAAACCTCAGCATTTCTAGAGATGTAGAATCCATTAGGCTCATTAAAAATATCTAAAATTGATAAAATTATTGGTTCTGAAAGCAGATTCTCTACTGTTATCTTGCACCATAGGAGAAGTGAGAATGCACCAGAACGCAGCCTGACTTCTTCTACCAGGTTTTCTGTCTGCAGAGATGAGTCTTTAGGAGGTGTCTAATGAGTATTATGGCTTTTACAATTACCCATCTGACAAATAGTGTGCAATCCCCTAGTTCTCTCTGAGTTCTTAGGAGGCCCAAAGCTCCTAAAGCAAATCATGCTTTATGGTTTTGATAAAACCAAAAGCTGAAGCCTTAGCTGTGAATGCTCCTCATCTAAAGGAAGATTTCAGAGATGGAGATGTCAAATGTAAGAAGCGTTTTTAGTAGTAAGTAAGGCATACGAACAAATCAAGATTAGACGAAATAAATCGTCCCGGAGTCTCAAGCAGGGACTGTTATTAAATGTTTGTAATATTCCTAGAACATTAGGGCTCACCTCTTTGGTAATATTCAATGCAAACAGTAAGCAAATAACACCAAGGCTGTTGCTACTAGATTTTGGAGAAAGCAATGTCATTATGAAGGGTTTGCATTCACTCGACAGCATGTTCTTGCTTATTACTGCTGTTGGAAAAAACAAATCAAAAAAGACTACAATAAACACATTTCAAGCCAACATTTTCCTCTCCTGCCAACTGCTAACAACCAGTTTGTGTTCAGTTTCACGGCAATGTACGCATTTATAACTGCGCTATTTGTGCAAATAAAAACCACGAGCGAGTCGTTTACCTGCTTTAATGGAAGCGACTGAATGGCTGAATCAATTGGCATTTAGGGGTACACAATGCCTGTCTAGTCCTGCTTTCCAATCTACTTCTCTGGGACTAGAACAGGAGACTGAAATTTCTTATTAGTCCAAGCCACAATCTAGACTGGCAGTTTGTTATTATCAAGCTGCCACTGGTAAATGAATTATTACTATAGCACAGTAGGGGCAAGGGTGTTGTTTGCATATTGCCCATAAAAACCAATTACAAATTCTTTATAGATGTGATCATTACTGGATGATTACTCCGGACAAACAACTTGTACTTTCTAATCTGCCCGGGAACTGACTTTTCTATAAAGGCAGCTGAAGTGTGTTATTTTTGGTCAAGGTCACACAGCAGTTTTGCTGTTGCTTGATTTATTAAAGATTAATTGAAACAATAGGAAATGTTCTTAAAACTGTTCCTCCCTGATGCATCTAAACACACCACAATAGCATCAGGATTAGTCATCACCATGCTGGTCTCATATTTCTCAAGGAGAGGGTGAAGAACCAGAATGGGACACTGAGAGGACAGACTTCAATTCGATAAATCATCTAAATAAATGTTTACTTTTAAGCCTGTCATCAGATAGAGTTTTGCTCTCACAAGCTTTGAACTCAAATGTTTGAAGGCAAAAAATCTTGTCAGTAAAGTAAGAATTTTTTTTTTTAAAAAAAAGGAATTTATACCTTATTGAAAAGTACCATAAATCTGTAGAAATAGATTCGGAGGGGACCCCAGTAGGTTAAATAGATCTGTTAACCATCCTCATTTATACAAGAGAACCAACCATATCTAAAACATCCTTGACAGAACTGCTCACAGGTCTCACTGCCACCGCTTCCCCAAACTCAGTATTGAATTCAAGGGAGTCCTCTTGAGAGCTCCAGAACCATTACAAGACTGAGAGTCACTCAGTTATCCCTCTTCATTCAGTTCACTGTCCCTTCCAGAAGATAAAATCCTTCCAATCCCTTTCAGTTCCCACAATAGGAGCTATGTTGGCACAAATTTTAGCTGTGAGGTGAAAGCACAGGTAGGAAGAGCTGGCCAAAAGCTCTCCATCCAGGTCTCTGTCAAAGGTGAAGAAATACAATTATGTAGCCCTAGCAAAAATACTGTGTTGACAAAAACAAGCAGGAAGCCAGAACTGAAACTGCTGAGTAGGTCTCTAGAATGACTGCAACTACCAGAGCTGCGCAGGTGACTGAAATGGCCACAGAGCCTTGGTATCATTAACATAAATAAACACTAATGGGCAAGAACTGACGATGGCAAAATATTTCCGGGAAGCAAATCGGTTAATATTCTCTAAGAGTGAAAAGCTTTGAGCTATAATTCATCTCTTTTCAAAAGTGCAGATGTTGCAGTGTTTCGGAGAAGTGAGTCATTAGTGCTACCTGTGGATGCAAGAACAGAGCTACAGAGGTGAAATGCAGTCATTTGAAGAGTTCATTTGAAAGGCAAATGCATGCTCTAGGTGTTCATGTCCTGAATGTGCCATCCCGAACAGCAGAGAGAGCTTTTGCAGGCTCCTATTCCCTCCCAGTAACTTGGCTTTTCAGTTCCAGTATATTCATCCTAAATCTGCACCAGTTTATTATAGTCAGTGAAATAGCCAAGTACCAATCATAAAGATATGGATTGAAAAAATAAAACCAAAAGGAACATGTTCTGTCCTGCTCAGCTTTGGTATCGATGCCAATCCATATCACAGCAGTGACGCCTCTGCTACATCAACATGAAACTTGCACACGAACTAAGGGCGCTTCGACTCCGCTGGATTGCCACTGCAGTAAATGGAAGACAAGGAGACGTCTTCTTTGTTATCAAATAAGTATTTCGAGGCAGAAATAAAATGTAATGACCGCTTAATTATAAAAATCTCCTTGAGATCAGAAATCACCACTGTAACATCCACACTAAGGGAAATACTGCAAAAGGCAAAGCTGCTGACTATTAAAATTCTCCGGCAGCAGGTTTTCCTTATACCTGACAACATGTGAAGTATGATGCATAAACACTTTTCTAAATAAAAAAGCAAAGAGCAGTTGCCATGGAGACATCATGAGTCCCCTTGGGGCTTGAGGAAACACAATTAGCCTACAGGATCGTTTTCAAACACTTTAACTTGAACCTTTTGGAGTTTCGGCAGTGTAGCGATCTGAAGAAATAATTAGTCGTGCTGTCTGTATTTTTTCAGCCAATATATATTACTGTGTGTGTAAAAGTAATGAGCATGGAGGAATAGCTTTCATTCTCATATCTTTAAAGTGAATTTATGGAAAGGAAACCTTCAGCTTTGACTTTTTAACACTAGATTAAAAAATACAACTGATCATCTAATTGGCACAGGAATCTCCTTTTTTTCTCTCTTCTTTCTGGTTTTGCAACCATATAAATTATTTTTTCTCTTACATAGATGGTTTCTAGGAAAAAAAAAAAAAGAAGAAAAACCCGAGTATTTCCAGTCTGTGAATCACAATCCTTGTTCAACAGGTTACAAAAAAGGGAAATAGAAAACATGAGTTCTGTGAAATTGTCTGTAAATTCCACATGCTAAAGGCTTTATTCTTTGAAAATGTGCGCAGCTTTCACAGCTGTAAAACTTAGTGACTTTGTTTTATTTAAAAAAACAGAGATAGGACTGGATGATCTCAAGAGGTCCTTCCCAACCTCAGCGACCCTGTGATTCCATTCATGTAAATAATTTGACTCCATGTCCCCTGCACCCTAATTCAGTCAGTTCACAAGCACACACATACATAGGGGGAAGCAAATGATGGAAAGTAAGTTTAAACCAGTACTCCCAACAAGCTGCCTTGGCAGACTGACCTTGAAAGTTGGGGATGTGCTTTGCTCAGCTCTTCTGAGCACTGCAAATCTAACTGTGAATGCATTTACTCACCTGCTAAAATTCTGTGCAACTTTTAACGTTCAGACACAATTCTCCCCTCCACCATCTTGGTTATGTCACACATTCTGTTAAATTTCTGTCCCTTACACTGGCCACTGTCAGGTATGTAAAAAGACTACAACTCTTCAAGCTCAGGATCTGGCTGGAGAGGACTGTGGCGGCACAAGAGCTCTCACCTTGCACAGTCTTCCCATGTGAAGGTGCAGTGGAATAACAGCAGGATGAAGATGCTGTAGAGATAATAGCGCTAGTTCTACGACTGCTGAAGAGTTACCTGAACTTACATTACAAAATGAGCAAAGGTCCTAAGCACACTGGGACATTGTACATGGAGACCAAAGGGCCAGATTGTCTCATTATTTGAAACTGGTTGAACCAGGGAGAGACAATTGACATTTTTGGAGACAGGAGGGATACCAGGCTGGTCTTGTCGAGGTTGTTTTGCTTTGGCTTGGGCTGGCAATGAAAAGCTGTCCCTGCTCATATCCCCTCATGGTTCTGCCATTCATAATTTAATGCTTTAGAAGAAGGGGATTTTGTAAGCACAGGAGCTTTGGTCTACACAGCATTAATAAGGCTCAATAGAAGCAGCTTTGTAGAGTAACAGCTACTACCAAAGACCTGGCACCTACAATCTTTGACAGTCATTGGAGTCTTGTTCTTCATAACACAGTTTAGATTCCCTTTGCATCTCTGTATCACCATTTAGAAAGTGCTGTAACATGTAGAGTTATGTTCAAATGTATTCCTACCTATTTTCCATTTTTGCAGACAGAGAAGACCATTAGCTGATGTAGACAAAAACACCAGCAAACACACCAGTAATTAATATTAAAGTCTGAACAATTAAACTATCTGTAAAATATTAGGTACAAGAGAAATGCACAACTGGCAAAGCATTAATAGGATTTGTGGAAGCTGCCTTATACTGAATATAAATGAAAGATTTGGTGGTATATACTAACAAAAGTTAGAGCAGAAAAATATAAACAACAGTAACACTCCTGTGTTGAAAGGGCAATAAACTTAAACATCCTACTCTATTATTTTATTAATGCTATGTTCATTCAAAGCACCTTATAAATGATCTTTTTTAGGATAGATTTTCTCATTTTTATGGAAAGCCATTTGAAAAATACTGACTTAAAGAGACAGAAGAATGCTATTCATTTAAATACAAAATTATCTTAGGCTACCTTCCTATTTTCATTATAGGAAAATAATCAGGTGCAGAGTGAGCACCTTAGGTGCCTCTCACATGATTTTAAATGGCATCTTTAAATACGGCAGCTCTGCCTTGATTGTGGTCCTGTGGTGTCTCTCTGGTTTCAGCCTCCCACAGATGATGCCTAGGAATTCAACTCTTGGCAATTGCCCAGCATCAAAGAGCAGATACTCATTTCTGCATTGAGATCAGGGCAGGATCACGCCCTCCACCAACAACCTTGGGAGTGAAAAGCAAGCAATCAAAAAGGACCACCACAAAGGGACTTGGATTAAGAAATTTGCTTTTATTTGAAGTTTCAGTGAAGCAAACAGTAGTTTTCTTTGGCTATTATCCCAAGACAGCTCTCATTAGAAAAGAGTAATCAACGATTTGTGGAGAGGAGTATATTTCCATCAGATAGACACTGTGTTTCTGATTTGACAGTACTCTCTGCTTGATTATACAGACTGAATCTGAATTCTGAATTTCTGAAGCCTTTATGCCTTCTATGAATGCATCTTTCCTTCATTAACAGGTGCATGGACGTAATTCTAATAACTTTTTCACCTACATCTCTGTGTTGAGGAGCAGATCTAATGAGGTATTATTATTAGCAAGGTCTTTGGAAAGAATATATGCTTCCAAACAGAAACCTCAAGAGATTAATCACTCAGGCTAAAAGCTGTTATGTGCTTTTAACACTCCAGATGAAATGAGCAGTTCCTGATTGTTAGATCTACCAAAAATCTTTGTATTTTTAATAATTTACACCTTCCTTTAATCGTCTGAACCTGCTTCTCAAAGGAAGCCAATTAGCTTCCAGACATCTTTGCCTATGATTTAATATAAATAAAAGAAACACATACTTCTCGATAGGTTTTCAATGTAATGGCAACTCCATCTCATTTTCCCCCTTTTTTTCTTTAAAACAAGTTAGTAGGTCATATTGGAGCCTAACGCACTGATTTGCATATGCAAAGAACAGGTCTCCAAAATTAATTCTGATTAGAAGAAATACAGATAAACTTTCTATTTGTGCACTGGAAAAATGTCACATAACAAAGTGCTTTGAGATTCTGTGCAGGAAAACGGCACTAATTTTACTATAATTAATTTTGAAGCACAAATATAATCTCAGAAGATGATTAGTAATGGTGCTACACGATTGTTTGTTTAAGAGTAAAAATTATTTTAAAACAGAAAATAATTACCCACACGCATTAGGGTGTGTGTTATAAAGCAGTCTGTCTTCACTCTGTGCTGCTGTGACTTCTGGTACCCCAAATGGCTGCTTATAGTTGCACTGAATTCAGTGTTGGCAACCCCAATTATGCCGAAGTCTGCAATTTAAACATTATTCTACTTATTAACAGAAGCTGAAGAAAGTGTCAGCAAGTTAGCAAATGGGTAATAAACAGCTCAGGAATCCAGGAGAGTGGAGCTTTATGAAAAATTCAGTAAAGAGTAAAAATACACCTCATAACGATCACTACTCGCTGCTTCCCTCTCTGTATCAGACACACGTAGAGAGCCAGAGACCAAATATTTCACTCTTTGAGAGGAAACTTCTGATCAAAACAAATTTCCTCAAGCAAAGCCCAGTACCCTGACACCGAAGCTATAAACCAGTACATTTGCCATCCTAAGGGAATACTATTTCTTGAAATATAATTCATGAAACATACCAAACAGATATGCTGGAACAGAACTGTGGCTTTAACATTGGCAACAGCAATTTGGATATCCTCTTTAATGGAAGTGTCGTCTTGTCCAAACTGACGTCTGTTCCAAGATAAATTATTTATTTTAAAATACGCTTTTTCATCTCTTAGCAGTTGGACAAGAGAGCTGTCTTCCTCCTTAGTCTATTGAACTCATAAGTGTTCTTTGCTCTACAACATTATTTCTTGTGAGGACTTTTTTAAAAAGACTTCCTGGAAACATTGCAATGGTCCTATAAGAAGGTTTCATGCAGTCGAATGGGGAAAGATTAGGGCTTTCTTATATGAATCACTTCTCTGCCACACCCACAACCATTCCACCACGTAGCACAATCCTGTAACATGTGAAAGCATGTATATTAAATATATAGTCAATTTATTTTCTAGTCTTTAGAAAAATCAACAAAGAAAGGCATAACAACGTGAGAAAGAGGAAATTAATTGGAAAGTATTAAAACTTCTATTAATGTTGGAGAAGGTCAGGACTGTAATTTTAATGGGTCTGTTTTTAAGAAAACAGTTATAGCAAAACAGGTTTCAAACTTTGGTATCAATATTTTTCTTCACAGTGTCCCTCACAGTTTCAAACATTCTGTAACTAAAATTTCACAAATGAGTGAAAACTTGACTCTCAGACACGTTATTCGCTACACTCAAACCACAGAATATCTAAATTCTGGAATGTGACAATCCATAAGTTTTATTTTATTAGTTAATGCAATTTTTTAAAAGTATTATTAAAATTCTTTTGCACATTTGTAATTTACTTCTGTTTGACTACGTTTTTGATAAAACAGAAAACCGTGTGTCTGGTAGTATTAGAATGGGAATGAAAAGGTAATTTTGAATCCTTTTTAAGATGTAGTTAATAAGTTATTACGTTTAGTCATCTATGATACCAGCAGTGATGAAGCATGTCAGGTAATTCAAAAGTGCATTTATGGCATTCACATTGTATTTTCATGTGTCTTCCTCTATTAAAGCACTGATCCCAAATTTACATCTCTGAAATTTTGAAAAGACAATTTGTGAGTCCAAACAGAAAATAACATGCAAAGAGAACATAGAAAGCAAGCATTAAACTTAATTTCACAAAAATGACATTCTGATTGAAGTGAAATAAAAACCAAAACCTGCAAATTCTAGCAGTAATTAATTTTTGAGTACAACCCAGTTCTTACAATACAGTAATAATAACCAAATAAATAGAAGGCTTTTTTCACTATGACTGCACATCGCTTACCAAATGTGTTTCTTGTTAATAAATTAAGCACACAGTACTTCTTGATTTTTTAAATGATTCTATGATTCTCTCAACCTATTCTTTTGGTAGGAGCATATCAAATTTTGTTAGCAGGACCTAAATTTCAAGGACCATGATGAGTATGAAAATCTGTTTTACGTATCAGCATATGTATGTGCAACCAGGTTTTATCAAAGCATAGGCAGAGCTGGGAGGCAAGAATTCAGGTTTTCCCTCTTCTACAGGCTGGTTAATAACCAGCAATCTTGAGCAATGTGTCTTTACTTAGCAAATCACCATAGAGCACAGAAAGTGCACGTGCAACTACATTTGCCATCCACCAGGTCCTTCACCATTCTCAGTGCCACTGACACACAGTTTATTCCTTTACTGGAAAGCTTCATTGCAGAATCTCGGCCAAAAATACAACCACGGATAATGGTGTGAACCAAGTGCAAAACAACACAGGAGGACTTCTGTGAGTCTCGAAAAGATCTGAAACAAAGAGCATAATAGACGTGCCCTATTCAACTTAGTAATCCTTACTGAAGAACACTACAGTGGGAAAGAACTACCACTGGTGTCATTCCTGTACCTTAAACTGAACTAGATATTCTGACCACACACTGTGGGCATCATCAAAGATGTGCTGAGGTGAATGAGAGTCTTAGAACACAGTGCAAGTGCCAGCTTAATATGCCTAGTGGAAAACAGCGAAGCGTGGACGAAAATCTGAATTATTTAAATGCCGTGCCTATCCAACAACAGCACGTGTACAAAGAGTTGCCTCTGCATAGAATGGTCTATAGAATATTACCTTGTCAGAGGGTTGCCCTGCCAATGACAAAGCTGTTCACTCTGATTTTAACATGTTGTGTCACAAAGGCCATCCATCGTTTAACTGTCACTAACAAAATTTTAAAACCAGAAACCTCCTGAACTAGGGCACCAGCTATGCCACTAGTCTGATTTGGACAACAACGACTGCCAGAGAAGTACAAACAAAAAACGCCCCGACCTGAATCTTCAGAATAAGACTGCTAATTAAAAGACAATGCAAGCAATAGCCAAAAGCATAAAAAGATTACGATATAGCCTGCTGACTTACCAACAGGCCTGATGTTCAATCATACCAAGCTGATTGCTAGACTTGGTGGCACATAATATAACAGATGAGAGGCTTGCTAAGAAATGGCTCTGTAATATGTAGATCAAGAGCTCTGTAGACTAATTCTTCATTAAAGGCCTCCTCAAAATATTATCCCTCTGTGTTTCTGCTGAAGTCAGGTTTCTCGATGATGCTTTGACAGCGTTCCCTGGAAGAAACATGGGAATTTGCATGCTCTGTGGGAACTTCCCACATCAGGGAGAAAATCCTGTTCTGAAAACTTTAATCTTTTTCCCTTGAGTGACAGTCATACTTCTAAGCTATCATCTGCAAACCAGCTTACTGGTGCTCACAGTCCTTCCCTTTGGGTTTGTCACAATGGGCTGCCAGCTGGCAGCTTTGGAAACAATGGTGACTCTACACTCAAAACCAAAAATTACAGGTCTCCTGTGAAATAACTGTGACCACCTCCAGTCCCTCATTTCTTTTTCTTCTTTTTGGTTTCTTTGTTTCTTTGGTCTGGGTTTTGTTAAATACGACACCAAGGGAGGGGTGAATTTAGTGTTTGAGCCTTGTTGGTCACACTGCGAAACTCTGAAGTTATATTAGCCACCTTATAAAAATTATAATAATATTACATTACATTCATATACTATTATTACATTATTAGGCAGATGCTGTACAATCCTCTTGAAGCACACCAAATGTATAGGTCAGAAAAAAAAAAAAAGTCAGGAAAAACTTGCAATAGGATAGAAATCTTGTGCGTTTTGTGCTTTTCCCCTGAAATGTGTAATGGTGTTGTTCTGATAATCGTTAGAACTCTACTGAAAGTGGAGTCAATATTCTAAATAATGAATAGAGGCATCTTGGCCATTACATCTAAAATTGATTTTTTTTAGCTTGGAGCTTTTTAAAAACACTGCTTCACATTTGCAGTTCTAGTAGATATTTTTATATATTTTGGAAATATTCTGCTTTGAATAAAATGTATTGGAGAGAGTTGCAAACTAAGATATCTCTTTTATGGGATGTCAGGGTACTTTAGTTCAATAATACACTGGTTCTTCCTTCAGATGAAGTGAAAGGGTTTGATTTTATGTTGTTTCTGCTGCATTTTTATGTAAAATATTGCAATAATCTATTCAGAAGATCCACTGACTGCAATAAAACTATACCATTGTAATTATATTGCCATATTCTAACCAATATTATAACATCTGGTGTGAAACACAAAATACTTACATAAGAGAGGTCCTAGAACAGTAGAGGGAGATCTTTGTGCTTTTCCAGTGTGTATGTTGACTTCCCACTGACGGCAATTGTAGTTATTTACAGGCATTGGAGGAAGTAATAAAGGCACAGTGGGTCATAGCCATAAAAGTATAATTTTTCCAGACCACAGGCAGACAGAGACACGCACTGTGATGAATCATTAGGGATCTGATTTACAGCCTCCTTTACTATTTCACACATGAACCTTCCTTCTGCAAGTTGTTCAGCCAGAGAGCGAGCAACAGCAGGACATGAAAAGTTTTGCTCTGTGAGGTAAACACCTTTGAATTAAACACCTCCAGAAAGCTCTTAAACCTGTGTGAGAAGAACAGGATTCTCCCAGCTTAAAGAAACCTCCAGAGGATACAAAAATGGCTGGGAAAAGTTCAAGACAGCCATTCGTGCAGTAAGAAATTAAGATCAGGGTAAAGTATTGGGAGCCAGGAATGGAGCAAACATTGACAGTTCTCCCTAAACCAATACTTTGGAGGCTGTGCTTATGGATACCTTTAATTCCAGCTCATGTTAACCAGGCGCTGCTGGTTTTAGTCTCCAAAAGAAGTTCTGAGTTCTCCTCAGAAAATGTAACACGGATAATCCCAAAGCCTACTTCCTTTTCTTCCAGATGCAGTTTAAGCTGTCTCAAGCTTTGCCGCAGATTAAATACTTATATATACGATTAGACCTTTCAATCTCTAGTCAGATTTCTTTGTCCTTAATACTTTCCTTGCAAGTTATATTGCTATTCTCTCAGGGTAGTTGTGCAGGGTTATTGAAAGGTGTGTCTCAAAGCGCAATTTAGCCCAATCTACCTTTTTACACTGCTCTAATAGTTTTAGTTCCTCATCTGCAATTTAATCACATCCATACCATTTAAAAAGACAGGAATTCTATGTCTCTCTTATGCGAGTCTTTTTTATGCTGTAATCCCTGCTGATATTTTACAAATTAATCTCCCCCAGGCTGATGGAATGTGAAAGAAAAACACAGTTATCTGTGCAGAAAATATTAACATTATTATTCTTCTATACATTCATTTCTCTTTCAAACAAAAGACAAGACTATCTCGGTACCACAATATTAATCATACTTCAGTTATTTGATTCAATTTAATGTAAAGCATTCCAAATCATTTCAGACTTGGATACTGAGATTTCACATGATGTTAAATTACTGCTAATCATGACTGCTTTGAAGCAGAAACCTTCTCCTTCTAACTTTTAGTGTGGTTCTAAGAGAGGAAGAACATATAAAGTCCATTTTTTCTAGCTCAGAGTAAGTTAGATTAACAGATTTCTCCTCACATTCAGCCAAGCAGGCAGGGAAGACTCACAACTTTCCCACAGTTATACAGAAAGTCCATCATATGACGAGGATTTCAATCAGCATGGACAACTGGGCTGGACAAGCCTTTCTCTTCATCTGTTCCCTTGCAGGAAGGAATGCTCAAGCCACGGATGTCTGCACAAGGAGAGTTTCCTCATCCCTTTCCAGAGTTCTCCTTCAAACTCACTTCAAAGAATAAAGAGCCCAATGAGTCTGGCAAGCCACACTTTGCCTCTTTCTCTTTGGAAAGGAGGCAACAGGAGAAGGAACAGCAAACAACACTGTGTCCCAAGTTCTACAGGAAAACTGAGCATAACTGGGGAAAAACAAAACCAGAAACCAAAACTCCACAATCAGAATTCTTGGGTGTCACCTTCCGAAGTGCTCAGTTTAAAACCATGTTTATGAAATAACTCAGCTTCTCTCCTTAAAATGGATTTCATCTCTTAGTTAAACATTTAGGTAAAGCAATCCTTTTTTTCTTAACTCAAATATGATCTTTTAAATCTAAACCACATAAATTCTACTTAAAATAACTTTTATATCCCAAAGAACATGAACAAGATGTTATGAGTAATGAAATGGCCTAAAGCAACCAAATAAAGGATGCTTGAGAAATGTATTGCTTCCCTCAAAAATGCTGCAAATTTCATTTGTATCTACAGTTCTTTCACAGAATAAATTTATTGCCCACAGTGATCTTTTTTCCCCCGTCAGAAGTTATCTATTGAATTTTAAGGGCTTCATGTAATGGTTCTTCCATCGTTTTCCATGAGAAGTTGCTCCACAAGTCTAATACCTGAAGATCCGGAAAACACATCCGAGTTAAGAACGCTCTTAACTTGGTGCCTGCTCACATAACGTAGTAATTATCCTTTTTCTGAAGTTTAATCCTCAAATGAACTTATATGTGGCCTCAGTTCTGTTAGAGGGCTGAAACAAACCTTAAAAAGATGACAGGAGATGACAGGCAACATATTTCTTTTCACAGAGAAATATTGCATGAATTATTAATCTGACCCAGAAAAGATCATAATCAAAGACTAGCAGGGGCCCCTTGAGCACTGTTAGTGCATAATTCCCCCCTCTGAACCTTGAAAGCGTAGGGAATTGATATGGCAAGGAGCAGAGCAATAAAGCCAAAGTGTATGTCACTGAGAGAAATTTTCAAGGAGAGTTGTAACACCTACTGTGCTCCCACTTATATGTAAGGATGTATTTTCAATTATTCCTCTATTAGCATTTCTTTGAAAAAACAGAGATACTTATAATGGCTTAAAAACACTACTGAGCAATTTCATATCTTTGAGGAATAGGGAACCCAAAGAAAGTGTACTAGCAGAATTGAAAATGTATTTCTTAATTCTGTTTTTAAGAAAACAGTTATAGCCATGTAAAAGAAGGACATCAAGAAGATCTTAGCTTTATTCAGTGCTGAACACCATTAACACTGTGGACATCCTCAGGGATGGGAACTGCCAAGTCATGGCTTTGAGTGAGTGAAAAACTAAGAAAAGAGGTAACTAAAGATTTTAGCTCAAGCATATTCAACAGCTGTAGTAAAGTTGTATCTACATCTGCCTGCTATAATAATAAAATGTTGATATGAGTTGCTACTGCATTTCTATTCCTCCTGGAAAACATGTATCTTTGATTACCATCTTTATAAAATAATCAGAGAACTCCCCTAAACTAATCCTGAGTTTCTTATCTTGCTCAGCTGTTCTTTACACGGCAGATCCTGCTAACACAGAGCAATGAAAAGTGCATCAAGTTCTACTGATTGCATGTACAAGTAAGCAGAAGAGAGAAAAAGCAGGACACGATATTCTAGGCCTTACAATGCTTGACAGATCTTCAGCACACGTATTAAATGAATTATTTCTTCTGAGTATTACCGTTCTTATACCCGACCCGTATCAGTACAGAGCAGGGCTGATGATGCCTCGTAGTGCGTTTGCTCAAAGCACACACGAGTTGCCGGCTGCCTGCTCATCCGAACATGAACATCCAGTATCATGGAAAACATCTGGAAAAGTGTTGCCAAAGAAACGTGTTTACACTACATCTCAGCTGAGGAAGTCATGGAAGGCCGATCTCTTATCCCAGCAGGACTCAGATCTACAAAATTGTCTGAAGTTCTAATGAAATGTGAAACCTCTGCTGGTTTCTCCTGCTCCCATGGGATACACGGAGAGCATAACACTTCCAGAGCCCCCAGGCTAGCTCGGTCTGATATACATTATTATTATTTATACAACAGATATAGCATTAATTATTTACAGGACTTATTTAGTCAGGTACACATTCTCTTATCCTTAAAATAAGCTTCCCATTCAATTCATTTCTCATTGTTTTGAAAACCACATGTTTTCACGTAACCAGATTTTGAAAAGCAAATTTTGCTCTGTAAGCTCAATAACAAAAAGCAAAGGTATGTATGTAACAAGGCTGAAGCCCTCGTTGTCCAGAACATGGAAAAAACTTATCAGCCTCTGAGTGAATAAAACACAAATTACTAGAGAAAATTTCAGAGCAGACAGCAGTATTGAGTCAGCCAAAACTTAGACACTTCAGTACTTATTGCACTTAATATGAAACTTTTTTTGTGTGTGCTTCAGCCATCCCCATATTACATGGGGTTTCGACCTGGAACATAGGAGAGGGTGTACTTACCCTTATTACAGTAGTTTCTGAGCACTTCACAACACTTTATGGTTGTCATTTTCTAAGGAAGTACTTTCACAGAGGGCAAGAGGCTCAAAGGAACAGAAACTTAGAAAGTGCAAGTACATCACTGTCTTCTTGGAAGTGGTTTTTCCACTTTTCCACTTTTCCAACCTGCAGCATTAAAAATACGGAGCACACCAAGAGTGCAGCATCCATGTGAGCGTGGCTTTCATTTTCCTCTCTTAATCACTTTTTCATAAATGGTACCAGAAACTTTTTAGAAGACAGGATTCATGAACAGATGTAGAGGGTGACTGTTTCGTGGATATTTTTAATTTACTTGCTGCAGGCTGTCATCAATATTTTTGTTGTTTTAATTGCTTAGGAATGCTCCACAGAAACACAAGGACTGTTCCTGGAAGGTGCTGACTGGTCCTGATCCAACCCATCACAGAAGTGCCAGCAGGTCTTCATATACAGTCTGCTGCTACAAAATGTGTGCTCAGCTGGCACAAAAATGTTTAGCATCCTACAAAACTTATTGCCTGTGCTTAGAATTTCTGCATGGACATTTATTTCTGATGCACAACTCTCTGTTTGGTAGGAAGAGAAAACTAATCTAGATAAGACACCAACCTGAACGTTCCTGGCACACAGTTCCTGTGCAAACCTTCCTTCCCAGGCCTTGCACAGTCTCTCTGTCTGACAGCCACTGCTATTTACTAGAGTTATTAAATGCTGAAAATTGGAGTTCCAGCCCCAGACACTGATTTCCAAAAGGGTTTTGTGTAGACCTAACTCTCGACCGTGTTATGAGATTTATTCCCCAAGATCAGTCTCACATAAAAAGAAATTATTTCTAAAGGAATCTGCAGCAGATTATATATAGAGACAACACAGCAACAAATGCAAATTAAAAATTTGGAGGAATATTCCTTGCAGAGGTTTAGAAATTCTAATATAACTAGCACTTCTAGCACATTTAGACAGGGGCAACAAACACCAAGCCAAAAATCATTGCTGTTGATTGCAACAAGTTCAATGGCAGTCATAAAGCTGAATATCCCAGCATCTTTATAGACTTCAAAATAGTCAGAGACCATATGAATTCCAGTGATTACGTAAAGCATTCTTTAAATTTGGAATCAAAATCATCTGGGCACTTATCCCTGAAGTATCTAAATATAAGTTTCCACTGAGTACAAGAAGCATTCCAGGCAAGGCAGGGGAATTGGCTACCCTGGCTTCATAATCTAACTGTAATAACTTTTGGATCCCACTTTATTATTTCAGATATCAAACATTACTTAATAACACAGGCTCACTTCAGCTATTCCTGCCATTCTGGTGGAGCCCAGATCGGCTCTAGGAGAGGTCTGCAATCACAGTTACAGCTGCCTCGGGCCTCTGAGGCATGTGTTGAACAAAATCCTCAGTATTCTCTGAAGGTGCACGGGCTCAAACTCCCAAGAGGCTTTCTGTCATGCCTCCCTAATCGAGGCTGTCACCTTCCATCTCATCTCAAGAAGGTTTCTAAAAGCCACTGTTTGTTAGCTTTTCTGCAAAATACTCAGAAACCACTTTGAACCTCAGACCTTGTTTCCTGCACCCAATTACAAATTCAATTTCCCTTAGCTTTGCCCCGATGGACACCTGCAGAAACATGGCTGTTACTATGCTTTTTCTTCCACAGCCTTTGGGAGAAAAGGCTTATGTCCTCTTACTATCACTTCCAGCGATCAGCTAATTGATTTCAGGAGCAGCTCTTCTAATAGCAATCTGCTACCAATCTCTTCCAGGGCATCTAAGAAACCCAGGGTGAGTGAATAGTCCCATAATTTAATTACCCGTTTTCTGCAGCACAGAGCCAAACACAGGCAGAGGCAACACCGCTGTTTGCTTTCCTGCAGTCGCTCACAAAACCAACCTTCTCAGTTTTCGAGTGTTTGCAGCAGCACACCTGCCCTTGCATTCATTCCCCCCAGAAGACCCCATATGGCCAGAACAGTTTGCCAGCGATGCCAGTCCCCACGCCAGTCATGTTTTGCACAGGCTCCTGCCGAGCCACCGTGAAGTTTACGGCGATCGACATCAAATTTGCCAACCCACACCTTTTTCTTGTGAGAGAACGTGAAAGCAAATACACTGACACACGGAGTGTCACAAAGCCCTGCGGGTAGAGACGCAGGTGAATGTTGGCCAAGTCAGCTGGAAAAGTGGTTTTGAGGTAAAAAGCCCATGGGAAGAAGTTTGTTAGCTTGTTTCTCAGTTTTTTCTCTCAATCTACATGTTTTTTGGTTTTCTCTTTGTCTCACGAGAAGAGAGGTAACAACACAGTTATGCAGGGAAAGACAACGCGGTAACAGTTCTGAACATGCGGAGATCATCATCCAGAAATGCAGAATATTCTTCTGTGATAGCTCAATTTTCCTCAAAAGCTCATTACTGAGAACATACTTACAAGGGAATTACTCATCATCATCGAGACATTATATAAAGAATGGAGTGAATAGTCGTGGCCACTAAAGAAGTAAGATAGTGTGAACTACACATTTCTAATAGATCTTCAGCAAACAAAATTCAGACAGCATAAAAAGCTAAATAATCGTTAAATTATCAAAGGTTTATAAAAATTACCTGATTTTGTAATGTTCTATTACTTTCTGCTGACCAGTTATTAAATGGAGAACATTTACTCACAACCCTGCCACAAATGCAGCTCTCTTTTTTTGCCCAGAGGCAGGTTACCTCAAAGGGTGTACAGAGGCAGAGACCATCTCACACAGGCACATACTCATTGACTTTTCACAGAACCATTTAATTTAATTAATTTAATTGATTTTAATTCTGGCCTCTTTCATTTGTTGCTCTCACTAACAGTAGAATGTTACCTCCGATCACTTCAATTTTTCTGTTTATAGCAAATACGAGCCTTAATGCAGTCTCCCCAGTTACTTCGCAGCACCATCTTTGGCATTAAAAATGGGTTGAACTAAACTCTTGAATATAAACCTGTGTGGTTGGTTTTGGTTTTCATGTTGGAAAACAATGCACAGAAAGAAGGGGTACGGATATATGACTATGGATATAAGATTTTTACAGCTAACAGCATTTTTGTTACTTGCAGAACCTCTTCTGTCTTTTTTTTATAATGTACAGTTAAGTCCCAAAAAACACGTCATCACTTATGACAGTGTCAAGAACAGCT
Organism: Sclerurus mexicanus; assembly: GCA_013396755.1. Classification (NCBI taxonomy): domain Eukaryota; kingdom Metazoa; phylum Chordata; class Aves; order Passeriformes; family Furnariidae; genus Sclerurus; species Sclerurus mexicanus. The sequence continues at coordinate 206,234 of VWZF01006548.1, forward strand.
AGAACAGGAAATCATTAACTACATTTCTGTACTCACGGGTGAACAGAACTTAAGATATTTATTTCTGCCTCTTAGATGAAAGTTGTTAAGAATTGCCTGATGGAATTATGATTTGATTTATTAAGATTCATTAAAATAAAAGGAGGAGTAGAGTTTAATGTTGTTGTGGAGTAGTTCTCCTGAAAGTTCACAGAAAAATTCTTTTGTAAAGAGATTGCGGAGTTTATGTGGGAAGGGAATTAAATTACAGAAGTCACTTGCAGACTTGCAGAAGAAAACATGTAGAAGTGCACTAAATTGTTGCACTTTAAAATAAACATCTCAAGTGCCATTTCCACTACACCATTCAGACTCACGATTCCAACTTACTCTGGAAGTCTCAGTGGGATGCTGGAAGTACATAAGAACACAGATGATCAAAGCTGTGAAATTCTCTATGTATTTCTAGAGGAAGTACTGAAAACCATAAAAAAGTTCATGGCACCGTATCTTTTAGTCTGCCTGGATCTCTGCTTATCAAATAGCACTAAAGTTTTTATTGATTTTGGCCTGAAAAACGTCAAAATCCTACCAGCTGATAGTTCGCTCCCCACCAGTGGGATGGGGGAGAGAATCAGAAGAGTAAAAGTGAGTGAACTCATGGGTTCAGATAAAGAGAGTTTAACAGGGAAAGCCAAAGCTACACAAACAAGCAAAGCCAAACAAGGAATTCCTTCCCTGCTTCCCATGGGCAGGCAGGTGTTCAGCCATCTCCATGAGAACCCGGTCCCATCACACACAGAGATGACTTGGGAAGAAAAACACCATCATTCCAAATGCCTCTCCTTTCCTTCTCTCCTCTCTATATATTCTCCCCAGTTTTATATATTGAGCGTGCTGCCATATGGTATGGAATATCCCCTGGATCAGCTGTCCTGGCCATGTCCCCTCCCAGCAGTTCTTGATACAGCTGTGTTTGATTATTTCATAGAATCACAGAATGAGTTGGGTTGGAAAGGACCTTAAAGATCATTTAGTTACAGCTCTCCTGCCATCAGTAGGGCTGCCTTCCATTAGACCAGGATGCTCAAAGCCCCGTCTAATCTGGCCTTGAACACTTCCAGGGATCCACATCCACAACTGGAGGTCATAAAGACATGAGCAAAAAAGTAGGTTTGGGAAAGAACTTTGAAAACAGGTTTTGGTGGGTTATTTTCCAAGGACTACCATAAATATAAAATCATTATGAACATCTCTAAAAATGCTGAAAGTACTACTCACCAGTACCGTACCCAGTTATTTTGAGCAGAGACAAATGCAAAAGCAATCTCTGTGTTAGAGTCAATGGGAAATCTGAACCTAGAACAGGTAACAGAAATTAGTTTTGAATCAGCAGCTTATTTTAAAAAACCAGAAAATTACAATTATTTAATGCTTTACAGTGATTTAAAAGAACAAAACAAAACAAAACCAACCAACCAAACAAACTCGAAACAGTGGGACTCCCTTGCACAAAATTCCAGCTTCAGCCATGGCAGTGTGAAGTGTAAGTGCCTGACAGTATTTCACAAAGGATTTGTCAAAAATCCCCAACTTTCCTGTCGCTCCAAACAAACCTTTTCTTAAAATCTGTCAACATGTTCTAATGAAACAAAATAGAATTGCAAGCATTACTAGGACAGGACCATAACTCAAGACGATGCAGATAAATTGGATAAATCATATGAAATTAATAACATGACATTCCATGAAGACAACTGTAACTGGTTTTGGAACTGTTAACACTTGACGCCCCAAAGCTGAGCTAAATCTCACTCAACTGTCTCAACAGAACATTATGTTTTACTTTTGAAAAATCAAGGCATTTTGCTAGTCTTTCAGAACATTAAAATTCACAGTCAGCTACAATTGCCTCCAGCTAGAACTGGAACTGTGGAAGGAAACCTTGCAGGTCCATTTATTTTACCTCCAAACAAACTTTAAAATTTGCATGTTTTACGCTTATGCAGTGTTTATTTGTGCAACATGCACTACTTTGTCTCTGCAAGTCATAGTCTGAATAACCAATTTCTCGTCTTTTTCCACAATAAGCACAAAGCATGTCCTGATCCAATTTCTATTCTGTCTAAATACTTGGATTTTTTCGTCTGCGTTCAATAGTGTCAACCTACAACTCTCTCCCCTTCTCTTAGAATCATGAAGATACAGTGAATATCAGAAACAATTTTTTGATGATAAATAAGATATACGATGTAGTGCATAGTAATCAAATCAAAATTCATCATTTACTCAGCAGCATATAAGAGATTGTAAATGAGTGAAACATCCTGAAAGCTTCAGCACTTACAAATGTGTCCGTTGTGACAAACGCTGTCTCCACACTTGATGATGATCCTACCTTATATAAAGTCTTTTTATTTCCCCTGTTCAAGTCTCTTTTACTCAACACTACAGAAGGAACTAATTTCTGCTTGGTTTTCAGTCAGCCCGAGGGATTTCTGAAGATCATAACTACCGAGATTATTAATCAGACAACGCTATTTACAACATGAACACTGAACTGTTCCACTGCTGTAACACAACAATTACTGGAAATCTGAAGCAGTGTGACAGATTTCTATTGCGCTGCACAGCCTTACTAAGTAATGCTTCTATGGAGATTGCTTCTTAGACAGAGAATATTGCAAAACTAGGTTTCCCCTCTGTGAAATGGAATAATTCCATTCCAAAACCCACACAGAGGCTCAGCAGCACCCAGCTACTCTTCCTATATATAATTGGGCTAAAGAATACAGTGACAAGCACATGATAGTTTAAGTTGCATAGCATAAAAAAGGATAGTGTCTGTGTAATCTTGTCTGCTACCTGTTATCTCTCAAGCAGCATTGTGCCTGTGTATTTTTCAATTTATGCAAATTTAGTCCCATTATTTTCCCTCAAAACTCTCATTCAAACTTTTTTTAAACTGCACTGTCTAGAACAGCACAGCTGAGCTTTGGTCTGTTTTGAATGGTGCTTATCAAACTATTCAGAGCCACCCTATCATGACTTCGTGCCTCCTGCCTGTTTGCCTGAGCTTTAATTATCCCAGAAGCCCCTCAAAAACAAGGGCTATAATATTGTACTGTTTAGAGAGTACCATATACATAAGTTCATAACTGCAATTGTAAAACACGGATAAGTGAAAACAATAAAAAAAAAAGTAGCAATGTCACAACAGGTTGGGTTTAAATTTGCCAGAATTTATCCATAAGAGCATGGTGAATTTTGTGCTTATTTTTGGGCTCTAGGGCTTTGAACCCCTTTTCTGTAAGTATTCAGTTTGCAAATAAGAATATCCATCTGGGCTAGAGCTTGGAGACAAGACTGATTGATTGCAGGTTCTCAGTTAATTGCAGTAATGGACTGTGAGTAAACAGATCACTTGGAATGTCTGTCACTGCTTGGACTAAAAGCACATACATTATCTCTTACAGCTGGCCAACTGACATGTAACTTAATCAAGTATCTACATCCTTAATTTTGACATTACAGAGAAAATTTTAAGAATAGAGAGGGGAAAATAGAGGGGAGATAGCATATATTTTCCATGACATGATTTTCTTTTTTACCTTGCCATCCACTCTGGCTGTAGATAATGGGTTGGTCCAGGAGTACATTGTTCAGCTATGGTGCGTATGTCTTTCAGAGGTACAGAGTACAGCATGATCCCTCTAGAAAACATGTTCAGTCGCCTTAAAAAGGACAGGAGACACTCAGAATGTAAACTACTGAATACTGCATCGAGGTACTAAGCATCAGGCACTCACAGTGAATGCCTTTAAGAGTATACACAGTGAAGATTTGAGCTCCATGGGAAATAGTCCGGAGCTTCAGTTTAATTTACAGAACTGTAAAAGTTCTGAAGTTATCAAGACTAACCATCTAAGCTGCTGGAAAGGATAAGGCTGAGAAGCATTAAAAATTTGCCTGGTGCTGAAAAGGGCAAAATCATACAAGTCAGCAAATCTTGGTTAGCTGGACAACCAAGCGCTTTTATCCCACCCCTCCCTTCTTCCTGGGTTCAACTTTACTCCCAGTTTCTCTCTCCTCCCCCCACAGCAGAGCAAGGGAACAGGGAATGGGAGTCACAATCAATTCATCACACGTTGTCTCTGCTGCTCTTTCCTCTTCAGTGGGAGGACTTCTCACATTATCCCTCTGTCCCAGAGGGGAGTCCCTCTCACAAGAGGCAGATCACGAGCTCCTCCAATGTGAGTCCTTCGCAGGGGCTGCAGTTCTTCAGGAACCAATTGCTCCAGTATGGGCCAGAAGTCCTGACAGCAAACCTCCTCCAGCGTGGGCTACTTTCTTCCTGGGTTCACATGTCCTGCCAGGAGCCTGCTCCAGCATGGGCTTCCCACGGTGTCACAGCCTTCTTTGAGCATCCACCTGCTCTGGTGTGGGATCTCCATGGGCAGCAGGTGGATCTCTGCTCCCCATGGACCTGCCTGTACTGCAGGGGCACAGCTGCCTCACCACGGGCTGCACCAGGGGCTGCGGGGGAATCTCTGCTCCAGCTCCAGCACCTGGAGCATCTCCTGCCCCTCCTCCTTCTAGCCTGGGGGTCTGCAGGGCTGTTCCTCTCACTTCTCTCTTCAGCTGCAGCTGCTCAGGTTTTTCCCCCGCTTCTTAAATCTGCTATCTTGGAGATGCTACCAACATCATTGATAGGCTTGGCCTTGGTCAGTCGTGAGTCCACCGTGGATCCATCTGGCATTGGCTCTGTCAGACACGGGAAGCTTCTGGCAGCTTCTCACAGAAGTCACACCTCTAGCTGCCCCCTCCCACTACCAAAACCTTGCCACATAAACACGATACAACTGGAAAAATATCAATTTTTTTATATTTTGAGCACTCCTGTCTTGCTTTATTTTTTGTGCAATAGCTTGAGCTTTGGCTTGCTACTTCTGTCTTCAATGTATTATTTGGTAATATAAAGCCACAGAAAATAATTTCTTCCCTAATATGAGGTTTCCTTGCCTCCTTCTCTCTATATTTATTCCTCATAAAAACTTTAGATTTCAGAGGTGGCAATACCAGAAACGGGTAATTATTGTTTCAAGTAGGGAATTAGGATCAGGAAGAAAGAAATTCCTGAGAGAGAAAGATACTTTGCAATTGAATGGAAAGACTGGGTCTTTCCAAAGAAGTCAGTGTCCCTTCTGGTATCAACAATTGTCCTTTACTTTGTGCACAGGACCATTAGAGCCCCATTATCCTTCAGTGTTCACTCAAATTGTTGCCTCCTGGAGAAGACACTGGGCTTACACGTGGAGCCCAAGCAACTGCAAGAAAATATTTATGCCAGTGATTTTATGATCAAGAGGAGCAAAACCAGTAATTTACACAAGTAGCTTAATAACGTTGAAAACTGTACTGATGTCATTCAGGTTTCCAAGAAAATGAAGTGTGACCACTGGAGGTACTGAGCAGATCTAACTACCAAGAGCTTTGTGAAAGTCTCAGGCTCTAAGTTAATCTGGTGGCCAAGATTCAAACCAGGGTGAATTCAGAGGCCGTGGCAGTAATCATGAAAACATCATTGGCATAAACAAAGTGTGGACAGTCCAAAAGCACAAAGATGAGGCCACAGTGCTTATAATGCGCATGCAGCCCTGACCTGGAGGAACCAAAATAGCACCGCTCATATGTAGATTACAAAAAAGCCAGAATCACTAATTAGAAGAGAGTTGCCGAGCACATTTGAAGTAATAACCTGAAAGAGAATAGCCAATATGGATTTCAAAGGGAAAATTTTCCTCCACAAAGATGGTTATAAAAGGTTATGGAGCTGATTATGGCAGCTTGTTCAAACCGTTTGATATTCAAAAGGCATCTGATGACACATCTCCTGCTGAAAGCCATAGAAAAAATAAATTTGGGTCACATAGAAGGAAATATCCTATGGTGAGCACTAATTGCATTCATCTTTTATTTATACATGGAGACCTCATAAAACATTCCCTACCCCAGTGACATCCAAATACTTTCCAGACTGAGCTATATTTAGGACTCTGCTCCACTCCCTGGAGAGGGACGTTCTGCCACACTCTAGGATCTGGCTTACTAAAAATCCTAAAATTCTAAGAGCAAAGGGACTCACTGGTTATTGCTATAAAAAATGTAAATGAGTGGAGTTTCACCTTACCTAACCCATTGCATCTTTCTTCCAACTGTTGCCTGACAGAAAGCACCATTTTTTTGGGCAGACACGGACTTTTTATTCTGACTTTGCAGAAACAGGGTCACATTTGAGAACCTGGAAGGCCGCACGTGTTTGTGCACAAGCTGATGCTGCGCTTCAAGTCATGATTTATCATCATCAATTACCAACAAGTACCAATTCCAGCGACTCCATCCTTGTGCAGTGTGCACCCTACCTAAGCAGTATTGGCGTAACTCCAGTCGTTTCAATGTCATTCCCCCTCCCAGACATTGGTTTAATCAGATGCAACCTCTGTTTCCCTCATGTTCTTTCAGAAGCCCAGCTTTTGCTGCTTCCCTGCAATGTGTCTGTTTTTTCATCGGACCATTAATATCTTTCTGAATTTGTCATTTTAATAAGGATCGATGTAACACAAAAGCACAGAAAAGTTTTGTTCTTTTTTTCAGCAGATTACGACCAGGAAGGATTGTTTGTTTCTGATATGTCTAGTTACAGTCACTCACATATTGTAGCTCTATGCAAATACATAAACACCTTAATTTGTGGAGATTATAATTAGCACCTGTGACCCCAACTGGTCTACTCTGTGAGTTCTGGATAATACACAATTTTTGTTAGCAACAAAAGAGAGAATTAAGGAGATTGCGGATATCTCAAGAACACAGATATCTTAGCACAAGTCTGTTTTAACACATTGACCATCCTCATACTCTGGTGAGACAGAGAAATGTCATCAGTTTATACAAGATAATGTCTAAAAATAAATAAGTATCATAAAATTTATTATGTAAATCCACTAACTAAGACTGTATTCCTTTTTCAAGTTAATGTATTTTTTCCACAGATAGTTGAACTAGAAAGAGGAAAACAGAAGGTTGTATTTCAAAAAGCCTAATCCAAAATATACATTCTCTCAACTGCAACAATATTGTATCTGTTATATCTGAAACCCCAGAATTTTCTCCACTTCTATTATTACACTTACTGGTAAAGTTGAAGTTGTGAAATTTAAAGAGAAAATTAAAAAAAAAAAATCACACATGCATCTAACCACCTAACTGGCTGTCACTGAAATCAAGGGGGAAACACTGCATGTTTGTACTGGGAGGATCCTATCTGGCTACTGTGGGAGTTGAGGGTAATCCACACTCTGAAAGAGCTTTGAGCACTAGAACTTGAGGACTTCTCCTAAGCAATTTCAGAGGAAATGAGTTTTTATTTGCACACAAATTAATCTTTGAGTGATTTCAGCAAGGAACAAACAGCTGCTGTGTATTAATGCTGAAACATCTAATTTTGGCATTTTAAAACCAGAGGCCTTGAACTTCTCATCTTGAAATGAAAAGTTGAAACTGAATTCCATGACAATTAATTTTACGAGGAAAAAGATAATTAAAACCCTTTAAGCAGGTCTTTGCTATGCTAGTAAGCTAATATGCAGCTGCCTGTTGGTTTGCCCTCAGGCCACCTGGCACGGAATGGCTCATGTCACACTGCTGAAGTCTCTTCCCTGCCAGCATGGGCTGCGTTCAGATGGCGTGTTGGGAAGACTCCTGATGCCTGAGCCATGCCTAGCTCCTGTTTGTGAAAGTGGCAGGGAGCTGAGGCCAAAATTGAGCAGGAGGCCTTTTTAAAAGTGTGGCAACACAGACAGCAATGCTCTGGTAAACTCCAGCGTTGCCTGGCGTTATTTAATTCACTAGAATCAGCACGTTCTGAATGTTCTTAAACTGAAAAATTAGGTCCTTGTAGAAAAATAACCTGTACCTTGTGCACCAAGATCAGGTATCCTGTACACATTTAAGCACTGCTAAAATGAAACAGCAGTTGCACAGGAACCAGTAGCTTTAGTCAGTTTTGGACTCGAGTGGCCTAATAATTTCATTTTAAACACCCTGTCTCGTGATGAAGGCTAAAAAAGGGGAATAATGGCAACGCAGCATTTCTCCTACCTCACTTCCTCACATGCTAGTCCTAACAGTTTTATTGCAGCGCATTTTTAGGAAATGAGGAAAAAGTCGTCTAAGAGCACCAAAATCGTTGCACCACCAATTCTGTTAGGGCAAATTATTGTGTCTTTTGAATTGCACCAAAGACAAAGCACGAGTGGCTCTGGTGGCTGTGCTAGTGATCTTGAGCCTCAGGTCTGATAGCCTAGGAAGGATGTTCTAAAGTTGGGCTAAGCCTGGTTTTAAACTGTAGAAACATTTTCTTGTTCACTGAAGGTAAGAAAAATATTTTAGGTAGCATTTCGCCCTCCACGAAAGCTGAGACTGTTTCTTATGCCTGTCTTAAGAAAGAATGGCTACTGTTTCTTGCTTTGGCTACCTATAAACCTGACTGGGAAGGTGGGATCCAGCTGTACTTTTAGGTATTTCAGCATTAATACTAATGCACTGAGGGTTTTGGGCTGTTGTCACGACCGATGAAATGCTAGTTCACTTCTGCCTTTGCAAAAAGTACCTACTCCATCTCCAAACTGTCACACGGTCCTTGGGTCTGCTTCTATAACAGCCACTTTCAACAGCAGATAAAACAGCTCATTAAAGGGCTGAAGCAAGACCATTCAACAAGTTTGAGCTTAGACACTTCGATTTTCCGTGCCCATGGACTTGAATGCTGCAAAGTGAGACCCTGTGATCAGTAAGTGATCGTAGTAAGTGAAGTTCCTCATGTGACTTCATCACACAAATGCTTTAGAGGCCCTGCAGCTCTGTTAAACATTTAAGATTTCTGAAACAAAATATTTGAGCACCATGCAGCCTTGATCATTTTTTTCCCAACGCAGTGCTATGAAATGCAAGACCTCTCTTACTCTCATCTCACAGAATCCAAAAATAATGGTAGTCAAAGGAGAATAAAAAAAGGGTCCTTCCAGAAAATGACTGAGAATGGCTAAGTTAGGCATTTCCTGTGAAATTACCACTGGAGAAGCCTCTCTCTTTCCAAAAAATTGCAGGCCTCCAGAGACTGCTAAAGTTAAACTTCTCCAGTCAAAATTAACCTTTATGAATATCTTTGCCTCTAAAATGGATAAACTGTACTTTGCTATTTCATACCAGTGCTTCAAGGATGAACACACTATAAAGATCACACTAAGGCAATGTTCAAGGGCAGGATCCTCTGCCAGTGTTAAAAAAAAAAGTCTCCATTCTAATACTACAGTTCAGTATATGCAGCTAATCAAAAGTCTCCCAGATCCATTTGGTTCTCATGGGAGGTCAGTGGCAGCATCCTGCAGTTTTGTCCAGAACTCCAATTACTGGACCATTCACGTGAAGGAACGGTTCTGCAGAGTATCAGCACAGAAACTGGGGTGCCCAATGTGCAGCACTTCAGCCAAACAGGGCAATCCAACTGCAGCCTGCAATTTATAACAGCTCCCGAATTGTGTACGACTTGAAATAAAACATCTCCATGACTGGAGATAAAACATAAGAAAGTTCATGGTGTAACAGGTAAGAGGATAGAGAGAGTTTTGCTTTCATAAACACGCAAGCAACCCACTGATACTATTTAACCTTCAGTTAAATTTTACTCTCAACAATTAAATCTTGCTGTTTGTGTTAATTAAACTTTCTTTTTGCTCATTAAATAAGGTTAAAAAATTATTTCACGAAGCTCATCTTAGCACAGCAAAGAATTTTTTTCCATGCTCACAGCTCCAATCTTCCACCTCTTTAGAAACAATTTTTGCATTTTACTGTTCTCTGTTGAGCTTTCTAAAAGCACCAGTTCCAAAATCTTCCCTTCTGCAATCATCTTTGTGCATATATGATGCACTGCATGTACGCAGTGTGATCACTTCATCCACAAACTCTGAAGATTTAGAAAGTTTTCAGTATCATAATTGGAGCCCTGAGGGCCTGCAGGATAAAGTCAGCCTGTCCCTGAATGGGACAGGTAGAGAAAAGAATCTCCTGGCTCAACGTGGTGCATTCAGGATTCGGTGAATGGCCTCGATCCCCAGATCCTCATTCAGTAAGCAGGCAATTATTGCTGTGCTATGTGGACTGCATCAAGGAATTAGGTGAATCAGGCATTGCTGGGTTAGGAGCTTCCTGGGAAACCTGCCAACAATCTCTTCCTGAAAGACGATTCCTTACCCAGTTCTTTGACATGTCTCGTAATTGCTGTTCTATGACCCTGTTCAGTTTTCCGCATCAACTGGGATGATAATATTACCATAACAACAAGCCTCTATGTAATGAGACCAATTATTCAAAGGTTATTTCTTGTCTTGTGACAAATCATAGGCTGTCACTGCTTCCTTTTTCTCCAGTGACAGAACATCAAGAGTGACTTCAAAGTTTCCTTATCTCAGGAAGTTCCTGTAAACACTAAAGGCAGAGGCACAGTGCTCTGCTTCAGCAGAGAACAAAGAGAACTTCTGCTTGCCCTAGTGAAAAAGTCAACTACTAGTCATTATGATAAAGAGCCAAATGACAGAAGCAACAGATTAAGCCAAGTGAAACCTTATTTAATTCCGAAATAATTTACGGCCTTGTCAATTCTAGATATCAAAGACTATAATGAGATCTACCATAACAAAGCACATGCCTTTGCCAGCCAAAGCCCTGAAGTGTTTCCTGCTCTAGTATCTGACTGTGATGCACACAGAGATCTGTGCAAGGTGATGAAAGGTCAAAATGAAATGGCATGCCAAAATTATAGGAAAGCCAGTGTGCAAACTGAGATGACAATGTCAATTCTTTGATTTTATACTGAGTCCTCTCTCTTGCAGCCTGCTTGTTCCTGCAGGAAGGGAGATGCGTGCCTCATGCGTTACAAAACTCACATCTAATGACAAAGAAAGATATTTAAGATTTATTAGATGGCTTGCTAGACATGCCAATGTGCTGATAGTGACAAGCCCGATATGGTTGTGCCTGAGAGAAGGACTCGAGAGAAAATGTGGGCTGTGGGCTGTTCCCATCTCAGTTTCCCAGCACCCTCCAGACAGGCATGCTTGTCTCTGCACGCACAATACACCCTCTAAAGACCAACTTCAGTGTCATTTACTGCATTCATTTACATCAGCTGTATCAAAGCTGAGAAGGGATGTGAAAGAACAAAAGAGGAATAATAAATTGTATAAGTGGTGTCATCACAGAAAATGAACGAAAAGAAACTTCGTACAACTAAATTTCATTTCCTTTTACACTGAAGTAAGGGCTCTGAAAAGAGACACAAAAATATCTGGAGAGGGATGGAAGAGGCTTACTGAAAGAGGATTAGTAAATAGCAGTAGAGTAATTTTGGCTTGGTTGTCTCAATCTTTAATCATAAAACAGATTTATTTTTTTTTTTCACACTCATGCTGAAATTCACAAAAAGCTTTTCTCCTGAACAATTTCACCACCCGAATCACTCAGTATTCTACCATGCCTTTCATTGGGCTTTTCTGAAGTCACGCTTTCCTTCACATTTCCACAAAAGTAACAGCACAGATATTTCTGGGTTAGTAAATTGATTCCGTATTTTTGTAGATGCACACCTGAACCATCTCACTCCACAAAGCCACGAGACAGATAGAGATGCTCCTTGACACACTCTGCCACCTGGGCTGATGTGTTCTTTACCTGTCCTCTGATCTTTATATGCGCTTCCTTCCCGTGGAAAGCAAGCGAGGGAGGAGAGAGAAAGCTGGTTTGCACTTGAGTCTTAACAGCAGGTCATGTAAATACCTGGAGCCACAAATTAGAAACAGCATTAGGAAGTCTATTACCTACACAAATTAATTAACACTCTGTTGGGTCTCGGCTAAAGAAAACACTTATGGATGTGTCTCAATCTACCCCTATTCAAAAGCTGAACAAAGCATACATTTAAACATCTGATCCAATTGTATACATTCAGCTAGCCCTAGGTATATATACCTGGATGTTTCCCTGAATAGGGATGTTTTCTTGCCTCAGAATTTTTGGGGGGATTTAGTACATTTTGTAGTAGCTGTGTACATGAAACACAGAAATATTTCATATTGCAAGGATAAAGGGGACAAGCTTGCTATTTTTATAGCAAAATAAATTAATTCAACTTGACTGTACAGGAATTTAAAGTCAAGTGTGTCCCATAAATCATTAGGGTATCAAAGACAAGACAAAGCAGAAACTCACTGTATCAAGGTGGTATAGCAGTTTTAGCATAGAAAGAGTATGAAAAGACATAATAGTCAGATATTAATAATGTTTCTAGAACCTTCCATGAAATTCTGGTCCCAGTTATGTAACTGAAAGTTTTGCTGCAGAAGTTGTTGACTCCAGATTTAACATTCCCCGTTTCCTTTCTCCTCCTCTTTAGTCTCACTGGTTACCCAGAAAGATAAAGATTAATATCCATAATACTTGACCCCATGGACCTTAAAGAAATAACTGTATGTATTGAAGATTTGCTACAAGGTTTTTTAATTATTATTTTATCAAATAATAATGTCTAAATTTCTGAAGTGTAAGAATAAAACTATTTAAGCCTTTGACAATATTGCTCATTTAGCCTGATATTTCCAGAGTAGAGATAACGTATTCGAGTGACACAGAGTTTAATTAAAAATATATTAAAAACTAAATACTTCAGTATAAAATAATGAAAACTCTATCTTCATACAATATATTTTATCTAAGATTTAACTCCATCACAGGAATGCAACATGCTTGACCTTTAAAAGAATCAACCTATAAATACTAATTGGAGTAAGCTGTATAGACAGGTGTGTCAGGCTAAGATCAAAATTACCTTCCCAACCATATCCTGATCTCTCATTTCAGATTTTGACATGCTGGGTGATATGCTCTAATCCTTCCTCAAATGTGGCAATAGCATGTTCCCAAGACTGAAATACTGCAGACCTAGATGATAAATAAATCAACATTATTTAATCACAACGATGAACACAAAATGATGCGCCCTGTCCTGCCTTATCAACCATCAACCTCATACAGGACTTGTCAAAAAGATTCTGTGATCTGTGTGAGAAAGAATTGCTTGAGACTAGAAACCTGAAACCATTAAACAGACGAAGGGTAGCATTAGTTCTTTCTGCATAAAAAATCTGTTTGCCCGTTTTATTGCATCCCAACCAACTCGAACAACCCTGCTAAAGCCAGGTGGCACCTTGAGTCGGTTCGTGAATGTTAGTGCCGAAAGCACTAGTCACACATCAAAACTGACTTCACATCACTTCTGGTTTGTTTAGTTTAAGGTCTGCTTGTAGGGAAAGAAACTAAACCAAACCAAACCAAGCAAACAAACAAAAAAATTCCCCCCCAAACCCAAACAAAAACCTCACAAACAAACAAAAAAACCCACAACAGAATATATTTTTCTTGATCATCATTCCACTGTTAGCAAGTTGTTCAGTAATAGTAACAGAGCAACCATGGCACTCACTTTGTTGAGCTTTTAGAAAGATAATAAAAAAAAAAAATAAAAAAAAATCACACTAAAGCACGGGAATCTGGAGGAAAATGCTTGTGATTTGTCATCAAAACAACACTATTATATGTTTTGCCGGTAATGTTAGCTTTACGTAGATATAATATGATCATATCTTCTCTCTTTGGAGATTTAGGATATTATTTTTTTCTTTTTCTCATTTTCTCTGTACTTTGCTGTTGCACTGCAATTAGGCACAAAAATTCATACCAGCTTTATACCTCCTTTTACGCTGCCTTAGACATGGCCCCTCTAGGAAAGAGAGCAAACTACATTTCTTTCTTCCAAGGGAGGATACTGGTACTAAGCCTTAACAGAGGTACAGTATATATATATATATATTAAGAATGATCAAAGCTATTTATTCTTGTAATAGTTTTGTTGTCCCTGGTACCCAAATGACACACTTTTGCTTTCAGGTTATTGTATTCTTAAGAAGTCCACATATAGAAGGTCCTAGAAGTGTGAAAGAGACACCCTGAAGAAAACTTAGAATATTCACAACCCTCCACTTGAAAATGCTAAGAATAATTTCACGTTTTCTTGTTCTTTTTCTGAAGAAGAACCAGCGTTTATGAGTTTTTCCTGAGGAAAAAATAACAGTGCTATAAATAACTATAACAGCTACAAATAAATAGCCACCTTTGTTGCTTTTTTTTTTAAATCGTAACGTTTGGTTCATGATAGCCTAACAATGGGGGAAAGATAAAGCTTGTGAGAAGAGGTAATGTCTTTTATTAGACCAATTAACACAGTTAAAAAAGACAGACTGCAAAAGATGGGTGAGATCTGCACGACTGCTTGTTTATTTTCTCAAGTGCCTCAGCTCCTGTAAAACCTTCCCCTGCAAGATTTCCATCTCAATTAATGATTTCGTTACCAGTGATGATTTCATGAGTTTGGCACCTGTCTGTTCCATCCACTGCCAATGAACCCTCCCCAGGAAGTAAGGAAAGGCTCTGGGCCCCGAAGCAACCATTTAAATAAATCTGTCATTTTTGTTTCTATGGAAACATCCATCTGGCAGCTTTCCCAAGCTAATAGCCAAGTTAGCCTCTCAGTCATGTTCTTGTATTTTGGCATCTTCCTCTTAACCATCATAAGATATTTTACTCTCATATTTGTCTGTTTGGGAGAAATTATGCTACAGCCACTATTTGCCTGTGATTGGGATCAGTTTAAGCTTGATTCTGATTGACAGCTCAGTTCATCACATAAACCCCACACAATACAGTTCCTGCCCTCTTATCTCACTCAATCTGCCAAACCCCCATTCATTTTGCTACCTTAGTTCTCAAAGATCCTCTCTGACATTGAAACGTTGTGCTTCTTAATTTTTCATAACTCCAGGCTCTCCATTTTCAATTTTAAGTGCTCCAGATCTTTTTGATTAATGAACATTTTCTGTACCTTCTACACAGGCATATTCTCCTGACAATACCTGTCCCAACAGTCAGGCCAGTTTCCAGGAGTCTCTTGACATACTAACCACAACGTGCTCCAGTAACCAACCACATCCATTTATGTACTAACTGTTAGTCTGAAGATTTACAACAAAATTTCATTAATTTTCCTGCTCTCTTTAGTTGATAATGTGCCAAAAGAGATATTTTCTTACTTATTCCCATACCTAATGGTTCCATTTCTTGAATACAGTCTGCAAATCATCTGATCTTCTAATTCCCATTACTTTATTTCCTGCATGATTGACCATAGGAGGCTTACCATGAATTTACTGTCCAGGCCCTGCAGAAAACACACAGAGGAACAGGATTTCTAGAATTAGAGCTGGTTTGAAAAGCTTTCAAATAAAATTCAGCTAGTGGAACAGTCCCTGTTGCTTCCAGTAACAGATGAATGTTGCTATCCTGCATCTATCAACCTGAAGTACCTCTCCCTCTGGCCATCAAGGAGTCTGGCTGTGCCCACCATGAGAAAACATGAAGTGTTCTCCTGCATCACCGAGGCTGAAATTTTCAAGTATCTACTTACCTGACTCACCTTTAATTATCCATACATACTGGGAAGCTCTTGCAGGCTCTCAAAGAGCCACGGACAGCTGCCCTTTGCAGCACATCCAGGAAGGTGCAGCAGTGGACACGTGCCTCCCTCCTCTTGGAGTTAACATCCTTCTTCTCTTGGAGTTAACATCCTTATAATAGGGCCAAGTGGGAACAGGTTCTCATCCTACAAAGCCTCTGATCCTATGGTTACGCAGCAGAGGAACCTAAGAAAGGCTTGTCCTTCAAGACAGTTCTACCATTCTATTACTCTGATTCTTACCTTTTCCAGACTCTTCTGTGGTTTTAAAATTCCGTTAGCAACATAGGAATACTTCCTTCATCAGAAAGTGTATGGTCTTCATAAGAAAGGACCTTCATCCTATGGATCTTAGATACTGCTGCATTAAACATTAAAAATAACCACTGACAGCTGTTCCTAACTGTATATTCTCTCCATACTTCCCCAAAATGAATAACTAAACCAGTAGCCTGGATTCACCTCAGAAATTCAAAGTATTTTTCTTCTGTTTTAGCGGAGAGAAAGCCGGGTTTCCTTGACTCACTCAACTGCAGCTCATTACAAAGGCCTTTGTGACTATACAAAAAAATCCTGGTTTCATATCATGATTTCACCATGACTTTCAATCACAAATTCTATCACATTGGCAGTGGATGTGAGTGCAAAATGGGTGTCCTACATATTTCAGATCTCCTCTACAATACTTACAGCTCCTTTCCGTGAAGTGTATCAGAAATAGTTTCAGAGCTCTTTAAACAACATCTTCCAGCTCGGATTGATTGATTAGTGCAGTCAGAATGCTCTTGCAAGTCTAGTATTATAACTGAATTAATTGTTTAATGTTTCTCTTGCCTTGGGAAATTTGATTAATGGTCTTCAAATCAAACATCTGGTCATACACAAAAGCAATCACTTACTCCTCTGATGGAGGACACAGATGATAAAGGCACCGGGACTGATGCAGACAACATACACACAACACACCTTGCTGCTGTTGTGCCTGTTGTTCCAGCACACAGCATCCGTGTCAGGTGAAGTGCACACAAATACCTTTCTGTGCTTGATGCGGGCAATCAATCCTGTTCTTGGTCGCACGTGTAAATTCGTGTAGTGTCCATCTGGCATCAGACAAAATATCCACACAGTCAATTTTGCCTCTTCGGGGCTTGTACTAACAGCTCCCTCAACCAACCACAAGAAGCAAACAGAGCCATATTCTTTAAGCTTGACTCATGCTACCCTCCTCTTAAGGATTTTCTGTCTCTACCATCCTGGTTTCTTTTTCTTCAGCCAGCCATGCCACCTCCATCCTTTTTGCATAGAGAAAAAACACGGAGTTATCACAGTGCGTCAGTAAAAATCCCTCTGCCCCATTATAAGAGGCCCTATGTCTTCTGCAGAGGATGATTTGGATGACCCTGTGTGCCCACACAGGGCAATTCCACCCAAACCATCTGTCATTGCAGGCATGGCCCACTCACGTGGGTGTACCTAGGAGTCAGCCCATTTCATAGTTCCAGCTAAACAAGAGCCATTTCTATTCGGGGCACGCCCAAGGTAAGTAGCAGGTTACTCAGCTCGGCGTGAAAATCACACGGAGATTCCTCTGCACTATTCCGTAGGATTCGAGAGAAGGTCGCTAGGATTGTGCAATGCAAGTGTCCCAAAAGAGTCAACACAGCCCACCATGGGAATGTCTCGCTAAGACAGCTTCCAGAACACTTCCAGTCTCTCCAGAGCAGTTTCTATCACTGAACTGCAGCTCTGATTCCTGTGATTTCGAAAGCATTTCCAGAAGGCTACTTCAATGCTCAGACTTTCTGCCAAGGAGGCATATTAGTGGAAATTTTTTGTGGTTTTATTTGAGCTCTGGCGTCTCTGCCAAAGTGCCTTAAATTAGGAATTCGGTTTTGATATTCTAGACTAAATAATAGGGAAAAAAATTCCTTACTGTGAGGGTGGAGAGGCACTGGAACAGGTTGCCCAGAGAAGCTGTGGCTGCCCCATCCCTGGAAGTGTTCAAGGCCAGGTCGGATGGGGCTCTGAGCAACCTGGTCCAGTGGAAGGTGTCCCTGCCCATAGCAGGGGCGTTGGAATGAGATGATTAAGGTCCCTTCTAACCAAGGTCTTTCTATGATTCTTTTTGCCAAGGAAGTATATTACTAGAAATCTAAGAATATAAAATTTTATGTTATTATTTGAACTCTGGCATCTTTGGCAAAGCGCTTTAAATTAGGTATTTAGTTTTTATATTCTAATTTTTAAAATGAGATCTGAGGGTCAAGTCTTAGGCACTGAGTTTCGAGTTAAAAACGAAGGTGGTACTAATAAACATCTCAGTCACTAGAACTTGCCCCTGATACCCCCAGATGCTTGTGAAAAAATAAAAGGCTCCTCAAACTCAGAGAAAGATGAATTAAAACCAGCATAAAATTTCTGTAATTGCGTATTGTTCCCAATTAATGGTTCTAAAATACTTTGAGATCCCTGGCTATAACCAAGACACATGGTACACTTATGTACAGTCTATTGTGGTTAGTAAATACCATGTGAGATACCAAGAAAATAACACACTAACTGCTTTTAGGCACATTGTTATGCATTCACCTTCTGAAGGAATGGGTTGCATTTGCATAGATATAATAGTGAAAAGAACAGAAACCAAAGATCAGGACTTCACTTAGTAGCATCAATATATTCATATTTTTTCCAGGCCAGACACTGAAAAGAAGTATCATTGGCTTAATGGGTGGTTACTTATGCCCCCCCTTGGTACAAATATTGAATGATTTATAGTGATGCATTTCTAAAATATTCTTTCAGACAGATTTGTGGGAGCTATTCTGGGTACAGGAAGGCACCTTCATCTTCTGAGCCTGCAAATCTGAAAGAGTAGTCAACAGATGATAAAGATAAGGTCATATTTTGGAATCAAGACAAAATGAAGAGTAAAAGGTACTGCCTAAGGTAATGGCTGTTAAGCTATTTAAAGTGCTTTCAATTGACAGTACCCATTTTTTATCCTCCTAACTTGAAGAAGCCAAATGACAAAATACCCATTTGAGGTAGTCAGTGAGAAATCATGTCTGAAGCACTCAGGACAGAAAATTCCAGTGTTTATTTTTGTCCAAATCAGTTTGAAGGACATCTGAGAGGTAAACAATCATCAAGATTTATCCCCAAACGAGCATTCTACTCCAATTTATCTATGGCATTCCCTGAACAGCGAAAGAAAAGAGAAAATTGTTTGGAGATTTGTGGTAACACTTCAAAAAGCTAGAGGAGAAAGTGGCTCTTCCTTCTGGCTCAGCAGCAGAAGCACATTTGTTTAGTAATCTAAATCCCTACGTGGGACCACTTTGATGCAGTAGGTTGGTCCAACTGGTTTGGCAGCAGAAAGCCCGTAGGACAGCCCAGCTTGGCTCATCCCTGTCTCAAAGGAGGCAAGGCAGCAAAAGGGCTGAACAGAAGGTGCAGAGGCAGCCCCTGAAGGAGCACTCAGACCCAGGAGGTCCCGGGGCTGCACGTGCCCTGAGCCCAGAGCGAGGGCCAGCGCCACAATCAGGACGGAGGGTGGCCCGAAGCGAGAGCCAGCTGTGCAGCCAAGCCAAAGCAAAGCCACGAGAAAGAAAAGCAATTAGGCATCGAGCCCTGAGAAGGCAAACACAGCCTTTTCTCTATTGTTTGGTTGTCTGATTCCTACATCCTATATCCATCTTCCCCAATAATACATGAAAAAAAAAAAAAACCAAGGATGAAAAATAGTGCAAAAAATTATTGCATTTCTATAAGTGAGAACATTTCTTGCCAAAGTCCTTCACTGTTTGGCAACCGTATGACATCCAGTGCTGTTAACTACATTTAAATTCATGTGATACAAAAATCTTGGACAAGATTTGGTATTCCTCATTTCAGCCAATAATGGACTAATGGTATAAATATTGTGATAAATGAAAACAAATAATTCTGTTCTGTCTTTATCTTCAGGGACATCACGCCTAATACCTGGGTAGGCTTCTATGTTATTTCACTGTAAAGGCTATTAGTAAAATAATAAACTGTATGTAACATAAAATTGGAGCTACTGGATGCCTTTTGAATTTCCTCCTGCTAATTTTTATTGTCAAAACACCATATAATACAGCCTTCACTGAACAGCAGCAGGATGTGGCTTTTAACTGGAATTGTTGAAATCGTGTTTAGCAAAGGGTTAGTAGTAAATTATTCTGCTTATTTATTATTCAGATTAAGCGTTCCAGAAACATTTCCATTCTATTAAATAATAATCTGAAAAGTACTTAGTGCAGAAAGCTGTGAAGAGACAGGTTTTATTAAATTTGATTTTTTTCATGTGCACAATGCCAAACTAAAAATTGTGGAAGTGCACACTTGTTTGCTAAGAAGTAAACAAGTAGCCTTCCTACTCATCACTTCTGCTGTGCAGCTTCCCCAGCTATTCCTGCTTTGTCTTGTCTACCAACTCTTTACAGGAGCCAGTCTAAAAATAATCTAAATACTAAGATGTAGTGGATTGCCTAATGTATCAAATTCTGTCTATCCTGCTTTATACTTCTCAGCACCGTGGCTGCAATATATGTGCAAAAGTTGGCAAATTAACTAATGGTGCTGCAACTACAACAGCCTAAGGATAGAAGTCGAGCAAGATTTATTGGGACACCTGATACCTTTTATTAGATCAAGCGATGCATCTGGGGAAAAAAGACAAGTAAGCTTTCAAAGACACAAAGATTACTTCTAAGTTGGTTATTAGTGTGTGTGCACAAATATGCACACAAGCCAAGCACACAGAGTTTAAAATTCACATAACACAGATCTGTGTTCAAATTCAGTCTTTTTGTTCTAATTTTACTGTAAAATTCATGTATTTCAGGGCTACAAAAATTCACATAACACAGATCTGTGTTCAAATTCAGTCTTTTTGTTCTAATTTTACTGTAAAATTCATGTATTTCAGGGCTACATCAGATGGATAATAACCAGTTCTGGGAGAATTGGGATTCTTTAGCTCCCATAGGCAGTGCTGAGAATTAAAAGCCACAATCTGTCCAGCTCCCTCCGTTTGCCAGTTGTAATTAAATAGACCTTCACAATTCATATTTTCTCCACAATATTTTGCATACAATTAAGGTTCTTTTAAAACGAATTTATCAAAACATGTTTGCCTTCTATTTATAGTAAGGCAGGTTTTCCGTTTATTTTAGTACCCGAGAGCTCACGCTCCAGACTGATGTTTGAGATTATAACAAACTGTTTGAAAATTGTGAACTGGCAGACACTCCTGACATTAAGACAGATGCACCAGGAGTACATTCTGCTCGCTGTTTTCTGACAGTATAAAAGGTACGTTAACTTATAAATAAAAGATTTAACCACGCTTGCAATTGCAAAATTTATGACTGCTCCTGCAAGCGTGTGTGGTCCAGCGGAATTCAACTCCCTCAACCAATCTTTTACAAAAACACAATAAACTTCCTTCAGGCAAGAGGAGCTGGAGGTTTGTTTTGTTTTCGTTTTTTTTATTTATGAGCATATGCTTAATATTACAAACAGCTATGAAAGCGAAGAAAAAGGAAATCAGAACATGTGCAGCATCAGAGCATTGCAAAACAGGTGAGTATAAATTTCAAAAAGAGGCTTTTAAAATTCAACTGAAAAATCATTCTGCATTGAACACTATTCAGAAAATGTGCTGCTTTTGGATAAAAAAATACACTTTAGTGCATTGGCATAATAATATAGTTTACAGCCATCAGCACTCTTTTCTATGCCATTTCTAGGTGCATCATTCTCGTGAGCCTGTTCTGTGAATACACAAGCAAGTGAATGATGTAAACCTGGGCAAGTTTGCCCAAGTTCCTTAACTTGGTTGTCAAGATATAAAGGACTGGAGAAAGTGCAGCAGGGGAGCACCACAGACATCAAAGCAGGCCTCCCTAAACTGCACCACCTAAACTTTTAATAAAAAGGTTGAGCACGAGCCAAAAGGAAAATAAAACTGAAAAAAAAGAGTGCCAGATGGGAGTGTTTGCAAACTTTAGGCTGTTCTTTACTTAAAAATACAATTCCATGCAAAGATTGCTTCCCCTAAGGCTCTAAATCCAGCACAAACTGTCTGCATGCTGTTCTATATTAAACCACTTTGTGACATATTTTCCACATGCGTGCAAATTGTTCAAACCACAGATCAATCACTGTGTACATATATTTATGACACAGAACCATGCTTTATGAATAACTAATCCCCTATTAAATCCCATAGTCTGCAAGGCTATAAGAATTCCTTCCTATGTCATGCTCGACTGTGACCTCAACAATGAGGCTGCAGAACTTGCCCCCACCCACAATGCTGCTCTAAGCAAATCCCATCTGATACGAGCAAAAGCAGCTCTACGCAGTCAGCCATCACCCATATGTCACAATCTGGAAAAAAAGGGCAGCTTGCAGCTATTCTACAGTACCAAGGATACTGCTGCAGAGCATGGAAGTACATCATGCTAACCATTTAGTTGTGGGAACTGTTTCTCACTGAGCACCAATTGGCACTTGCCTACCTGGAGGAATCACCCTAGGAGTTTTGGAGTCAATTAAAACTCCTGCCTAAGAATTAGTCTGCGCAAAAGTCCTGCTGGGAAAACTGATTTTTCCATGTTTATTTTCCATTTTGCCTATATTCAGTTAGATTACAGAGGATTGGAAATTTCTCATGGGATGATGCTCATTGTAAAAAAGGTAATTGGGATAGCACAGCTTGTGAAGCTTTGGAGCAGCAAGAATAAAGGCAAATGTTCTGCTTGTATCACTAGCATTGTAAAATCCTTGTATGGCTTTTAAAGTTTATTAGCCCAGTTGAAGAGAGAAAAACTAGGTAATTAGGTAGGTAAAAAAGACTCTTGGGCATGCAATTGTGTTCCCAGCAACTACTATGGAAACAAGTCCTGTAATAGCACTCTGTGGTCTGTGGCATCTTTCATCCAAGGTGTACTTCACTTACCACGTTCATGACTGAAATGCAGCAACTGTGAAAAGCACAACTGCTTAACAATGCCAAGAAACCAGGCAATGTTCAGAGGGAGAAAGGAAAATGGGTTTCGACTCGTTTCAGTCAATGGCAACTTCAAGAAGAAAGAAATTATCGAGTTCACTTTTCCCAGACCATCCAGCCACTGTCCATGCTGCAAAGCACGTAGTAATCTGTAATTAGCACTTAGTAGCCAACTAGTGTTATCCAAGAGCTCTCTTTTGATGTCATACCATCCCCTAATTGTTGTCACAACCAGTTCAAGAAGATGAACAGGTGTATATCTCCATTTAATGTCACTGTGATTATCCACATTTTTATGTAGCCTGGATTTGAGAGCCCGACTCACAGCCCACCTCAGCAGATATGCTTAGTGCACTGAGTGGCTTCACAACAGCTTGCCCAGGAGAGAGCCAGCACGACAAATTCAACAGAGGTCCATCTTTCTGTGCAATAAATAGGTTTTAAGAGGCAGGGATTTTAGTTCCTGCTCCTGTGTGCTCTCAGAAACTGTTTCTGTTTCCATTTCTGTCAGGTTAGCTTAATTTGTGGGTGGTTTCCATTCCTTTGTACAGTGGAGCAGAATGAAAATGAAGCAATGAAAGCCATTACCAGCAGCAGCAGAGAGGCCAGGATAGGAGATGTCCAGTGCCTCCTAACTCCCTTCTGAGACAAATACCTGCCCATCCTAAACTGGAACAGCTGCTGAAGGTCGGGACCAGTGGTGGGCCAAAGCTTAGCTCTCACAGCTGGGTCACACAGGCAATATAAGCAATCACTAACAACTTGACATCTCATGGCTGTATATTCAAGAATTTGCTGTAATCCTGTTTAACTGCTGACAGCCACTGGATCACATTCCTATTTTTCTACACTTGGCAGAATTATCTGCATGCATTACAATATACAGAGGGCACAGGTTGGACCATCTGGCCATAGATGTCAAACTGAGACAGTGGCAGCATCTGGTTATTCCACAAAAAGCAGTGTGTTTGCAGCTTTGGGCCAGTTACATAGTAGGGCTACAGATGCATTTTCTAGGCTGCCAGGTCTTCTCGCATTGCTTTCTTTTGAGTCACTTTTAACTCCCTAGTGTTTTCTTTGTTTGTTTCATAAAGGTTTAATAAGGAGCTAAAGCTTATCCTATATATTTCTCCATCTGTGCTACATCACATTCATCCACCTGATACCTGAGCCAAAACTATTACATAGAGATGGTTTGGAAAGCACTTAGCACTAGAAAGAAGGGCTTGTTAGCTTCCAACAGGTTTGTAAAGCAACAATTCCCATACCAACAACACTTTCTAGTTGGTCCAAGGGGTCTCTTGTCTGTATAAAAGGTATAGATACTTCAGACACATGAAGAAAACTGGAGTTCAACATGATTCACTTGTTCTGAAAGGGAAAGCTATTCCCAAAACTGTCATTACATAAAAGAAAAATAAATAAAGAAGAGAAAGAATAACTAATTAGAGAGAAAAGCTAGCTAAAGATGATGATTCCTGTTTCCTGCATGAAACACAGACAAGCAGGAAATGTGCATGGAGGCAGGAAAAGGCAGTCTGAGAGGCACAAGGGTAATTAACAGGCCATGACACATCCACAGCTAAGCACAATCCAGGTAGCAATGACACAAGCATGTCATTCAGAGAGGTGACAAAGCTGTCTGTACCTTCTGACACCTGGCACATGTCAAACATGGACAAAGTTATAGTGTTTCCTTAAGAGGAAGTTCCAATAAAAGAATGAAGCCCAGAATTAAAGATTGAGGTCTCTTTCTGTAAAGTCTCTGCAGAAACATGCCATAGGACTTTTTCCTACATCCTGTGCTATTTCATTTGGTGTGACAATAGTAAATGACAGAGGTACTTTAGAGTTGGAAGGACCAGCAGCTAGATTGTAATGAAAACCAGGAAGAAAGTCACAAAAATAAGTTAGCGGCCAGATCTGATATGTCACTTTGATGCCATGAGAGGCAGTAACATCTTTTTAAATGACCTTTCAGGCACACATACATATATTCAAAGGGTCTAAAAGGATCTACACAACACCTGCACACGTATTAACACTAACACACACAAATTCTCTGCCTAACTCTGCCATGGTAGCAGTGCATGTAAGAATGACTGCAGGGATTGCTTACCTGGGAGTATTCTCAAAATCAACCCAGCTATGTTCATGGGCCCAGTACGATGACAATTCCACAGAGACTGTACAATATTTCTGCCAGAGGCAGAAGTACACAGAGTGAAATCGTGGTAGAACATCTGAATGTGATACTCACGTGTCATGTGCAGAAAAGGGAATAATACCTTACTATTATACCAGCAAGCCTAAAAGATGCAGCAGTGTGCTAGGTCCCAAGTGTCAGGAATAAATATCTCCCATTGGAGGGCTACGCTGATTTAAGTGCAGAAAAGATATCTCTTATGTACAGATGCTGCTTGTCCTCTGTTGCAGAGAATCACAGCAGGAATTTTATGTTTGAACATATGGGCGAGTTAGTCATGCCCTATCTACTCAGAGAAACAAACAGAGCCAGGTTGGATAGCTTGCAGGGCAGAACAGCTTTTCCCTTTTTTTTCCTACAACCCAGTAAAAGGCCACAATGGTGGCACCGAATTTCTATTTTAATCAGTTAACAGAAACATTTTCTGATTGTCTGGCCAACTGAGGGCTAGAGAAATGGAAAATTTTACGACATATTCTGTATTAGTGAATGGATTCGGTCTTTTTCATCTCTCCTTCTAAGACAAGTGTTCTGGTTTTTCCCTGAGAAAGGACTCTATAGGTCGCATATTTTTTACGACAAGACTAAAATGTTTTCAGCAGAAACTCACATTTCAAACCATACAAATTCAGTGTGCACTGAGCCCTGACAGGTGAAAGGGAACAGATCAAGCCCACTTGATACAGCACTGCAGAACGTTGTACGCTGTGCACAGAAATATGTGACCTTTTTGCTGAATGGAGATAACTAATTTTGGGGCTACAACAAAGCTTGAGGAATGGATTCAGTATAACAATGAGAGTACTGCTAAACAACATGCTGACTTCTGAAGAAGAATTAAAGAAATGGTTATCTATTATTCATGACAGCTTAACATGGTTATGTCCTTCCCAGTCAACATAGTGCATCTGCTTTATTATTCATCACAAACTGGCACTAAGACCACTTCATCTGATACACTGACTTTCAAATGTGATAGCTCTAACCTTAGAGAGAGCATACAGGCCACAGAATCCATTTCTTGCATATGTGTCATGCTTAGAGTTCACTCTCTGCTGGTTTGGAAGACACCCTTTCTAACCTGGAGTCTTTTGTGAATGTCTTATTTTTTATTCACTCTCAGAGATTGGGTGCAGCATAATACAAAGCATACATTAAATGAAGATAGGAAAGCATCTTGACATGATGGGGCTTGGAAACGTGTCAATTTGAAAAGCTGTACAGCTGACTGCTCTGCAGGTCCAGTGGATACACCCTCTCCTGACCTGGGGCTTGTCTGTCAGGAGAGTTCTCTGAACTAATGCTCAGACTAATATGCCTCAAAAAAAACCATGGTCTTTTGCTATGTACTTATTCTATGCTTATTAGCCCATATCCCTCTGCTTTGCACTATAATGTCTAAGTTTATTTTGTTTAGATTCTCTGGCATGCATTGAGGATAATTTTGAGATTATGAATTGGTTGGCAGAAATAGAAATAAAAAAAGACTGAAGTGATGAAATCTATTGTTCATACCAGATTAGAGAGAGACAGAAATCTATACCAATGGATATCCATTTAAAATCAGAATAAGTCTCTTGGGCTCAATTCCTGAAAGCAATTGTTAATTTTGAATTCATCCAGAGAAGTATTCTTGAACAGTGTAAAAACTTATCAATTTTTCTAGAAGAAGCCTCCAGACTCCCATGTAGAAATCTAAGAACACAGCAGGTCTCATTAATCTTACCTTCAGACCAGGATTTGGCTGATAGCAAGCAGCTATAAATAGCAAGAAACACAATCACAGATATTTTCTCCTTTAATCATATTCTAGTCTTTCTTTAAAAATTCATTAAATAGTACTCCTTTGTTTTAAGCATGACTCTCAAGTTCAGGCTTGACCTCCCCCTCCTTTATAGGACTCATTTTTATTGGCAATGTGAAAAAAACAGCACAACGAATTTCAACCATCCTCATCAGCTCCTGCGTGGCCCCTTCAGGGCCTTTTCTGTCCTAGTTCCCCCAGTTCATAGACATTTTCCTGTCTTTTAGGGTTTGGGTAGATTTAATTAGACACTTGCTAGCACAACTTCATTCTATTCAGCTCAAGTTTCTGGTACAATAACTATCACCACAATCTCTGAACATGTCAGCAGGAACCACATGGAAATCTCATGCAGGGTCAGAGTTTTAGTTTTAAAGAGCAGAATTGGATAGTCCTGAATTCACTGCTGTAGTCTCAGAGCACATCACCCTGGTACAAACTCTCCTCATATCTGCCCATGACCTACGAACAACTGCATTATTCATCATCACTAAACATATTCCTTCCACCAGTGAGTGGCATTTGGTCATCTCAAAGGGAAAGCTGCTTTCAGAGGTTTATACAGATCCCCCCTTGGTCCTTTGCAACACGTAGTACACAGGTTATGAATCCATCTCCTCATTGCACCATTAAATGAAATAATACTGAAGTATGTCAGTGTCTACTACCCCAAAAGAAAAAAAAACAAAACAACCCAACACAAATAAACAATTTTTAAAAAGGAAATATGTCATCCTAGGCTTTTCAAATTTAAAATAATGTCTTTTCAGGTTTTCAGAAATCATGGCTCATGCTTAAAATGCCTGTTTCAAAAATAAACATAACCAGAACACTACAACTGGCATTCTTAACTGAACTGGGCTGGGCAATTGTCATAATCATTTCCTGTAAATACTCTGATTTTAAAACAGTGTCATTTTGACTACTGTACTCCTGTGACTGGGTTTAATGAACATGAACATTCAAGCAAAACGAATTTTAGTGACAATATTCATGAGCAGATCTCACAGTGGAAAATGAGCCAAAAGCAGCAAAAAGTTTAATATTGGTTTATATTGAACTGTGCAATTTGAAGTTTGTTTAGTTTTAGGGTTGTACAAATTCAACCTCCAAGGTACGTGGAATTGTCTTTGATCAACAGAACATCTGATTCCGAGTTTGGCAACAAACAAACAGACCATTCAAAATTGATTTTTATGTCAGACTACTTCATGATCCGTGTACAGATGAAGCTCTGCGGATTAATTCAATATTTAAAGGGGACTTACCAGAAAGGTGGGAACAGGCTGATTAGTAGGGCTTGTTGCAATAGGACAAGGGGTTTTAAACTAAAAGAGGATAGACTCAGACCAGATATACAAAAGAAATTGTTTACAGGGAGAGTGATGGGACACTAGAGTAGGTTGTCCAGAGAGGTGATAGATGCTCCACCCCTGGAAATAGTCAAGGTCGTGTTGGATGGGGCTCTGAGCAACCTGCTCTGGCTGAAGACATCCCTGCTCATTGCAAGGGGGTTGGATTAGATGAGCTTTAAAAGTTCCTTCCAACCAAACCATTCTATGACTCCATGACATAAGGATCTCCACCTGTAAATCTGTACAAATACAATGTGGATTTGTTCTGCCCTTATGGTTTCATTTTCAGAGCCAGACTCGACAAGGTCATTAGTTCAGCCTGCAGGTGCTGGACACCCTGAGCTCTTGCCCATTCCAGGTGTGCGGTTTTGGCCACCGCAATGTAACACATTAAGCTGTTAGAGACAATCCAAAGGAGGGCAATGGAAGTGGTGAAGGGCCTCGAGGGAAAGCTGTATGAGGAGCAGCTGAGGGCGCTTGGTGTATTCAGCTGGAGAACAGCAGACTGAGGGGAGACCTCACTGCACTTACAACTTCCTTGTGAGGGGCAGGCACTGATCTCTGCTCTGTGGTGACCAGGGACAGGACTGAGGGAATGGCCTGAAGCTGCGTCAGGGGAGGTTTAGGTTGGATATTAGAAGAAGGTTCTTCCCCCAGAGGATGGTTGGGCACTGATCAGGCTCCCCAGGGCAGTGGGCACAGCACCAAGGCTGACAGAGCTCAAGGAGCATTTGAACAATGCTCTCAGCCACATGGTGTGACTCTTGGGGACGGTCCTGTGCAGAACATGAGCCTTATGGGTCCCTAAGTGCATGATTCTTGTGGGTCCCTTCCATCTCAGCGTATTTTGCGGTTCCGTGGTGCTCACTGGTTCAGGGGATGCGGACCCCTAACACTTGGAAGCTTGGCCCTGCAGCAGCTGCCTTGGGAAGAGCTTTCCATTCCTGTCTCCGCCTGGACCAGACTTCCTTCTGCATTCCTTCCCGCTCAGAGGGTTTGGAAATGGTGTGGTCTCAGTCACGTTTGCCTTTCAATTCTAAGAACTTGAGAGCCATCTAGCGGAGGCTCTGAATCTCAAAATTCGGTCAAACCTCCAATCACAGTGCATTTCATTCCTTATTGATGTCACTCACGACACTGTTCTTACAGTTAAACACCATACAAGGCTTTCAATTTGATTTCATATGTTTGTCTTTTTTACAGAAATGTGAATTGCTTTCTAAGATAAAACACTGACAGTGGTTTAAAAAGAGAGAGTTAAACAAAGTAGGGCAGAATTGGAATTGTTTATTTCTCATAATGGCAAAAATCCTTTCTAACCTCACAGACCTCAGCATTAGATTAGTGGCCAGCACTAACAGGGACATTAATTCTGTAGATCCAGGTCTGAACAAATCAGAAAATACACAAGTAGGCAATGATACACTCTGTATTATTAATATGAAACATCAGTCTGATTCACCAGCATCAAAACCTATGAAAGCAGGCAGCCATAAACTAAAAAAAAAAAGTTGCAATCCCAAAGAAAATCCCATTCTTTCAGATAACGATCTCTTTTCCTCTTGTTTTGCCTATAAGACGTTTCATTAATGACCATGAGGTGCAGAGCTGCAAGGCACACGTGCACCGGTGTATCACTTATGCACCAGAAATTATTCTAATGCAGGTGTGCATGAAATCAGTAATGCAGAAAGCTCTAAACCAGACTATGACTCTGATGTTTCCTTTTCATCTGTTGTTGCTTTGCATGTAGGGGTTAATGAAAGTCAAAAACATAATTAACTCTGTTTTAAGCCAGTCTGGACTTCAGAAGTAAAATCTGATGTGTATGTGTATGTGTATTACTTAGATGGAAGCGAGAGAAGTGGAGATTTCCTACCTATTTTTGTGTTGCAATAACACAGGGCACAGCATTAGCACAGCATCCATTGCTCAGTAAAAGCCAAAAGAGAAAGGTGAGGGAGCTTGGGAGTCAGGGATGTTCCCAAAGCTCAGAAAGTGTCCAGATGGGTTTACAGAGCACACTGGGAATCTGTTGGAGTCACAGCCGTGGACAGAACCAGCAGTGACACAGTAGGGTTTGTGTGTTTTGGCTTTGGTGGGACAACACTCGCATCTCGTGACTCCTGTGAGGAACTCGGACATGCCTACAAGAAGCCAGAGTGGGACTGGAGGCAAGCCAAAGAAGTGAGGAAGCCTTGGAACAGGAAGCTGTGGCAGTGATGTGGAAGAGTTGGAGACCCGTGACAAATCACAGAGTCCCATCTGAGACAAGGCAAGGAAGTGCCTTGAACAGCAATCTCGAGGTCTCCATGGCTGACCCCTTATCTCATGATAGATGAGATTTCTCCATCATGAGTGTGATGGAGAAATTAGTTTCTGTGGAGAAGTAAACTTACAGTTCACGCAACGTTCCCCTTGACACTAACATATTTTGCAGGCATCAGAGAGGGCCACAAATTGCTGCAAAGAGCCTGATTTATTGTGGCACTGCTCTAGTTCCACCAACTGAAATACCAGAAAGGATCTGACTTTTTAAAAAACCCGAGAAAACACAGAATTCAATCATATGAGTGAAATAATATCTTAAAGAAATGTCCTTTTTTACCCAAATCTAGTATCCACTCTGAACTGATTTCAACATCACTTTTAAAGCACAGAAAATTCCATCCTGCATCTGAAATCAGAACCACAAACACGGATGAGGAGCTGAAAATGTCTATTTTTTTCTTTTGGAAACCTCTAACTGCTGTCAAAACAGACACCAAATGGTAAAAAGGTGGAATAAGTGCAGCAAAGGAGTGGCATTGTCAGGAAAAGAATATCATCTAACCCAGAGAGAACACAAGAGCAGTGATCACTTACATCAACACGCCTGTTTCCTGTCAGGGGTTTGAGAGGCCTGCCAAACCAAGATAATGATGGCCAGGAGAAAAATTGTTCCTTGAGTTAAGAATAAACTTTCTGATCTGTTCATTTGTAGCACACTGTGCACTGAGACCACTGTCTTCCCAGGCATGCCAAGAAATCCTGCTTCAAATCATTATCAAATACACACACACACACATATATATATTATATATACACATAGCTGGAGAAAAACTCATGTTTCTGTATATATCTAGGCAGAACAGAACCGGAATAACAAAGCAAAAGGAAAATAAATAAAATAAAATAAAACCCCCAACCAAGCTCAGTTCTTAACCAGGTGCTATAACATGTCTTCCTGGAGCGGTGCATTTGACGTGGAGCAGTCATTGCCATTTACCATGAGATTATGGATTAATAAGCATGGGAATGCCTCATTAAGAGAAATCCTTGGAAGCTTCTGGTCTTTCAGCTGCTGGTAATTCTAAGAAATGATTGAGCAACTTTAGAAAATCCAGCTCCATATACAGCAAGTTTAAGCTTATCCAGGGTGTTTAGCAGTTCAAGATATTTTGCTTTGTGGGTAATTTTCCCTGTCTTAAGATGAAGGAAAGAAATTATATATCTATACCTTGACTTTAAAGTATGCTTTCTCGACAGTTTGCTTAGAGTATATTGTTTTCTTAGGTGTCTGGATTCGAGCAGAAATAATGTTGCTCTGGAACTCATAAATGGTATTGCTCATCTAGTGAAGTCTTTAATTATAAAAAATTCACACAGAACCTGTAATACCCTTTCTAAGGAAAAACTTTCAGTAAGTTCTTCCATGTCTGATGCTCTGAGGTACTCTCATTAAATTCTCCAAAGAAACTCCTGCCTTATTTTAGACAGCAACCTAGACTACAGAGTGCAATTAAAATTAAAAAGAGTATTAAAAGCCATCAAGTTAGGTTGTTACTTCATATTATCTTCAGATAGGGCTTGCAGTGATAAATCAAGCATGTTTCAAACTGCAGGCAAACTGTGATATGATATGGATATGTATATGATTCCTTTCTCCACTAAATGAAGACATTAAGGTATTGAATTCCATAGTCTTCATCTCCTGATTATTGTGATAGAGAACACTGAAGGATTCCAGGTTCACCTGGGAGGTTAGAAGAGGAATCATTTTACTGTGTTGTTCTTCCCCAGTGTTGTAGCTGATTATTTTGTGGAAAAGAAGTCAGCATATGATGCCAAGATGTTCCACAGGACATAATGAAGGAAGACATCACATTTCCTAGGGTGTCTGTTCTCAGTGTGAGGATCCAAGCAGGCAAGCTTTCTGTCTTCCCAGGCAGGAGCCCTGAAGGAAAGGGAAATGACACTGCAGTGGAAAATCAAGTATGAGCCTCTCTGTGCACCACTGACTCTGCCTGTAAATAGGAACTGGCAAATTGCATGCACCTCTGAGCATAAATGAAATACCAAAACACAAAATACCTATCTGTGCCCTTCTGTGAAATTTGTCTGCAAAGCACACAGAACCACCGCGCAAAAATCAAGCACGTGGAGGTAAAAACCTGCCTGCTGTGACACACTGGCATGAATTCTGTCATAAATCACGTTTGCACACAAGGCAGTCGGAAAGAGAAAAAGCTCTGTCGACGTGAGGAGAGCAAAAACTGTAGAAAAAGAAAAATGCAGGGGGAGGGAAAGTGGAGAGGTGGAGAATTCTGAGAAATGGAGACGTCCAGTTTGGCTTCAGATACAAAGGGAGCTTTCTAACCTTCTAACACATGGTTTCCTAGCAAATACAGCATTAGTATAGCCGTGGATATTTCCAGACAAGGAATTCAGTCACAGAAAATAATGAAATCAAATAAATAAATATTGCCTCAAATGCAATCGACTCGTGTTAATTCGATTATAATTAATTTTTAAGCCATCTTAAGTAGAATTATTCTTTCAAAAGAAGAACTCCATCATGGACTTAACCAAATTGACACAGAACTGTGTTAAGGATATTGATTTTAGCTGGAAAGTACTGGCAAGAGGAGGGGAAAAGGAATTTTTTAAAAATTATTTTATCTATGGTTTTCAGCCCTCCTGTAAATGGGCTGAGTACAGGAAGCGAACACAATTGCTTTGGGTCGTTTCACAGTACCAGCTGTGGCTGCTGAAATTGCTACAGACGTTAAGCATCAGATCCCCCCGTAAAAGGATGGCCCGTGCTCTGCTGACTGCGAATCTACGCTGACTTAGACCAAGCGCACGCTGCGCAGCGTCGGTCACACGGGAAAGCAGATGGGAGGAGGCAGGAGGGAAAATAAATTACTTTTATTTGTATTGAATGAAATTTGGCCTACGGGCTTTACGTGACTCAGTACTGAACATCTGGGATTGATCACAGGGTCACGGACCGAGACGCAGTCATCTGGCTTCTAGAAGCAAACACATTCAGCCCCTCTTCCACAACGTTGTTTTCTTAACGATAAAATGCCAAAGCCATTTTAAGTTTCTTTTAATACTCGCAGCCACAGTACTTTTTAGTACTTTTCAGCGTTACTCTTTCCCATCGTGGCTCCGGGCGACTGCTGCGTTCCGTTTAACCTCGGACCGGTGGCATTCGGGATCGTGCTCCACGCGCACACACACAGCTCGTTCACCGCTATTTCGCTCCAAACTTCTTTGATACAATGGCAGTCTTGCCACTCCGGTTTTTGTTAGTTCCCCTCCTCGCAAGCCTCATGGGAGCGGGCCAGTACCTGATGCAGGATGCGGCACTGATGAACTACATGGAGCGGCGTTTCATTTCTCTGGAGGTATGTGCTGTCTGCACCCTTCTGCAACTCCGCCTAACTCCAACAGGCTTGGGACACCTAGGAATGCTCTGCCCCATGTGGGAATGCAGGACAGTTTGGGTGATGTGCGATAGCAGGAAGATAAATTTCCACCTTTTTCAAGTAAATAAGTAAAATCGTAGCTAAACCGTTTGCTACGATGATTCCTACTTACCACATCATTTATTGCAGGATATAATGTCATAATGTTGTATTTTTATTCTCTTATCATTCGTATGGGTTTTTTTTCTTTACACCACCAATGAATTTAGCTAAAAATGTAAGTGTTTATATAGTACTGTCACAGTCCATACTAGGGAGTGGTATAAACACACTGTTATCAGTAGAAGTCCTGTCAAATGTTAATAAGGAGATAGAAATGTATAGGGTATTTTTCTTATGTACAGATAAACTATTCCTCCAGGTAGGTTTAAGACACACTTATGCAAACTAGAAGTGTGTCTTCGCTTTAAATAATCCTCTTACAGCTAGGAGAGTGAAATAAGTACTTCCTTTCAATTAATTATATAATTGTACCAGTTCTTGCTTCTTTTTCTGCAGTAAAAAAACTACCAGTACTGCAAAATACCTCTTCAATATTGGTGTGCTATAATCATATATTATTTACCTTACATCATTAACATGTCCTTGGCTCCTGACCTGCACTGGCAGACTTTTAGAGGAGCTCTAACTTGCCTGATCTCATGTCCCTTTTCATATAAAACTTGCACTAGTCTTAACTTCACAACACAGAAGGAACCAGAGGATTATCCTGATGTTCGGTTCCCACTGCTTAGACTGAGATTTCAATTTTCTCAGCCGCGCTAAGAATAACTTCACATGGCAATTTCTATTCTTTTGGCACACATTAAAAATTATGCAACTCCACCTGTGGCACCAAACAAAGAACAGGGCGAAGGGTGAGGAAGATACTGAAGACAGCACTTGAAAATATTTAAAATGAAGTTCTTATGGAAGATAATTAAACTTCCTAGGGATTTATGGTTGTGCATAAAGGGGGAGTGGGGGGCACATGAAAACCACAGCTCACAAAGCAGACAAACAAACAAATCATCACCACCAGATTGACATGGAAGATGTGCAGACTGCATTAGCGTCTCAGGAAACTCAAACATCCTCTAGTCAAACACCACCTTAAAACCTGAAAAATACCTGAAATCTGTGCATGAAGCACCAAACCAAAACACCCAATCTAGAAGTTAGATCTAGTACGATTGTGTGTTTGGGCTTAAAGATTGGCTCAAATTCCTCATCTTCCCAGAGTGGCAGTGGGGGCAAACTACTCTTTTCAGGACTTCTATGATCTTTACAGAAGCAGCTGCATTGCAACAGAGAAATCACATTCCTCACCTTTGAAAACATTAATAATTTTAATTTAGGCGTAAAGAAACATATTTGGGTTTGGTTTTTAAATATAGCCAATTATTTGACCAAAAAAAAAAAATCCCAACCACAACCAAAAGTTCCTGAAATTTAGCACATCAGTATTTACATTTTCCCTCTTAAATGGATGAAAAA
Source organism: Sclerurus mexicanus (assembly GCA_013396755.1). Lineage (NCBI taxonomy): Eukaryota > Metazoa > Chordata > Aves > Passeriformes > Furnariidae > Sclerurus > Sclerurus mexicanus. The sequence continues at coordinate 241,537 of VWZF01006548.1, forward strand.
TAGCTCCACTAGATTCTGTCTTGGCCAGAAGAGGCATATTTAATGTGAAATACTCCTGCAGAAAATTCTTTGGGACTGCTTCACCAGTGGTCCTACAGGAGGAATTCTGAAAAGTTTCTGGAACACAAAAGTGTTTCTGAATCACAGATTATGCACCATTAAGTACCTCTGGCTGTTCCCACCGGGGCACTTTTCCTTCTTTAGGCAACAAAACAAAGCATCTGGTTGTCAGTAACCACATCAAGGCCAAAAATGTGGGGATTTGTCCAGACCTTTGAATGTTTGTCGTATGTTCTGTTCACACAGATATCCAGCAACAGCCACTGGTTTGAAATAGGTGGGGAACAGGGCTGGAAAGGAGAGAATAGAATGCGTTTTTAAAGTAATCATGAATGGCATAACGTATACAGAATATCCATGTATTTTCTTCCTGTGTTCTAACTTAAGAAGAGGCTGGAAAAATGCAACCAAGACATACTGGATTATGTGGAGGAGTTCCGAGACTTTTCAAAGATGGTACTGTCACGCCTGGCAGGACTGAACACTTATAAGGCTGAGGTTAAGAGTGAAGTGCAGAACTTGCTAACAAGAATTGAACGGGCACAAAGGGACATTGACTATTTTGGATCTGTCACAGATTCTAACGCATGTATAGAAGTACATGAAGAGCTGATGAAACAGCAGCTACTTGAAGAGGCAGAGGAAAAAAAGAAACTTAAACTCATGCTCAATGCAAGTAAGAACAGTTTGCTTTTCAGAACTTTGATGTGAACTAGCCAGTCCCCTAAGCAATGTGTGCATGCTGATAGAGGGATAATAGATTTTCATGAGCTATGTGAATACCAAAGGTAATTGCAAGGGGGTTTGGCTGTGTCAATACTAGACTTATAAAAACTATGTATATGCAAAAAAGATATGGGGGAGGGAGGGAAGAAAGTACAACTCAAACATTTATTTTGCAGATATCTCACTGCATATCAAATTATTTCTTTGGAAGAATTAAAGCTGCTTTTTATTATAAAGTGGTGGAAAACCTTCTGAAGGTGTGCATTTCTGAGTTCTGCAGCCATACTAAGGAATTAAGGGTGGTCTTTGTTCTTTGGAATGGGCAAGGGTCAGAACCTCAAAACTCAAAAGTGAACTCAGGAGTTAATAAATTTCATTCACTTCTACAGTTTGCATCTGGTTTACTGTCCTCCTCCGTTATTCTTTCTCTCTCTTCCTTGCACTTTATCAATAGACCATTCTGGCTTAGCCATAAGCAAAGCTCAATTCTGATTTGAAAAGTAAGTGTTAAGGTACCTAGCATGAAGAATATACACACAATCTATACTTTTCTTTTAAATAAGTTTTATTTTTACCTTAAAAATTTGCATTATGGATGCAAATTATGTATTGTAGACATATTTAAAGCAGCCTGTTTTCATAGTATTAAGAAATGAAAAATAAACACTAAGTAATATAAACTCTCATTTTTTAAAAAGCCAGGTGAAAGACCTGTAGCATTATCAATTATATAATTCCTCTAACTTAAGAGAATTAGACTGATTTAATTTTACAAATAGGTTGACACTTTCTTCCATGAGCCTTTCTAGCCAGACAGTATTGAGGCAGATGGTTACAGAAGCAAGCACCTATTCTGCTTCTAAGCTCTAATCCTACACCACAACTGAGCACCTTAACTATCAATATTTATTTTCCATGCACAGAACTTTGCAACACTAAGCATTTTTGCAGAGAGACAAAGAAATAGGGGGATTTTTAGACTGTGTTTAGGACACTTTGAAAATTATACCTTTCTGAGAGTTTCAGAGGGGGAAAAAAATTACTTTCCATTTTCCCTTGTTGGAAATGATGGCTTTTAACTTTATTGTGGCAGTTCTTAGTAACTTTACTTTCACTTTATGTCAATACTAGTCAGAAGCTTTTCTCACTGAAGTCAGTGGTAAAGCCAATCCCTGTGTAGATTTTACAGCACTGAGAAAAAGCAGCAACACCCTCAATTCCAGCAACCAGTAGCTCTGCTTCCATGCCACCATACCTTACCCAGAATCCATGATTATTTTCAATGAGTCACTCCAAAACCCACGTGGAAAAGTGTTAAGTCCAGCTTCGTTGCTGGTTTTGGTTCAAGTTCACACAGACTGGAAAACAACAATGAAGTAGGATCACTCTTTTTACATGCAATAGCTGATACCTCGTCCTGCTTTGGGTGGGAAACATGAAATCCTGCACATTTTGGGGTGTGATAAGAAACAGTGGGCTTTGAGGGTATCACTGCAGAGAATGCGGAAAAATTTTGGGAAACTCAAATTCTCAGGATCCCTCCAAGTGTTATAAAAACCACAGAGAGTTAAAAACCTTCTCTCAAGAAGAGAGACACTCCGCAGATTTCAGTGTCTTCTCACGGTTATTTCTCCTGCAGAGTAAGATGTTGCTAATGCTGCCTAGGTATTTTGATTCAGCAGCTTTAAGTTTTTAGAATCCATCTAATCAATAAATGTTAGTTTTAGGAAAGCCATTGTGGCTTGTTAAGGAAAGGTGCTTCCAGAGTAAGGACTTCCAAGAAAAAAAAAAAAAACAATAATAGGAAAAAAAAATCCATGCTGTAGCAGCAATATCCAAATGCTTTGATTAGAGGGTATCAGTACACACAAATGACATAAAGATTGCTTTCTACAGGCAACTGGAATCTTGCCACTGACTTCAATAGGTTCGCATCAGGCCAGAGAAGGAGGCTGGTTTTGCTTTCTCTATTTCATCTGCTGCCAGAACTTCCTGCCTTAGAGCTTTGTTTGTTCTGTTTACTGAAATGGCTGCACTTCACTGAAAGCAATTCTTTAAACTTCAAATGCTGTGTCTTGTAATTTATGAGTGCCTTTGGAAAACAAGCTTGCTAAGATGCTTTGCAATAGAGCTTGTGCTGGAAAGGATGGTGCTCGATAAAGATCTTAGAGTCTAAATGCCTGAGTCTTCACAAGCTTCATGCTTTTTGGTCTCAAACTTCTATGCAGAGTGCATACAAAATGTAATGAAGCCATAATTATGATTTGCTCCCTGCTGATGCCCTTTATTTAACCCTATAGTGAGGTAAAGAGCTATGTAACCCCACCAGCCATGCCCCTAGCACAAGAACTGGTAGCACAGACACCATAGCAGTGCCTTTAAAGACCACCTTAATGTATGCACACTCCTGGGTTTGTGATCTATGCATTTGTTCTGGTTCCTTTGTGCTGCAGGTGTTGGGAAGGGGAATGGGAAGATAGCCCAATATTTTGGCTTTCTGTTATGCTGATCTATTTTTATTTGTCTTTATAACATAAAAGCATAAAAAGAGGCTAACTGAGGATAAGAGGAGTCTTGAAACAAAAGTACTATACACATGGCATATGAGGAAAATGGATTTTAATTTTTATGTCTTCAATAGGAAATAAATGTGATTATTTTACTGTGTTAATCTAAATCAGAAGTCAGTTCTTTGAAGTAAAAAAATATAACCCTGTAAAAGAACTGACAGGAATAATCACAGAATCAGTAACTGTGCTCTTGTTCTCCTCTCAGGTTCACAAAGAGAGGCCCTTTTGGATAACACTGGTCTAATAGAACAAAGCCCAATACACCATGGGTAGCTGAAGATACACATATATTATATAAAACTAACTTCAACACTGCTTACCATAGCCACGCTGCTGACATCATTAATGACATACTGGTCCTGACCTTAGAGTAGAATTAAAAGGAAACTAGGCAATTCAAAGAAACAAATCTAGAAAATTCACATATATTCTAATTTTATTTCATTTTTTTTTTTGTCTTTGGGTGTTTCCTTGCAGGTTGTGACCACATGCTCACAGGTATTAAGTCTCTAAAGATAGTTAAGAAGACTGGAGATAAGCATGGCTCTTGGATGAAAGATCCTGGCAAAAAGCATACCAAGATTTATTTATTAAATGGTTCTGTAAATAACGTCTTTTTGGAATTTGCAAATATAATGACATTCATGGAAAACAATCAGACATTAAACGCTCGCAGAGTCACATTGCCATTTCCCTGGGAAGGAACTGGCCACGTCATATATCAGGGTTTCCTGTTCTATCATAGATACGGCTCCTTAAATGAGATTATTAAATTCAATATCCAGAGAAGAAAAGTAACCGGCCAAATGCTACTGCCAGGGGCTGGAAGGATTCCTGCCTATCAGCTCTCCCCACATACAAAATTAGACCTTGCCATTGACGAGCAAGGGCTCTGGGCAATCCATGCAGAACCAGAGACCGGAGGAAACATTGTCATTACTAAACTGGACCACGCAACCTTGGCAGTGGAGCGCAGCTGGGACACGCCCTGCGGCAGCAAGGATGCTGAAGCAGCTTTCATGGCGTGCAACACACTCTACGTTGTCTACAACTCTCCCAGTGGAGGCACCTCTCGCATACAATGTGTTTATGACGTTTTGGATGCTGTAAATACTTACGAAATCCCAGCAGTGCATTTCCCAAAACGTCAGGGTAGCCATTCCACCGTACATTACAACCCTAAGGAAAAGCAACTCTTCGCTTGGGGTGATGGGTCCCAGATTATTTACAAGCTTCACACGGAGCAAAAAGTTTAGAATCTTTAGCAACTTTCCAAATAGCCTTACAAGCTGCCAGTCCAATGTCAACATGACCATTAACATGTAATAAAATTAAATTATACCTTTCTATTACAACTTCCATCTGTTTTACATAAATTTAGGCTTATGTACCCCAGTGATCCTAAACTAATGTCCAATGATGAATACATAAAGTCTCCATTAATATAAATTACATGCTGACTAAATGCTACACATGGACAACCTGTAAAAACACATATTAGTATTCAAGTCTAAGGTTAATTTAAAAAAATCCATGTCTGACATGTTCTCTTCCTACCAAAACTATGCATTCTGCTTCAGTGCCATGGAAATCGAATCAGATGTCCTTTCTGTCCAAAACACATGGACAACCTTCACCGCTCTGGAGGTCACTTTAGAAAGCCTTTCAGAAAACAATATAAAATCACATGAGTCCAGACAAATTATCTATACATTTCAGCAGGAGTGGCTTATTATATCACAATGCACAAGAGTATACACCCTCACAAACATGGTTTATATTTAACATATAGTTCTCATACATCATATCAAGGCTATTTCTAGTCATTTAACTTCTAGAGTCTTTCCATGAAATTTCCACAGTTTTCTTATCCATGTATCTGTACGGTTCACTTTTGAACCTGACAATACGTTAGCTGCAGCTCAGTATTTACTTTTATCAGCTCAAGTTGCCACTTTTCAATATTTTTTTTAGTCTATCACTCTTTGTGTGTCAGGAATGTTCCTAGACTATCTGTTCTGTATCAAACACTATTTTTTTAAATGTTTTACTTGTCAGCCTTTGTTGCCTTTCTCATTAGTCCTCCTTCAGCATCTAGTTGTGAGGAATTTTCACACTACTTCAAATCACTTCCATTGGTCATAGGAGACTCTTTTTTATCCTATCCTCCAGCTCCAGGAAAATACCTCTTCATAAAGGTGGCCCTGATGAGCACAGTAGTACAAGAGAGGGCAGGCCACTGCTGAGTCCTGGCTTTGTGCGTAACAGATAAACTCCAGACAAATGCAAACACATTTTCGTTTCAAAATAACAATTTAAAAAAATCAAGCAAACAAACTAACAAAAAAACCCCACACCAAAACCCAGAGGGTTAGTATGAAATACAGGTACTGGCCATAGTTTTGGGCTGGTGTTTTTATTATTATTATTCTAATGACAGCTAAATTTCTGTTTAATAACAAACAAGCAAGAAAAAAACAAAAAATAAACACAACAAAAAATGGTGCTTGAAAAGCAATCCACAGCTGTTTCTGCAGAAAGCCCATTTTGTTCTTTACACTGAAAGAGCTCTTGTTCTGCTTTAAAATAGCCGCAACAGAACAGCCAAACATCAGGGAACGATTTTGACAAGGAGTTCCAGGATTCAGCTAAGAGAGCGTAGACTGCTGAGCTGCAAGAGCGATGCTCTGCTTTGAGCTAAAGAAACTATAGCATTCTAAGCAGCCTCAATGACTAGAGCGTTCTGTGTTCCAGAAGCCATAGGAAGTGCAGGTAAAGGCATCCTCAGGCTGGGAGTAAGGTGGGCTGGCACTGGTTTCCTGTGTGACCACGGCTTAAAGGCAGGTTTGACTCATTGGCCTTTTATTCCTCATCTGTAAAACTGCAAAACTGTAAATGCAAAATGGTATTAGCCGCCTTTGGAATGTTTGAAGATCTTTTACTGCAGAAGGATGTGCAATTTTCCTTATTTAAGAAATAAAGGCTTTTGATGTGAACACGGGTTGAATTTGCTCTTTGGAAAAGGCGTTCGTGGGATGCGCTATGTGCCACACTATTACACAACACCGAAAGCCTCTGTTACTATGCTGTGTAGAGATTTCAACGAGCGATCCTCTCAAGTTTAAGGAAGATCTTCTTGGAAAGTCACTGCCCTGGAAACCCAAGCTTCATAATAAATTTAAAGCACCCTGTGCCTGACAGTGGCCAAGAGGGAGCGAAACACCCAGACATCCCACCCGTGGGAAAGGGAGACCTCCCAGCATTCCATGAAAGAGTTGCTCATTGCCAAGTGCTGTGTAAGCCCTTCTTCCCCATCCCCTGCTCCTGTCCCTGGGGCACGAGGAGATTCCATGTCCTCTGCGTGGAGCCCCTAGGGAGAGGCGAGGAGAGGGGTTGGCATCCTTTGAGCCACCGTGCCAGCACCACACAAGGAGCCTGTTGCAGGACACTGAGGGGAGTCCTTGGGGCCTGGAAGTGGGGGCAGCTCCTTTCAGTCTGAAGTTCACTCTTGCTCTGTTTCACAGTCTTAAGGATGAACTTTCACACTGCTTTTGTTTTTCTTATTCCCCGTGGATTTTAGTGTTCTTCTCTAATACAAAGTATGATCCGATTGCTGCACTCATCTGTGAATTTCACCACGGCTATGACAAAGACAAAGAACACCTTATAACGCTTCAGTCTTGCTCACACCCTTCCTGGAGCACAACACAGACCAAGCTACTGGTCCTGCAGCATGGAAATGGGGTGTGGGATGGAGTAGCATAGGAATTCTGTGGACTGTAGTGGCAAGAGTTTGTTGGGCTTACAGAGCCATCGCACAAGTTGAGAGAGTCACGTGTGTGAATATGCTCCGTTCTGCTGATAAATTAACATTCAGGTAAGAAAAACACATCATAGTTTCTCTTCCAGCTTCCTGATAATCTCACAAATGTATATGATTTGATTGATTTCCATAACTGATAGCACAGAAACAGATACTTTGCAGAAAGTCAGAAGAGGCGTTTGGTTAACCCCTGGATGATAAAGGGCTAAAATAAGGACTGCCTGTTCCGAAATGGAACACAAAGACTCACAAATACCTGAACTGAATAATCTGCTCCAAGACAGCAGTCTCCAAAAAACAAGGACAAAGCACCATTGGCAAGGCAGTAGTAAGCAGCGACAAGACTGCTTGAAAGAGGGCATTGACTCCCAGTTCAAGTAGATGATACAACTGTTACCATGGGAACGAAATTGGTACAAGGAGATGAACACAGAGAAGTCTTCATCAGGAACAAAAAACACAAATGAGTTTATGACCTCTGCCTTCACCATCTAGATAACATCCATTACTGTCCTTGTCCTCTCACGCTGCGCTTTCTCCATGTGCTTGTTTCATCTGAACCACTGGCTTTTTGCTTTCTCAGAGCTGCATTTCCACATCCAGACTCGACAGACAGGTCGTCTTGTGTTGGCAATTTTGCTTTGCTCTCAGGGTGGAGTCCAGTGCTCTCGGCTAGGACATCATCTTCCCGACAACAGCAGCACTCCTCAGTGCTTTGGATGCAGCAAAACGTCCCTCACTTCCCCACTGACACCACAATTACCTTATTCTTTCCTGCATTAAACCACGACTGCCCCTTCCCATGCTGAGACCAGGGTTCCATTGCACAGACACTTCTCATCTTTCATGCCCTCCATTCTTTCTGCTCTTTTGCAGAAAGCTGGCTCATGTCAGGAAAATCTGCAAGGATAACGTCCTGTTTGCACTTGAAGCAATCAGAATTGTCACAGACAGAAATGTTTTCAGCCTTCTCTGATTTATTGACATCTGTGTGATGAATTTAAGCTTTCTGACAACAGTGTGCTTTCCTACTTGGATTTTTTGGATGTCAAGGATCTGTGTGTTAAAAGTAACTTGACAGTACAGCAGAACTTGATGCTGGGAGCATGGCGTAAACTATGTCAGCGTAATTAGGTTTATTTTCACAGTGCCCATCAGAGATAAGCTGGTTTCTCAGAGAATAATCTTCCTTTCTCTTTTCCTTCTTCATTTCTATCTGCCTGGATCTGGAGGGTGTGAGCCTGTTTTAGCATTCATGTGAGCAGACACCATATAAGGAAACCACACACTACAAGTTTATTACAGATGGGTTTACCACTAAGAAATGCAAATATTACATGCCTACTGTCATCCTGCTCTGCAACAGTGCATTTTTTATCCTGTTTGTGCCAGGGTCACCAGTCAGAGGACACGGCTGCAGAGATGTGCATGGGAGCTTAGCAAACAAACTGTAGAACTGAAGATACAGTTTTCCTAATACTGAAGAAATAGCTACTCCTGAAGGAAAAAATCAGGACCTGTGGCTTTTTAAGTTATTTGAACTTTTCATGGTTTTGCCTTGCATGTAAGAAAATAACATTTTATTATACTTGCACCATACTGAGCCCTTATCCCAGAAAAAAAGAACACAGAGAAACACAGAATCAATTAAGTTGGAAAAGACCTCCAAGATCATCGAGTCCAACCTTTCAATTAACACAACCATGCTAATTAGACCATGGCATTAAGTGTCCCAACCAGTCTTTCCTTAAACACCTCCAGGTGTAGTGACTCCACCATGTCCCTGGGCAGCCTGTTCCAATACTTGATAACCCTTTCTGTGAAGGAATTTTCCTGATGTTCAGCATGAACCACCCCTGACACAGCTTCAGACTGTGCCCTCTTGCCCTGTCACAGGTTGCCTGGGAAAAGAGCGTGACCCCCACCTGGCTACACCCTCTTTTCAGGAGTTATAGAGAGTGATAAGGTCACCCCTGAGACTCCTCTTCTCCAGGCTAAACAGTCCCAGCTCCCTCAACTGCCTCCTCATAGGACTCCAGACTGTTCACCAGCTCCCTTGCCCTTCTCTGGACTTGCTCCAGCACCTCAATGCCCTTCCTGAACGGAGAGGTCCAGAACTGGACACCGCACTCGAGGTGCAGCTTCACCAGTGCCGAGTACAGGGGGACAATCCCTGCCCTGATCCTGCTGGAAACACTATCACTGATACAGGCCAGGATGGCATTGGCCCTCTTGGCCACCTGGGCACACACTGGCTCATGTTCAGCCACTGCCAACCAGCACCCGTGTCCTTATCTGTCAGACAGCTTTCCAGGCACCATCCCCAAGCCTGAAGAGCTGCATGGGGTTGTGTTAACCCAAGCGCAGGAACTGGCACCTCTCCTTATTGACCTTTTCTATCAAACCTGCCATAAAGTTCCACGATGTCATTACTGCAACTACACAAGGCACTTAGAAAAACAAAACATTGCTAATACTTGCTGATATTTTAAGGGATAAGACTAAATAACTGACTGTGCACAGGCATGAGCAAACCCTACAGAGAGTTCCCTTAAGAAACAAGATCTATTAGGAACACACCCCTTACCGTGGGTTACATTAAACTGTGTGGAAAAAAGACAAATATTGAGGCTTTTTTTCATTTTGCCCATCTATTTTAAGTGTAATTTTTTTCTCTTGCGGTTGAAACTAACAGTTTCTTTCAAACAAAAAATCCTTGACATGAAAATAAGGTCATCTGGAGGTTAGATGCAAAGCACAAAGGGGGCGTGCACACAGGCTCACTACAGCAGGATTCTCACCACTAGGAGTAGGTTTAATTTATGATTTTTTCAACATTTTCCAATTTTATACGTGCAAATATATGTGGTGTGCACACACACACATATATATAGAGTGGAAAATGTTTTGTTATTTAGGAGTATCTCGATAAGTAAATGCTTCTAAGTTAGTTAATTTTTGAGAGTTCCTAGTAGTCTCTGACCTGCTTTTCTATTTCCCAATACCTTCTTCATCCAACTAACGACAGTCTGAAAGATCCAGCATTTGGGAGCAGCAGTAGAAATACCCCCTTTAGGATGTGGTGGGTCTATATATCTGCCTGTAAAGAAAAATACACCTTTGCTTCTGCCTAGTTTACTTAGATTTCTGGAGAATGTAGTTGTTACATGAGCGTTTCTGTCCCAAAAAATTGAAAAAGCAGTTTAGTTCAGGTTGGTTTTTTATTCGCAGAGTAAACATATTCTAATTCATCTCTTTGCCTTTCGTAAATAAACCAATGATATACAACAGAATTTGAGTATGCTATGGCCTAGATTTCCTTTAAATTATAGGGGAAGCAGAAAACATCAAATTTAACAAAAAATTACTTTTTCTTGAGAGCCAGTCATGTTTTTTTTCATAATGCCTGTAATGAATTATGTTTGTACACACGACTGTCTTGACCTGTTTGACGTAGTCAGGTATCTTATTTTTGTTCAGACCTGTATGGAGGTTTAGATAAACCTGCAAGAATGTACTTTTACAAAGGAAATTTTCAAAACCAAATCTTTGGCATTCTGGGATAAATGTATTTATTTACTGGTATGTGTATTTTCACATAATTTACACTGTGTTTGCCACAGGGGTTCCAGTGTTTGTCTTACAAAATATTGTACAGAAATATTGGACTTAACTTGTTTGAAGCAACTGTCTTTTTCCCTACCCAAGGTCAGAAATACCTACACAGAATATGAGTTATTTAACATAAGGAGTTTCCAATGCTCTTTCAGCTGTATTTTTACCCTAAGCACTAATATGATTTCAAAACAAAACCATAGCCATAGAAAGTTACACTATCAATCCTGACTTTACGTGATCTGTAGTAATTTTTAGCCTGTCAGTTTTCTCAAACTTTCCTCAGAGACCCTAAATTGATACACACTGAGATACACTGCTTTTACCCCCTTCCATGAAGAGGACAGTGGGATCTCAAATGAACAAAGCCCAGGTTGTCTCCTTTGGCCTGCAAAGGACTGCACTTAGGCAGAAATGATTTTCACAATTACAAAAAAACCTCCAAGCTTGAAATATGTAAAAAGTTACTGTAAAGCAGAAGAGAAGCATCTGTGCCCCGTATCATCAATGGACAGAAATAACTCAAACTGCAGTCAGGTTAGACATCAGAAAATTCTCTGAGTACCAGGCTATTGAGCCTTGGCACTGACTTGTTTATCTCAGAAATATGAGAGGAGACTCACAATTTCCACTGTCAGGAACAGTATTGGTTTGAGGAACCTCGAATTTGATAGATCACAACAGCAGTTACCTGCGGAGAGCAGGAGTTGTCTCTGGGGCACCATCTAAGCCATCCTGGCAAGGTAACTGAGAAACATATTGTCAGGTGCCTGTTTTTTCTCTAGGAATCAGTGGCCCTCCTGAAAACTGGTGCAGCTCCAAAGCTAAATAAAATCGCTTGACTAGACCAACTTTCCTGTGTTTGCATGTGGGATGCTCAGTCTGAGTGATCTGATGTTGCATTCATTTGACTTGAAATACAATTGGCATAAAATCAGTGAAAAGCAGACCAGAACTCTGAGTTCTCCTGTCCCACGGTTGTGAGACATGAGGTTAGAAACAGTATTTTAATTAGGTTGTCCAAGTAAAGATAGTTTAAAAAGAGGATTATTACACCTGATTTTTCCGTAACGCAATATTAATCATAATTTTCTTATTCTTAATTAGTTGGAAAACAAAAGAATCCAACATACGAACACTAGTTGCTAATGCAATTAATTAGATAATAAACTTCTTAAACATTCATCTGCTACCCAAATATTATTTTAAAATAACTTATTTTATAAGTAAACCTCTATACAGTATTTTTGGGAGTAACACATCTTATATTTTGTACTCTTTTTTTTTCTAATCTCAAGCAATACCTGAAATTATCTGTAATTATTAATAAACATCCAGAAAGAACTGAGTGCTTTTGGGGCTTTTTAAATATATTTTTTTGTCGGACTAATTAATTTAAACAACACATGCGTTTCAACAGAATATTTAAACAACACATGTGACCAATTGAAACTGAAACAACCTCCATTCCACCCTGAATTGCTGTTTTCCCCCACAGAGCTTTGGTATCATAAGAAAAATAACATATTCCCATTCTTACTGCACATTTGGTACCACTACATTCCTAGTCAGTCTTGTCGACAAATAATTTCTCATTAAATTTCAAAGAAATATCATTAATTCACCAACCATACATTATATGATGTGGAATTATAGAATTATTAAGCTTGGAAAAGACCTCTGAGGTCATGAAGTCCAACCGTTGACTGAGCCAACTTTGACCACACCAACCAAACCACAGCACTAAGTGCCTTGACTCCTCATTTTTTGAACACCTCCAGGGATGGCGACTCCACCAATTCCCTGGGTAGCCCATTCGTTAAGGAAATCTTTCCTAATATCCAACCTGAATCCTTCCCTAGTGCAATGTGAGGCCTTGCCCCTTGTCCTATCAATAGTTTCCTGGGAGAAGAGGCTGACCTCACCCTCACCACGGATTTATCAATTTACAGCACTGAAATCCAGGTGGCACAATCAAGCTGCAGTTTATCTCACTAGATATGAATTTACTGGCTCTCTCTAATGGAACTACAGGGCGAGGAAGGTGCCGATTATCATATCCACAAGCAAACTTTTTTGTGTATTATTTATATTTACATTTGCTGTCATGACATTTATCTGATATTACAATATAAAATTCATTTCAACACTGTAAATATTAGCATCCGTGAACATCACATTTAATTTCACCCTTGTTTGTGTCTATGCTAAAAGAATTTGTTTGACTCTTTGGTGAGGAAATACAGCATCACGTGACTGACTAACCAGAAAAACAATAAGCAATGCTCATAAAAAAGATATGAATAGTTTTTAAAAAGGAATGTGGTATGTACGCAGAAAGAGAATCCTGATATCTGACAATATACAAGCAAGATAGAGAAGCTAAATTCATATCCTTATTCATTCCCTTGCTTCAGGAAAAGAAATATTTCATCTGTGTACAATTGCAGTGAATAAAGTCAGTGTTTTAGGTTCTCTATGAAAGGTGAACTAGGCTTTAAGATCAAAGGAGTTTTCTAAAGCAGCCTGAAAGAAGTGAACCTTTACCTGAATACACCAGCTAAAAAGCACAGAAGAGATCTTAAAGGGAAAACAAACAAATCATTTACAAAATCAAAAGTGAAACATTGCTCAGGCTGAATCTGTGAGACAATTCAGGTCTGGATGCACTGTCTTAACCTACAGTTACAACAGAAATATAGCCACTATCATACCAGCAGCTTTTTGATACTGGGGTGCTGCTTTTGACTTGACATAAATTCCTATTTAGGAAAAAAATGAAGATCATGGTGATTATAAATATGAAAAAAAAAATCAATCTAGTTCCATCTCAAGATCAGAGCACTTCTGCTAAAACAAATATTAGAGCCACAATAAAGATGACTGACCACAATTATGTCCTGTTCAGAGAGGACTTTTTGGGAGACAGAATCTCCTAACTATTTATTAATATAACAAGTCACAGACAGTTCACATTAAAAATATGCAAAGAATAATATTACAATAACACATTGTAACATATATATCTTAAATTTAAGTTTGAATCTGCGTAACAAAATTAAACCACAAGTTACCTGAAAGGGCTTGCTCACTTCCCAAGTGTCAGAATTCACAGTGTTCACAAATAACTTTTTCTGTGATTAATTCTGTTTTTATTTGTACTAACAGAAATTCCAGCACAGCTCAGAAGAAAACTTTTAGTTTTCAAACAGGAACAAGTTTACTAACAAGTTTCTATAGCTGCAACCAATGTGAAATCACAACAGGATTCAGAGGTCACTGGCAGTGACACGCAGGTTTTCTCAGAATCAACCAAAACTCCTGCAGATTTTCTAGCTAGAAATGTGCACATAGGCAGCTCACAGGGAAGACTTTGGTTTGGATTTATTTCCAACCATTGAGACACACGCTGAGACTTTACTTTGTGATAACATCCATGCATCTATGCAGAGACCATAAAGTACATAAGGCATCAATCTCACTTTGAGTGAAGAGGACAAGGTGGTTTGTTTTGCTCATACAAGAGAAAGGAGAAATTAAAAGTGGCTGACATTATTTATAGCCCCCACTAATGCTCTCGAATTTACATAAAATCTTCCATAAATTCAGATCTTCATCATCTTCAATTGACTTTCTTTCTCGATAATTAGCTTTAAATTTATAGGCCATACACTGGGAAACTAACATTGTTGTAGTCAGATTTTATGGACTTTAGATCACTATGTCAGTTAATTTAAAAAATAAAAACACATTAGGAGATATTCCTCTGGTTACTTCAGAAAGCTAATGAAAGTAGAGGGACCAGGATGTGGGCAATCATCTACAAAACACACTTAAAGCTCAAAGGCAGGGCAGAGAGGAGAGATGCTTTAGCCTAAAAACTGAAAAAGCAAACAAACAAAAACAAACAAACAAGAAAAAACACCCTAAGAGTGGGGAAAAGTTGAAACCCAGCAGTCTGGGGGATGAACAAAACAAGTCTTAGGTGCCAGATCAAGTTTCGGTGAAACACAAAGTTTCTCTCTGCAGGTAGAGAGAGGAACAAAGGAAATGGAAAAATAGCTAAAATTCAGATTACAGAGAGTCAAGAAGGATTCTTGGACAGGAGATCCGTATTGCGTAAAAACAAGCTCCGTGTCCCTAGGGAACGTGTAAACCCGGGTGTTGCTGTTGGTTTGTCAATCACAGTCAATTATTATCATTTCCAGGCCATGCACTCATGCAGGTGATCAGCCCCTGGGTCCAAGACAAGCATTAGAGATACGGACCTGCCGCTTTTTTCTCTTGTTGGTTTAGTTTTGGGGCTGAGTTTTTCGGTCAGTGGTTTGGCTTCCTTTGTAACAGACCTTAGTGACTGCTTGCAGACTGACCTTAAGATAATTTTAAGATGTGTATCGGCAAAGACTCAGCCATGCAGCTGCCCACTCTTCTTTAATCTCCCCAGAAGGTATCATTCATCCTCTCTGAAGTCACAGCTCAGCAAACACCAGAAATCACCAAAAGAAAGCTGCTCAGTAAACAAACCGAGAGCTCAGGCATGTGACCGAGTTCCTGCGTATCAGCTGAGTCACAGTGACCGACCTTGTCTGCTCTGGCTAATGTCGAGCTGGGATGAAAGTGGCTTAAGCTAATCTTCACCGCCTGAGAGCTGGGACAAGTCACACACCACAGCTCGTTTCTGCAGTTAAGCAAGCACAGGGCGTTCTGTTCATCACACTAACTGCACTGTAACACCAAACCACATTAGCCACTCCAGAACACAGGGGAACGCATGATTTACTGTGCCTGCGTGTGCGACTGTGAGAAAAAGAACTGTGTGACAGCAACCATCACAATCAGAGAGAAGTTCCAATTATCGGGGGGAAAGAGTGGACAGAGCCCCCTGTCTCCTGCCTCAAAGCTTGCAGGTAAGATGAACTTGGAATTTTTCTGCCATTACATTCTTTCCTGTGTTTGAAGGTACAGCATTTTGTGTCTAATAACAGGAAAAAAAAAATAAAACCTTCATTGAATCAAACCCAAATGTTGGCTGGAGGATTTCATGAGAAGATAATAGAAGAATGGCTATCTCTTCAGTTCAGAAATTGCCTAATAACATCTTACGTAACTCGCAGTGCTTTCCAGCATGTTTTTTTCCTCCTATAACTTTTTAACGCAACAAATTTAGACAAATGTCAAATCCCTTAATGGTGTGAGTTCGGTCTGACGGAAACAAGCCCCATGACTCCACACTCCTCACCTAAGTAGGTGGAACAACAGCTTGTGTGGGACTTGTGTATTCTCTACGCACACTCGGGCAGTAATGTACAGTAAAAGCTCTATTTTCCAACCTAGAATTACAAGACCTTTTCCTGACGGTGAGAGCAAATGCAATGCTTAGAAATAGCTGTGTCTGCCTGAGAAGATTTCAGCTGCCCTCCGTGAGCTTTTCATTTACTCTGGTAGGCTTGCCACCCCCAAAATTTGTAAAATGCTTCAACATACAGAAGCAGCGTCTACCTGGGAGCCAAGAACGCTCATTCCAAAAATTCTCGGGATCCCCCGTGTGTTATTTAAAATCGGAGCACGAGATGGCGCTAAGTCCTTGCAGCAGCACCACCTAAATTTTACACCTGGCTCAGGTGTGATTCCCGAAACCGGCCAAGTCAATGGCTTGTTTAAATGCCTTTAAAAATGCTGCACAAAAGTAACAATACGTTCCTGAAAGCCTTTTTTAAGAACTGTGCGTGTCCATGAAAGCTTCTGGAACACGAGCACAAGACTTGGGGGAAAATTAACCAAAACTGCTCAACAATTATAGTATGCTCTGACAAAACTATCTATATATCAAGAATGTTTTTAAAAATATATTTCATCTGTCGTAGTAAGAGATACTTGAAAAGAAGACTTTTATATCATGTGTTCTGCTACAGAACAGATAATGCTCTAAAAGATGACAGAGAAAAAAATTATAGTAAGTTTTGTTTTCTTATCAAGTACCTGTAGCTATCCAGCAAGATTTCAAGAAAATTTCAAATGTACTTTTATGTAAAGGCCAAATATCTTTACTTAAATTCTCATCTTGAATATTTCAAATTAAGTCCACCAAATAATGACAGGAAAAAAAAACAAAAAACCAAAAGCAACAAAAACATACCAAGCATATCTTATCCACTAAATAAAAGAACATACCACATATGCTAAGAAAGGTTTTGAAGGGTAAGAAAAGGCTGTGCACCTCACCAGAGCAAATTGGTAATGTGACTGGCCACAAATCTCTGTTAAAGATAAGGCAGGTTATACTTTCTAATGAGACATAATGGATTAGCTGTGGAGAGTCAATGGGGGAGGATTCTCCAATACATTATTTCTTATCTATAGCTGATTTAGCCACGTTTACATGAAAGGCAATCGCTGAGTATTTAAGTGGATCACTTTTTTTTTCACCAACGAGAGATTAATTACACAGTATTGCAGCTTTCACAGCCCTACATCACAATGCTTGTTTATTGTTTTAACACTGGTGTTTCAAAGCCTGCAGAGACTATGAGTACCTGCGATTTGGGGAAAGCAATGAAACCACACTCTGAGTAACCTTTGCTGTAGCCTTCTTGAAACAAAGCTTTTGATAAGGAAAGACATGAGGTCTTATGTATCTCTTGTGAGAATTCTTGAATGAATTGATAATAAAACATCAGAGTGGCTGGGACTGAATTTAGACTACATTAGCTGCAGCTAATTTACTCTCCTTTATAAACAGGAGAATTAAAGCTTTATATAAACCAGCAATTTAGAACATACTGCAAACTGATGTATCAAAACATGGATGTTTTCTCCTGCCTTATAGCCACAAGTTTCTATCGAGGGAGCACAGCCATTTAGAGCTTTCATCTCAGCCCTCACCCTTCAGGGACTATGAGCCATTTTGCCACTTTTATTCATAATCCAGTAATGGACCAAAGAGCACTAGGAAAGAACCACCTAAAGCATAAGCCTAAGCACCAAATGAGGCACTTACAGGATGAGGAATATGACCTGAACTGAAACACAGGGCCTCCCAGCACTGTCAGAGTGACCCATGATGTGATTGTGACATTGAGGAAGAGAAACTCAGTTCTGCTCAGTAAGTTATAACAACATAAAAATAAATTCTGGTCTTCATATCTAGTTAAGATAAACTGTTATAGAGTGGCATGTGGGATCTCACAGACACTGTTTGCACTCTTTTTTTGACATAGAAAGAAATAAAGATGGTCAGTAAAGCCATGTCCAGCAGTGTTCTCTTTCGGAGTTCCTAACTTTTTTTTCGTAGGTCTTTTCCGAGAAGGATGATTCTGCTCTCCCTGAATCAACTTCATTGTTATATAAGAGAGGCAAAGACTTAACACAATGCCAGCTTTGTGACAGTCATGAGTCTGCACCACTGCTGCAAAGAAACAAACCACTCTTATTGAAGGGGGGGACTTCTGGAATGGTAATTAGCCAAGAGGCCAGGACAGCTGAGGGAGTGCTTCTGAAACCTGCTACAGTGAGAGAGAGATATGCAGGGTTAATTCACTTTTTGCACTTTTTATATTAAACAGGATAGACAGGATCAATAAGCTAAAGGGAGCGCAAAACTAGGATTCTCTCTGCTTTCCAGTGCTGCAATAATATTATTTTTAAAAAAAAAACAGAAACAGGACTGTACAACGATGACACGTGAACATTGCAGCATGACAGTGTTTTGTGTTCTGTGCTTGGCTGGTGCTGTTCAGCCTCTCTGCGCTTCTGCCCGCTCTTCCCAAGGGAGTGGCAGTAATTGCAGAGCCTCTCCGTTCCAGGCCCTTCCCCTGCACAGCACTGGTGTGAGGCCATGCTCGCCTTCCATGCACCAGCTGACACTGCTTTTCCCAACACAACACGGGCACAGCACATACCAGCAGGGCTTTGGCTATTCCAGGGCAGGAATAAACAAGAAGGGAGGTAACAATCCTCTGTGGCCATAACAAGTAAATGATGTCCCAGGTGCTGCTTCGGTCATGTGGAAAGTTACCCAGACACCTGTCCTAGACCTCCAGGGAGTTGGAGAAAAGGAGGGAAAACCAGGCTGGTGTAGAAAAGACTCCCAGTTTTGCCCAGGTTGTTCTAAATTCCACTGACTCTTTCCCAAGTGGTTTAATGATACTGCAGCAAGTAGCGCTATATAATAATTTTTGGTATCAGTATTACAAAAGACACCAATGTTATCAACCACTGTAATTTTCACCACTCCTCTACGTGACCCGTGTAAGATGATTACCTCAAAGCTGAAAGACAAGAAAAATTCAAAAGCCGAATTAATACACAGTCTGTGGATTCCTGCCAGTTTTAATTACGCTTTAGCATGTTCAGAGATGTTTCAAAGGCGTTCTACTTCACTTCCCATTCTCTCCCTCTCACACCTAGGGCATGTTTTCTCTGTACATGAGGTCCGATTCTTTATCTGGAATATCTGGTATGTGATTCATAGTCTTGGTGTTACATACAAGTTTAAAACAAAACTGAAATAATACATAACTCTTTCCAAGGTCAGAGAGTGCATCAGTTGGCAACAGGGAACAAGATGTTTCTACATTCCAAATACCGGAAGTTTACACTAGGCAAAATGAGATTTTGAACTGTTCTAAGTAGCAAAATTGCATTAAAACATTGTGCATACTAAACATGCTTAGCCTATTTAGGTGAAAGTCAGCATCATCACAGAAGGAAGACAGCAAACTGTGGTTGTTGAAATACAGCCACAGCGAAAAGTGTGTGCTAATTACATTGCATATGGGGCTCCAAACTCTTTATCTCACTTTCTGCTAAATGGTTCATTTTGTTTAGCCAACTCCCTGGAAAACTGACGTCATCAGAAGTACTCAGCACATGCTTGCTGTGGAAGAGCTGTGTCAGTGTTGCACGGGTGGGATGACCTGTTTGGTCACCAGAAACCCTTATCACATGTTGGATCACTAAGGCACCCAAACTGAGCAGCAAACTCCCAATGACCAAAACCTGTAGCACTTTTCCTACTTCTAGAAGTAATCCAGGAATCTCTAAAGAGAAGGAAAACCTCAATTTTTTTGACTGCGACTTTTTGTTTAATATTTGCTTCCTTGGAGACTTCCTGTACTAGACATTTTTGCAATCATAAACAGAGCATTAGAGACTGTTTTTTTTAAACGGGAGTCAGCATCAATAGGACATAAAACACTTTTACCAGCAGAAATTACCTACGCTACTGTTTTGCTAATAGAATTAAAGCAGATAAGAAGTGCTCTGAGTGATTTTTAAATCTTTGGAGAAAGAGCGTATTGTTTTCCTCTGCTAGCGATATAATGTTTTTGTTAACCTGGAAAACCCTCGGTATGTAGGAATGCGGGAATATCCACCAAAAAACCCCACGCCGGGTAGCACGTTCTCGTTCACAACCTCAACACAGTTTCAGCCAATAGTTCTAGTGATGACGGTAAGAAGAATAAAACTGAGAAAGCGAGGGCGGGTCGTCCAAAGCCTCACAGCTGGCACGGAGAATTCCCTGGATCACCTGTCCGCGCGGGGGGGCGGGAGCGCCGGGCGCTGTCACGTGGGGGCGGCCCCGAGCGGAGCCGGCATCAGGACCGGGATCGGCATCAGCTCCGGGCTGTGAGGGAGGGTCTGTCCCAGGGGCTGGGGAGCTCCCCGGGCGTCCCTCGGCGCTGGGAGGCGGCGGAGAGCGATCCCTGCGATCCCGGCGCGGCGCTGCGGAGGCTCCGTCGGGCAGGAGAAGGAGCAGGAGAAGGAGCAGGAGAAGGTCAGCGGGGCTCTGGGGCGCTTCGGCCGGAGTGTGACCGGGGGGGCCCGGAGCCCTCCCGGGTCCCTGTTGCGTCCCCCTCCCCGGCCCTGAGGTGCGAGCCGAGCGCTGCGCTCCGCCGGCAGGACTTTCGGACGGACGGACGGACAGACGCGGCTCCTGGAAGTTAAATATTTATTCTCGCAGCCAGCAAAGCTCCGAAACTCGAGTTCGGCTGGCGGTTCAGTAAATAAAGCGCTCTGTTGGCGTGGGACAGTCGGTGCAGAGCTGCTGCGGGTAAATGACATCCAGCTGCGGCCAAGTTCTCTAAAGTGGCAGCCAGGTGTTCTCCGCCCCTCCAACCCCCCAGCCTGCGTTTGGCAATTCGCTCCAAAAAAATAGAGGTATGTGGGTCGTCTGGGTCGTCGCGGCGGGGAAATAAGATCGTTCCAAGGGTGTTGAGGAGGGAACAGCTGGAAGATGAAAGCGGCTGCTTTAGCGGTGCAGAGATAAGGGAGGTGGGAGTGTGTGAGGAGATGGCAGGGGATCTGCAGTTCCATCGGCCAGCACTCGTGTTATCGTGCTGCCGTGATAAAAACACCTCCCCCTCAGGATGTGCAAGAAGGTTAAGGGATCGCACCCCTCTGTGCGTCATCATTTGTTCAGTTTTGCATGGGGCAAAATAAGATGCTAAGTATCAGTTTGGTGTGTTGGTGACTGCGATCTCACCGTGCGTAGGCGCAAAGCAACACGTGCTTTTGAAGGTTTGCACTGTGTTTCCACAGCCATCAAGGGCGCTTGCAATTTGAGGGTTTTAATTTGAAGGTTTTGGCAGGAGGGGGGGACACTGAGGGGCACTTTTCTGTGGTTGTCTTGGGGGTTTGTGTGAACAGGTGCACAAAGAACTTCATTCTGAAACTTGTATGGACATGTGGGAAGAATAGATGGGAGAGCAAAGAAAGCAGAATTTCAGCTTTCCAAGTTAATTAATTTACTTTGCTTGTGTTCCTTGTTTTCACTTGGGTCTGCTGTGTGAACTTGTCTAAAACCAAGGAATCTCTACACTTCCTTCTATCTTCCTACCAGAGAAAAAATTAGAGTAAAACTCAGTATAGTAAGAGAGTGAAAAGACGAATTGGAACAAACCTAAGCAAATACGTGTTGTTTTTAAATTATATGGATTTTCCATCCACTTGCTTGAAGTTCCAGTTGGGAGCAATTATAAGGGCCTTTTGAACTTGAAGGAAACCCAGTGTAAATTAGAGTCCTAGCTTCTTCTTGAGGACAAGTATAGCTTGGTACCAGACTATGAGGAAAAAATAATACATAAGGAAAAAAAAAGTAATTTGTAATATATAAAATAGTTTCAAATCCCCAGTAACAAGATATAAGCTGAGGGATAGTTCAGAACTAGTGTTACTACTGATTGCTGATGTTTATATCTGTTGTAGAGACGCATGACATGCCTGTAACTGTTTCAAACTAATCTTAGCATGGCTTTAGAAAACTTAAATACTTTATTTACCTAAGCCAGGTAGTAATCAAGTGTCTTGGCAAAACATATAGCAGTTTATCTATCATCCATCTGAGACTCTGCCCTATGGAAGGCCCAAATTAAAGGGCAGAAACTGGCACAATCTGTGTGACTGAAGCGTGGTAGGAATTGGGCTGGGAACATTGTTCCCTGATTCCATCTTCCCTTGCTCCTTTCGTTCCCTGTCTCAGAAAGTAGAGGAATTAGAGGGATGGTGGTAGAGAGCACTGCTCTACCATCTTGATTTCACTCCAGCAACGCTATCCATATGAAGATGCTGCAATAGGCAGGGAGGACAGGAAGGAAGTAGGGAAGGAATAAGTAAAGATGAGATAATAAGCACTATCCTCCCCTCACTCCTGCTGTACCTGATCTCACTTCATCTTTCTTCACATGGAACCAGCAATGATCAGGGTGGGTGTGTATGTGGCAAAGGCAGAATGTATTGGTGTGGGCATAGACCAGAGAAGTGCTTTCTGGGCTCTTGAATCAATTCTCCCAGTTTCCTGTCATGCTTGTTACACCGAGGCTCTTGGTCACCATGGACTGACCGTGCAGGCTCTAAGGCAGCATGATGTGACTTCATGTGGGAAGAGTGTGTTTGAATGGAGGATGGGGAGAAAACAGATGGAAAAGAGTAGGTGGAGATCGTAAGAATCACCTTCCCTGAACACTTTGGTAAGGTCAGAAAACAGGCAGGAAAGGGAGAATGTCCTATGAGTGAAAAAAAAAAAAAAAGGGAAAATGAAACAGAACAAAAGTTAGTGAGCCACCTCTTTGTTTTCCCATGTGCAGCCCTGCTTCTGGCCCTCATTTACCTACCTTGTTTCCTGTTTGCCTCTTTCTGGTCTCTCTTTTCAAAACAAACAAACAAACTCCCACAAAACCTTATAAAGCACTTGTCCCTAGACACTACTTTCCCTCTTTTTAGACTACTCAGTCAGACCATAACGTAGCTCGTTTTCCCCGCAGCTAAGGATTTGTTTGAGCTCAAACAGCCTTGACCTGGTAAGACTAGCAAAAGATTACATCGTATAGGTAAAACAGAGCCTCAGTGGGGCTTTGCTTATTAGCAAAAAATCCACCTTCCTCCTGCTCTCTTCCCCCCAAAAAAAGATATTTACAGGAATAGGATGAAACCATCTCCTTGCTTTAAAAGTCTATAATACCATGATTTAGTGTTTATCAAAGCAGAGGATGATGGGTAAGGAAATGTGTTTTGTGATAATGATCACTCATTGAACATTGAACGTTGGTTGTCATTGAACAAGCTGTACAAAGAACAGCATTTCTGTGTTCCAGAAATACCCAGTAGTGTAGAAATGCTAATACAACAGAACATGACATTTAGGGCAGTAGATGAACCTCCGGAAGTCACTTTTCTGACAGTGAAGTTTCATCATTTCAAATATTTGGAGATGTTTATCACCTGTTTGCCACCTCATCCTCAGAGATGATTTAACTTCTTAAGGTGTGATCTTGAAATTCTCCTAAGGTGCTGAGTAAAGTTCAGCAGCAGTGGCTGCCCCTGGAGGCACACCTGATCCCTTCCCAGATTCAGTACATGTGTATGAAATAACTTTGCTTCAGTGACTTGACTCTTAGAAAATGAAGAAAGGTTGAGCCATACATTATTTTAAGTTCTCTGAATTTTCCCCAGTTTGCTTTTGTCTGTTCAGTGCCATCAACTCACCTGTTACTGTGTAGAGCTGAAGAAACCAAGACTCCCACTATGGACAGTCTGGCCTTTAGCTTTGTCCAAGCAGCAGCTCAGAGGTTGTAACATGTCTTTGATAAACTGTGACAACTTGAATTTCTTCCTGTCAGACCTTTACAGGATTTCATAGTTCTCTTTTAAATAGATGCACATTAAGCAACAAAATAAAGGCGCTTTTTTTTTTTGTAAGCTAGACACCTCTGCCTGAATGTTTTAGCAGGATGTTTTTATTTCCAGTCTCTGTGACCTTTAACATTACAGTTACCTCTTTTGTTTCCCTACATCTTCATGCATTTATTTGCTATAAAACCATTTCCCAATAGTTCTTATTTGGCAATTCATTGATGTGGAGAACAAAGAATTTAAATTGCAAAGATAATTTCTTTCTGAAATAAGCATAAGAAGTAAACCCGGGTGGCACTCTTGCCAGTTTAGGTCAATTTGTGTTTATACTGTGCAGCTATCAAGTTACCATGTAGTAGTTTAAAAGACTGTAAGCATGACCTGGATTTTAAACTCTAATTTGATAACCTGTAAAGCAAGATTTTTATGAATATTGTGGAGCTTACTAGTATTTCTGGAAGTTCTGTGATCCAAAGTTGCTGAGGGCAAAAAGCTGTGTATTTTCATACTGATCAAAAAGGAAAATTTATTACCTTTGCATGCATAAGACAGGACATTATTTCTCTGTCAGATTACCAGCAAACAAATGGGTAACCATTAGTAGTTTTCTCAATTCTGTGTATGTGATGCATAAAATATATTCTTATCTTTATTTTACATCCACATAAAAATGCGTGTTTATATGTTTAGCTGAGTTTTCTGGGTAAAATCTGAAGTAACTGAAGATAAAAACTGAGAATAGAATACAGAGGAAAATGCAACACTATGGTTTAAAGAGGGGAAAAGATAAGAAACTTGATAGTGACCAGATTTAGCATTCTTTGAATGCTAAATGATGGATCTGACTTGCAATAAGTTCCAGTGGTAGAGTGTGAATTGGTGATTGTATGGGAAGTCTTTTGCATATCACCCAAGAGCATGGTGCTAAGTTGATGGTGGTTTCCCGAAGCAAATAGGAATTTGGAGAAAACAGATCAGCAGGCCTGATTGTCCTTCAGCAAAATCTCAAATTAGACTGGAGGGGTGAAATAAGACTCAGTGATCAAAGTCAAGTCACACTGGAGGGAAAAAAAAGGTCCAAAGCCTGCCTCTGCTTATCATATCCTGACTGAGTCTTGTTTTCATTAGAGCTACATAACATGTATGAATATTCATAGGGGATGATTCACTTGTTGGTTAGGTCTTCATACCCTTTAAGATCAACAGATTGTGTGCCAGTTAAAGTAATTACTAAAGATAAATCTAAGCTGTTGCATTCTAATCTGGATTTTCAGCACTTACAGTATGGGAACTTTATCTTTTAAAACAGGTCTGGTTGGTCTCCGCAGTCAGAGGTGACTTAGCTGGGAATGCCTTCTCATTTCTGTCTGTACTGCTCGTACAAAAAAATGTCACTTTGTTTCCAGTTTGCACACTTTTCAACCCAAAGTTTATTTCAGAAGTCTTAGTTGGACAGGGGCGTATATTTGCCAAGTGTCTGTTGAATATAGTGAATGATTTTTATTCCGCTACAGTATAGTGCAGATGGAAGCATCTGCTTTAATAACACACAATCAGAACATCTTATTCTAATGACTTTGCAGTAAGATTTATGAATGTGTTTTTCTGTGATGGTGATAAACTAATGCACATAATCCAGTCAGCTCCTACACAGAAGTATTCTGATGTTTCGCTCCAGAGAAAAAAAAATGCTCTAGTGATGACCTTGAGGAGGAAAATCTGATCTTCTAAATAGGAAAGAAGCACAAACCATCCTAGGGAGCAAACTTTGTGCCTTTCCTCTGGATGGTAGTTGCTGTTTGCAGTATTAGACAGGGGACGTATTAAGATCTTCTTGCATAAGACTTCTCCATCTTTTATTTAAAATATCATCATTCTGTAGTTCATATAAAATTTCTGCTAGGTTGTCTGTGGTGTGAGTGCCTTAGAGACATTCTGGCCAGTGTTAACCTAGGAGTGGAATGGTGACCTCCTAGGAGTGCAAGCAGGTGATCTGAAGGCATGTCTTCCAAACTCAACTATTCTGTGACTCAGTTATTCTGTAATAACATTCCCTCCCAAAACTGTTCTCCTTAGATTCAAGTGCAGGCCTCTCAGCTGAAGTTTTGTATTAAATCTATTCCTTCCTTTCTTGTGGAAAACCTCTTCTTTTCAATTTTTTGTGCCCAGCCTAAGGTATGAAGTTGTGCTTTGGTTTATTTATGACTGTAACCTGTCTATATACTTTGCAGTGAGGGTACAAATGAGAAATCACATAAGCCTTTGTCTTCTTCCCATGGCCTTGCCATCACTCCCTGAACGTTTTCACTGGCAGATTGATGGTCACCCTGCAGAGAAGGAGAAGAAATGGCAAAACAAGTCACTGGATCTTGGGATGTGTTCAGGACATGCATTTACAATTTCAGAAGCCATGAGACTGTAGGAGATGTGGTAATAGCTTATTACCCCACAGACCCCAGCAACCCTTGTTAGCTGTGCATTAAATTTACTTAAAAATGAAGGAAAAAAACCCCAAATAAAACAAATAACAAAACAATACACCATCAAACAATGAAAAATATCTCCTTGCCTGACTTGAAAGTACATTTGTGGAAGAGCCTTGAAAGCATATACACATGAAGTGTTTGCTGTAAACTCCTTGGTAATACTTACTTGAATAATTGTTTCAAGAATGTAAGAGGAACAAATCTTAAAATTCAGAGATTGCTTACATGGACCAGAAGCACAGACTGGTTGTAAAATATGAGTGAAAGTAGGATATGTGATTCTCTTAAAAATGTGTTCATTACATCTAAAAAAAGAAATTAGAATTAGCGGAGTGAATATCTTCATTTGTTGAGAGTATTCTTCTGTAACTAAAAGTGTATGTACAAAGTACTTTAATGTTAGGACAGATTATATTAAACCTGACAATCTCAGTGACAAACATTAAAAATTATTCACTATTTCATGAATTAAAATGGTCTTCAGTTTAGAAAGCTGAAAGAACCCAAAGTAGTAATTTTACCAGAAACTCTGAAGTGCGGTTTGTAGTCTGATCTAGCCAACTTCATATGTACAAAAGCAAAATTGTATTAGAACCTTTTGTTACCAGAAGAAAGGAGAGTTGTTAAAACAAGCTTTTGTGCAAGGAAAAGATCTGTTCTGGCCTGCTTTTGCATACTGTAGTTCTGTGAAAAGTACTTAATAGTTACTCACCCATACTTCGTCCAGTGCGTGCAACATTTCGTAATCGTTGTAAAATTAGGCTTAGGATTAGAAAACTGTTTCAAGAATCGTGGTCCAAATCTCTTTGATTGCCTTCTTCATTTTAGTTGGGAAATTTTGTAGCATCTTCAGTTTCCTTTGTAGATTGTGAAGTGCAGCTGGTTCCCGTTTCACGTAAACCACTGGCAAAAGATGGACTTTAGAAGAGTGCATTTCAATTTCTTATTTAACATGGGGAGAGGAGTTTGTGTTCAGACTAAAGGATTCGTTATAAAAGGAATTCGTACCCCACAATGAATTTAGCTTGGATTCACCAGTCATTTGTAGTTTTTATTTAATCAAAGCTTCTGATTACCCAGGACTAATTGGGAATGGGACTAGCAGCTGCTCTCTTCCTTTGCAAACCCAGTTTCGGGTACTTAGAAGAAGAGCTTCCAAATTAGCTGAGGCTGATAAAAGTGCCACGCTAGGCAGCTTGCCTGGTTTGCCAGGCAGTATGCTCATAAATATAATTTTACTCTAAATGTATTTTATTTGCTTTTCTTAACTAACAGAGCAAACAGTACTGTTTACAGCACAGTACAGTCATGAAGCAAAACAATCCCTTATCAATAAGGACTAATAGAGATGAAAAAAATTCTTCATGACAGAACAGTGCTTTAGTGTTTCTCAGTATGACCATATTCTTCTTTTCAAGTAGGAAAGGACTGGATATATATTATTTTGGAATGAATAAAACTGTCTTGTGTATTTCCACTGAGAGTTTTTGAAAACCACTGAAACACAGGGGACTAAGTCTCTCTTACATCAAATCAAATTTCCCTTACGAATTTAGTATGAAAGTATAAAGATGTCATGATTACTGGTATGGAAGCAGACTTTAATCCATTTTCTGGAAAATTAAATAAACTAAAGAAACTGATAATAAAGTCTGATTCACTTTTCTTTCCTGAAATAGAAGAAAAAATTACTTTCCTGCAATGGACAGTCACTTGAGTAGTTCAGTCTCTTCTAATTTTTTTTAATTTTGATTTTCGTGCGCTGTCACTTGGCCCCATATGCAAGAAACTTGCGAGATACTTTTCCTACAGACAAATCAGCTGATAGTTGTTAGAGATTAAAGGCCTTTGCAAGTCATTATCCTGAAATAATCTCATTTTGTGGCTCTTTTAATAAACAGGGCTAATAAAGGCATTGTTATCAAATAGTAAAGTACATGATCAAGTTACTGCCTCAGGAAACTCCATAGGTTTATTCACAGTCAGACAAAATATGAGTAGTAGAACTTTCAAACAGTTCCAAAAAGCTGCTCTGAGCCTTAGTGTGAAATCCTCTGAAGTGAGGCAGGATGTATAAAAGCCTGACGCTCAATATGCCCTCAGGTGTCATTGCTGGTTTGGACAGTGTGTTTTGTCACTTCTGGCCTTGCTATAATGACATTTGGGGCATTTAAAGGAATAGAAGAGTTCTGTTTCTATTCCAGTACAAAGGTGTCGAATGCGTTCATTTCAGAGCCAGTAAAATCTGACTAACTTTATAACTATATATTGCTTCAGGTACTTTTATACTGTAGCACTTGCAGTGAGAACTGCAATTTTTATCTCAATAATATGAAAGAGTTTTACTTTGGACTGGAAGTAGCACAAATTTTAGGCTACGTTTTTTTTGGCAAATCCTTTTGGGTCGTTGTTCATGTTCAAGTAGTTATTCAAAATACTTACCTAGAAAGGAATCTAGAGAAATCCTATGTATGTAGCTATATAATAGCTTAACTTTTGGGTTTTTTTCATGCCATAATGGGAATTCACTATTAAAAGACAACAAAAAGGATCTTTTGCACGTACCTCAGTGATGAATTATGCTGACAGCATCCTGAACTTCAGATGTAAATATGTATATATAAACTAGAAGAATACTGAATTTATGAATGGGCCTGCTTCTAGGTTCAGTTCATGTTGAGAAAGCAATTTTTAATTTGGAAAGCTTCCAAAAGCCTTCTGCACCAAGTGTCTGAGCAAACCTGTAAGCCAAACTGACTGACTTGGAATATGGTTGCTTTAGAGAGTCATATGGGGACCCAGTTTTACTGAGCAGTTACTCCCTATCTGGAAATGACACATACTTTCAAAGGTTTGCAAATTCAGATAGGCATCCTGATGCATGGAACCGTGGCTGTGATTTTTAACTTATCTCTGTCTTAGTCCTTCATCTCATGTATAATTTATAAGGAGAAATCTCCATTGATGTCACTTACCCTTGATAACGTGATTTGACATGGAAACTTATTCATTCTCCATTTTTATAGAACTGATAATAAATGCCTGGAACTGGTTGGCAGAAATGGCATGATGGCCTTTGGGGGTGGCAAGAACTTGAGAACACCTACCATGGCTGATACTAAAAGGTGCTATATGTAAGAGTAGACTTTCAGGATCTCTTTTGCATCCTGTGCCATTGGATGTATCTGTTTTACAGAAGCAGCATGCAGAGTGCTTTTGAACTCTTTTAAGTGTATAAAAAATTTTCAACAGATACTCAAAACTGGGCGTACAATTATCTTATTTTTTTAATTACCTTATTATGACCTAACTTACTTGTTTCAGTTGTGGTGGTAGAGCCAAAACAGTAACAGTGCACACAGATGAAAGTGAAATAAAAAAACTCAGAGTGGGTTTTCAGTGAGGTAATTCTGTAAAGATCCTTTGCTAGGTAAACATGTGCTTCTGTGAGCAAATACAGCTCCTCTATAGAATAGGTCATGGAGGAAACCTATATATCTTGTCACACATTCTTTATGGGCTGCTTCGTGTTCCCACTAAAGTCAGCTTCTGGTTTCAGTGCGTGTTTAATCTGTCTCTAGGCATCTTGCTTTGCTATTCGTTTTTCTTCTAGGATCCACTGGAAGAACAAGGATAAAGGATGTTGCATTATTCTTGCCACCTGTAATAATGTTTCTTCAGCTGGGAGATATTACAAGTTTCTCTTACCTGTGTGAATCTTAAAAGTACTAAATGTTGTTCTTGGATATCAGATTACTATTCTGTCTGTCTTGCAGCATTACCTCTCTGTATAATGTGCCTTTTTTTTTTTTTCAAAATCAGAAAATTATGTTACTCCACTAAGTGTGGAAAGTAAATACGAGAGGGGACTGTCTCATACTCTGATTAGGAATTCAGCTGTGCCACAGTGCGTGATACAGCAACTTCCTTAGTGTTGGCTAGTTCTGTAAGGAGTAGGAATTCCTATGTTCTGCAAAATGGAGGAGCAAAATCAATAAAGTATGTCATTTTAGATCAGGTTTTAACTTGCCATGAAGAATTTTTGCCTCTTGGTTATGATGTCCACGTGTTAGAAAGATAAATTACTCACTGGTAGAATTGCCTTGTTAAAGTTTAGGGCTTGACGTGCTTCAGGGATCTCAGACCTAAGGGATCTGAGCTTGGGAAGAAGGATGTATTACTGACAGGGGACACAAAGAATGCAGAATTTACAGGCCACGGGGACTTTTGGCAGAACTCCCAAGGTAAGGGAGAAACTAATAAAGCCAACNTCCTATGTTCTGCAAAATGGAGGAGCAAAATCAATAAAGTATGTCATTTTAGATCAGGTTTTAACTTGCCATGAAGAATTTTTGCCTCTTGGTTATGATGTCCACGTGTTAGAAAGATAAATTACTCACTGGTAGAATTGCCTTGTTAAAGTTTAGGGCTTGACGTGCTTCAGGGATCTCAGACCTAAGGGATCTGAGCTTGGGAAGAAGGATGTATTACTGACAGGGGACACAAAGAATGCAGAATTTACAGGCCACGGGGACTTTTGGCAGAACTCCCAAGGTAAGGGAGAAACTAATAAAGCCAACCCAGCAATTGTGCTGAAATCAGCTCCAGCTGGGTAAAAAGTGATTTTGGTGGTGGAGAGCAGGACCACCAACTCACAAACCATGACCCAAGAAACCTACGGATCCAAAAGAAGGGAAAGACTGAGCACATGGACTAATTAGCATAAGAAGTGAGGGAATCATTAACCAATAAAAGACAGAACACTAATTATTAAGAGAACTGTGTAACTTGTAGCCCACGAACATTAATGCCTTTGTTTTCTAAGATGTATAAATAGTGTAAAGTTTTGGTCATTGTGCTGGCTTTTGGGTTTGCCACCCAGCACCCCTTTCTGCAGAACTGAGAATAAATCCAATGCCTCGATTCTGTGTGCATTGGCCTCTTGCACACCAGGTGAAAGAACCTATTTTGGCACAACAGTTACACCTATTCTTTAGGCAGAGAAAAACTTGACGACGGCTTTTCCCAAAGGTATTTTCGTTAATATTCAGGAAGCAATATAAGAATGTTTTGTTTATAAGCCTGGGCATAAAACTGACACAGCTGTTAAAATGTTTGTTTTCATTGACTTGGTGAGTAATGTGGGATATGGTGCTTTCATAGTGATCCACTTGTTGTTCCTAATTTAATGCTTTTAATCCAAGCAGATTCAATTTTGTTGAATTTGCTGTTTCCAGAAGAAGTGTATTTTTCTTTTCTTTGTTTCCCACAGACACTTTCCTCAAAATAGGAACTGAAGCTTCCAATTTATACAGAAGTACTTGATATTGTCAGTTCCTGTTGGTATTAATTCAGCATATTTGTATTCACAGATGCAGGGTGGGTAATATTAAACCAGTCTAGTGATGTTTCCAGTTATTTGTAAATTGCTGCACAGAATGCTGCAAAGAGCAGAAAAATAATGAAAAAGTTGTCTTTATAGTATTCATTTTTAAGCCTTATGTCTAAAGCTGAGTTTAGACTTCACAAAGGCCTTTACATCACATTTGTAAAGTTGAGACAAATTCAGGACAGAGCTTTATAATCTGAGTAACCCAAGAGTAGGTGATTTCATAATAAGAAATATCTCTCTTCACTGTATCTATGTTGAATTGTTTCACTGTACAATCTAACCCAGACCTCAGTTTTTTACCTTAGAAATCTTGTGGATGAGAATTGCCTCTTTTGATTGCAGGAAATCAGTTTTCTAGCTTGTCAACCCTGTCCTTTTCTCTGAGGTTTTGTTGCAGAAAAACACATCTCGGGTATCTCGGTATCCACAGGTGCCAATTCCTTTACTGGTCCTCCCCTGTTCTAGTGTCTGCCCATTTTAAGGAACACTTAGTGTTCTAAACTNTGTCTGTCTTGCAGCATTACCTCTCTGTATAATCTTCCTTTTTTTTTTTTTTCAAAATCAGAAAATTATGTTACTCCACTAAGTGTGGAAAGTAAATACGAGAGGGGACTGTCTCATACTCTGATTAGGAATTCAGCTGTGCCACAGTGCGTGATACAGCAACTTCCTTAGTGTTGGCTAGTTCTGTAAGGAGTAGGAATTCCTATGTTCTGCAAAATGGAGGAGCAAAATCAATAAAGTATGTCATTTTAGATCAGGTTTTAACTTGCCATGAAGAATTTTTGCCTCTTGGTTATGATGTCCAGGTGTTAGAAAGATAAATTACTCACTGGTAGAATTGCCTTGTTAAAGTTTAGGGCTTGACGTGCTTCAGGGATCTCAGACCTAAGGGATCTGAGCTTGGGAAGAAGGATGTATTACTGACAGGGGACACAAAGAATGCAGAATTTACAGGCCACGGGGACTTTTGGCAGAACTCCCAAGGTAAGGGAGAAACTAATAAAGCCAACCCAGCAATTGTGCTGAAATCAGCTCCAGCTGGGTAAAAAGTGATTTTGGTGGTGGAGAGCAGGACCACCAACTCACAAACCATGACCCAAGAAACCTACGGATCCAAAAGAAGGGAAAGACTGAGCACATGGACTAATTAGCATAAGAAGTGAGGGAATCATTAACCAATAAAAGACAGAACACTAATTATTAAGAGAACTGTGTAACTTGTAGCCCACGAACATTAATGCCTTTGTTTTCTAAGATGTATAAATAGTGTAAAGTTTTGGTCATTGTGCTGGCTTTTGGGTTTGCCACCCAGCACCCCTTTCTGCAGAACTGAGAATAAATCCAATGCCTCGATTCTGTGTGCATTGGCCTCTTGCACACCAGGTGAAAGAACCTATTTTGGCACAACAGTTACACCTATTCTTTAGGCAGAGAAAAACTTGAAGACGGCTTTTCCCAAAGGTATTTTCGTTAATAGTCAGGAAGCAATATAAGAATGTTTTGTTTATAAGCCTGGGCATAAAACTGACACAGCTGTTAAAATGTTTGTTTTCATTGACTTGGTGAGTAATGTGGGATATGGTGCTTTCATAGTGATCCACTTGTTGTTCCTAATTTAATGCTTTTAATCCAAGCAGATTCAATTTTGTTGAATTTGCTGTTTCCAGAAGAAGTGTATTTTTCTTTTCTTTGTTTCCCACAGACACTTTCCTCAAAATAGGAACTGAAGCTTCCAATTTATACAGAAGTACTTGATATTGTCAGTTCCTGTTGGTATTAATTCAGCATATTTGTATTCACAGATGCAGGGTGGGTAATATTAAACCAGTCTAGTGATGTTTCCAGTTATTTGTAAATTGCTGCACAGAATGCTGCAAAGAGCAGAAAAATAATGAAAAAGTTGTCTTTATAGTATTCATTTTTAAGCCTTATGTCTAAAGCTGAGTTTAGACTTCACAAAGGCCTTTACATCACATTTGTAAAGTTGAGACAAATTCAGGACAGAGCTTTATAATCTGAGTAACCCAAGAGTAGGTGATTTCATAATAAGAAATATCTCTCTTCACTGTATCTATGTTGAATTGTTTCACTGTACAATCTAACCCAGACCTCAGTTTTTTACCTTAGAAATCTTGTGGATGAGAATTGCCTCTTTTGATTGCAGGAAATCAGTTTTCTAGCTTGTCAACCCTGTCCTTTTCTCTGAGGTTTTGTTGCAGAAAAACACATCTCGGGTATCTCGGTATCCACAGGTGCCAATTCCTTTACTGGTCCTCCCCTGTTCTAGTGTCTGCCCATTTTAAGGAACACTTAGTGTTCTAAACTCTTCTAAACCTCCAAAGTGAGTTATTTCTGTAAAGATTCATTGCTTTTACTCTGCATGGGAATATTCACATCTTCACCTATGTCGTCATATGATTCTTCTGAGGCATTTTTCTAAAGGTCAGAAATATCCTGCAACTTGAGTGCTGCCTATAGCCTTGGGCATCTCATCTCAACAATGGTACAAGATGACAGGAAAAAACATTCAGAGAAGCAGAAAGTGTGTTGGAAAATATGGATTGGGTTTGCTCAGCAGATAGACTTGCAGGTAACAGCTCTTCAGTTCAACAGCAGTGTCAGAACAGAGAAAGGGGAACAAGACTGGAAAGAGACTGTAAGATATAGGAGCATGAAAAAGATTGATCACTGTTTTGTTGTTTGTTTGGGTGGTGGTTTGTTTTTGTGGGTTTTTTTTCTGTAATGTCAGAGCATTCACTGAAAAATTATAGAAAAATGATTTGAAAAGAAATCAGATGAATCTACGGAGGGCAGGTCCTTCAACATTCATGAAACATCATGGTTCCTCCCCAGTCTGTGTTCCGTAAAGCCTCAAGTTTGCTGATGATTGGGAAAGGGCAGCAGACTGATCACTGTGCAGCTGTGTTGCACTGAACATCACTGGCCAGACAGACTTTTAAAAGTCTGAATGAGCACGACTGTTCTTATGGTGTTGTAGGAGTTCCAAAAATACAGAGGTGTTTCTGCCTCCGAGTCCCGTGAAGCTGATGGGTCCCTGTCTGGATTACACTGCAGGCAATCATAAATAGAGGTCAAGGTGCTAGGACCAAGGACTGGGTGGGCTCTGTAAACTATGTCCCTTGGCTGAGGAGTGTTTGCTCTTTGTTGGCAAAGCAGCTCATTTTTACAGTGGTTCTCCGTGTACACCAAGGAACAGATTTGAAAATCGGACCTCCTTAATATTTCTCTGAGATACCAGATCTTCTGGCCCTATGTTAGCACTGACCTCCTTCAGTGACACATCTTGTGTTTTCAGACTAATATTCCGAATGGTTCCTGCAGAATTTAATGGAAAATCTCTGGTTCACAGTGCTTACGTATGCTTTTGTATCCCTGATAGGATTTATACACATGTACTTAGATTAATAAACTAAGTTATTAGTAATGCTTCTTCTGCTGAGTTGGTTCTGTAACAGCTGAATGGTAAAGAATCACAGAATCGTAGAATGGCCTGTGTTGGAAGGGATCTCAGAGATCATCTCGTTCCACCCCTTTGCCATGGGCAGGAACACCTTTCACTGGACCGGATTGCTCAGAGCTCCAACCAACGTGGTCTTGAACATTTCCAGTGCTGGGGCATCCACAACTTCTCTGGGGAACCTGTGCCAGTGCCTCCCCACCCTCACAGTAAAGAATTTCTTCCTAATATCTAATCTAAACCTACTCTTCTCTCAGTTTGAAGCCATTCCCCCTTGTCCTGTCACTCCATGCTCTTGTAAAATGTGTCTCTCCATCTTTCTTTTCAGCTCCCTTCAGGTGCTGGAAGCTGCAATTAGGTCCCCCCAAAGCATTCTCTTTCCCAGGCTGAACAACCCCAATCCTCCCAACCTTTCCTCATAGGAGAGGTGCTCGTTCCCTCTAATCAACTTGTTTCCGTTTGCACAACTTACTGAAATGCAGAAAGGCAAACAAAACTTGGACACTGGGATTTTCCATAAGGAGCTTTCCTGATCCACTCAGTTATCCTGGGCAGGCCGAAAAGCCTTTGTTTCAGAGAGTTTTGAAAATGCCAGGAACTACTTATGAACCACGTTATTCCTAATTCTAGAGGTTTAAAGAGTGGGTTTTTTCCAGCAGTGTCATTTGTCTAAATGTTTAGTATTTTTATAGAGGATAACTTTGAAAACTTTAGCTAATCGTGTACCTAATGTCTCTCCCTTCTGTCATTTCTGTCCCTCTGCTTTACTCCAGGGAAAGAGTTAATTTGTGCATGAATTCTGTGTTTATTTTTATTATAACTTCTCACCTTTGAATTTACTAGAGCATGAATTTGCTTTCATGGGGCGAGGGCGGGGGGGGAGGTGTGGTGTGTGCAGTTTCCCAGGGATTGGATCTGGAGTTAAGTAACTTCAAAGCTCCAGTTGAAATGTTGACCTTCATAGAGGAAAATGTGAAGCTGTGACCTTGAGGCCAGTGAACACCTGAAACTGGAAAGAAAAGAATAAAACCAACATAGTTTATTTGAAATGTCAGAATTTTGAGGATCTGACTCTTCCTAATTCTGAAACTCTTAGAACTACGTGTGAACTGTAGTACCAAATCTGACTTCTGTTTACCATCCATCTTTCTGTTTGTTTTAAGAGCAGAAATGTTTGAATTATGGTTCAGAAACTTCCCTCTCATGTATTTTACCAGATAATGCTTTTTTAGCTAAAGTTTAAATCCAAAGCATTAATTCCTTGTGTTTTTTGGGTTTTGTTTTGTTTGTTGGGTTTTTTGTTTAAATTATAACTAGTTAGCAGTTGGAACTTGTTAGATGACAACTGAACTAAAATAATTAGGGGTTTTTTTGTTTCACTTAATACAGGAACAAATAATGAATGAAATTTCTATTTTAAGCCTCGTGAAGTTGGAAGCTATCACATTTTCTTTTATACTATGTATAAGCCTGAAAACTTAAAATATCTGATAATTTAAAATTAAATTAAGAAGGGCTTTCTTAAGCTTTTATGAACAACGCTTAAAGCGACACTGAAGGAAGGGTGGGTTTTCAGTAGCTAGAACTGTTCGAGAGAGGAGCTGAAGAAAGCTCACTTTGCACATGCCATTCTGTCAACGTCAGCTTTTATATGTAAGGGTGAGACTTTGTACAAACACGAGTCATGAAACTCAGTTATGGTACCAGTAGTAACTGTAGCTCAATATCCCTGAGTCCTGTGGAGGAGTTACTGTGGGGTGATTTGTGTTCTTAAAGCATCATAAAGTATCAGCCAGATTTAGCATTTTTTTAAAGAGTCCTTTCTCTTTTCCTCCCCTCTCTCTTCCCCCAAAATTCAGACTTGTATCAGCAAACTTAATGGGTTTATTTTTGAAAAGAAATGGTTGGCTTTGACTTTGCTACTTCACAGTGCAGGAAGTTTAACTACATTCCGTTCCCTTCATACTTGAAATCAAATTATTTAGCATAATATGTTTAAAAGCATCATAATCCTTACTGCTCGTCGCTCCAACTTTTATCAGTAGCACACAAAGGTGGTGGTTTTACAGTGCCAGGCTAATAGCCAGCTGCCTGCATAAGCCAGCTTAGTTTTAGTTAGCTTGTCTTCATCATGGAGGTGTTGTACTAGTTCTGTGCTTCACCTAAGGATGTCCCTCCATAGAAGGACTCCCAGCAATATATTGACTAGTGACTTTAGTAGTTCTACCAGCTGCCTGAAATGGTTACTGGTCTTTGTTCAACTGTGGCTAATCTATATTTCTCTCTAGAAATTCCCCCTCTGCCTCAGTGTGGGCACAATTCTTTCTAGCTGAAAATAAAAACAGACTTGTTTTTACTTGTTATATAATGGGTAATAAATGAAAGAAGCGTTCCTTTAACCCTTCTACCTATTCCAATGAAGCATATGAAGGGGAAATAGAACAAGTAGTGCCTGTATTCAGAAATTAAATTCAAGCCTTAATCATAGAATTAAAGAATTATTAGGATTGGAAGGGACCTTAAAGACCATCTAGTTCCAGCCCTCCTACCATGGGCAGCAACATCATCCACTAGGCCATCCAACCTGGCCATGAACATTTCCAGGGATGAGGCAGCCACAGCTTCTCTGAGGAACCTGTTCCCGTGCCTCACCACCCTGACAATAAAGAATTTCTTCCTTATATCTAATGTAAATCTATTCTTCTTCAGGTTAAGGTCATTACCCCCTGTCCTGTCACTACATACCCTTGTAAAAAGTCCTCCTCCAGCTCTCTTGTAGCCCCTATATGTACTGGAAGGCTGCTGGAAGGTCTCCCTGAAGCCTTTTATTCTCCAGGCTGAACAGCCCCGACTCTCTCAGCCTGTGAGATGAATAGGATTTCTGGCTGGATTGCCCTGGAGCATCCTGTGTAAGTAGTGTTCCTTAGGCGGTCATTCTAGTGATCATCAGGAATTCTTCTGCTCCCAGCAGCTGTGCATGGTTATTTAGGACTGACTAAGGATTGTCTTAATTAGAGAGTTATGCCAGGTTCTGAAAGGCCAGGATGCAGCTATGCTTTTATAACTCTTGTAGCTGATGGTGTCTTGAGTACCGTGGAGCCAGTGGGAGAGGTGAATCAGCAGTTGTGTCTGGGCTGGGGGAGAAGCAAGGTGGGAAACAGCAAGGGTGGGAACTGCACGTTTCTTCATTCCAGGGCAGGAATCATCTTGCAGCTGAAGGAAAACGTGGAGGACTTCTGAGGCTTACCCAGAGCACCTCTTATTTCATTGTACCATTAAGTACAAAGCAACATAATGCTTGAATTTGAGTATTTAAACAGTTTACAAACATGTATTTATTCATCCCAGGAAAAAAAAGGTGGTGGTAGTTAATTATTAGTTGTGTCTGCTAAATGTAAGAGGAATTTGTAGGCCACAGAAAAGATCCAAAGATCTGGATTTCCAGAGTGCTTGTCAAAAACCACACCCCTCTCCATAACTGATAAAATTGGCCACCTCATTATTAGGAGCAACCTTGGAAAACCATCTGAGTTGCCTAAATGTTAATGTTCTTATCTCAGCAGTTGGTTCAAGCCAGCCAGGAAAGATTCAGATTTAATTAAAGCTTTTCTTAATTCTGAAGGACATCTTGTTCATAGTGAATATGTCTGTTAAGTATTATGTTCTTTTTGGACACAGGAAGCTGCAGTTTTACATACAGAACGTAGGTTAAAAAATTTGCAAGGGATATTGAGTCTAAGCACAGTAGTTCTACCAGAGCTTTTTCATTTTATTTGAAATGCAAATCTCAAACTGGGACTTACAGGATAAAACTAGCTTAGCAAAATAAATTTAAGGGATTCAGACCAGTTTGCTCTGTCTGCGCTTCCTGGAAGATCTCATTACTTAGGCAATTACAAAAAACAGGGTTGCAATATCTCTGTGGGCTGGGCTCTAAATTAGTATGAGTGTGTGGCTTAGAAGGGATGATAATAATTTAGACTCACATCTGCTTAATTGTAAAACTTTGGATATGAATAGCGAGGAATTTTTACTGATCAGGCAAAAAAAGTAAATTCTTTTCTTCCTAGGGACCTCAAAAGGTGAGTAGATTGGTTCTTGTATTTTGCTGGCATATAGATTAATCTAGTAAGTCCTGAAGGTTAGAATTTGCTAATATCAAAGTTTGTACTATAATGTTAGATGCAGTTTTTGTTCAGTCCTTATGAAAGCTGAAAAAGCCTTATTTTTTTTTTCCCAAATATATGTATATTTTTACATAGTTAAATAAGTCTTCACATTCTGCATCTGTTGATGTCATTCAGGAATGAAAACTGTAAAAGGAATTGTAATTAAAGTACCAGCAAATAGAGAGATCCTGTTTCAGGGATTGATGCAGGTGTCTTGTTATTTAATAACACTAGAACAAGAATCCGCAACTGCAGATATTTCTATAGAACCAGATCAGAAATGGTAACTGAAAACACAGGAGATCTAATGAGCTATTTTCATAATATTGCTTAGAACAGTCAAACTGTAAGAAGGGAGTGTCTGGGAAAGTAAGACTTGCCCGAAGCACGAGCAACAGGTCTGTCTAGAAAAAGATGTCAAGCAAGTAATATTACATTATCGCTGTGCAGCAAAGAACATTGCTTTTATTAATAAATCGTTGTTTGATCAGCAGGTTTTACTCTAGCTTAAGCAGAAAATACACCGGGATACTGGTGAGAAAACAGGCCAAGTGTGGAGGCTGGGAGGACATACAGGATTTACTTCTGGTGGAGTTTTTCAGCAAAATGGTCTGGGTTTTGCAGAGGTCTTGATGGAAGGCTTTCCTTTAAATGAATTCACAAGTTTGTAATGGAGTATACCGGCATTTTCTGTACCTTTGTCACCACAGGTGGTCAAATACTAGGTATAAAAATATTAGATGTTTAGAAAAAATGTTAGTGCTGCATTTCTTATAACAACAGCCATGCTCTGGCTGCTTTGAGGCCGTGGAGAAGTAGCTTTAAGCACAAATGAAAGCACAGACTGCAATCTAGAAACAGAAACTCTGTGCTATTTTTAGTATTTTTCACCCTTTTCCCCCCTTCTGGTTTGGAGCCAGTGTGCTGTCCTGCTTTACCAGCACAGCTGGTGGCCACACATTTCTGGGGGAGTGGCTGGTGGCCACATCCGCCAAAGGGCAGAGTATCCTCGGTGCCTCTCTGGCAGCTGCTCACGGAGGTGGATTTCCTTTCGCTGAGGTGATTATTGCTGATGCCATGGCTGCTTTGAACTAGAGGAAGTGCTGCAAGGAAGGAGGATCACCGCTCTTCGGAGTCAGGGATCTCTCAAGTCTTTTGTGGCACGTAAATGTGACAAGAGAAGATGGAAGCCTCCCCAAACCAATAAATTGAAGTAACGGAATGAGAAGGGGTGTCCATGAAGCTCACATGTGCGAGTGTTCTGAAATTTTAGGTTTATATCAGCTGACTTAATGCCTTTCCAGATTACTCTATGCACAATTTTTGTTATTTCCAATACCATTAAATGAAATGCTTGCGTGACACGTATTTTGGTTAAATTCAGTTACATTTAGCGTTATTCATACTTAGAAGATTATTTTGACAAAAATGCAGAGGCCAGAACCAGCCATTCACTTACATTAATCTTTGCCTTGGGTGACACTAAAGATAACGCATTCTCGTATTACTCTTCAGATCAATGTGATCTGAAGTTAGATAATGGCTTACCCATTGTGACAAGCTATAAATGGCAGAGTTCAAATTAGAACACTGTAGCTTCTGACTCATTCCTGCGTCTGTCTCCCTAGACAGTGGGGTTATATACATTGACTGTAATGGACACAGGACACTTATACCACAGAGGTTATTAATAAATTAGCTGTCTTTGTGTATATTTCACCACTACCGTGGAGAAAAGCCTTTGTCTCAGGAGAAGAGTCTGTCTCAGGATTCTTAGTTTGCAAGAGAAGAAAATAATTTTGACTTGATAGTACAAATTTTCATCGAATCGTGCTTATTACTGAGACTGAACCTTGGTTGTGGTGCAGTAATTTGGATTCGGCCATAAGTGTACTTTTAGAGACTTATTTTTTTCCCTGACGGTCCCACTGAAAGGAAAAATGGCAAAGACTTTATTTTAAAGCTGACTTTATCCTAGCTGCTGATTCTACATTTTAGTGTTTAGTCAGGTTGCAACTGAGAGAATAAATGTGGGGTGTTTAGCTACCAGACGTGCACTTGGCCATGGTGGCCAGAGCCTGAACTGTCACTGGATGAACACAGTACAAATCCATGTGAATCGCCATGAGAGATCATTGTAATAGTTATTTAAATTCAAACTACCTGAATTCCTAGCATAAGTAATCACATGATAAATGCAGATCTGTGACATTTCAGTAGCACTAGAATAATCAGCCCTACAAACTGTAGCCTATGCACTTACCT
This sequence comes from Sclerurus mexicanus, assembly GCA_013396755.1. Taxonomy (NCBI): domain Eukaryota; kingdom Metazoa; phylum Chordata; class Aves; order Passeriformes; family Furnariidae; genus Sclerurus; species Sclerurus mexicanus. Next base: position 283,252 of record VWZF01006548.1, read on the forward strand.
ACAACCTGAGTAACCTGAAGGGTATCTCTATCTGTTGTCAGACAGGTGTCCTCTGTGATGTTCAGAAAGCAGTGAAAATTGAACAGTTTTTAATCACAGATCTTAAAACTTGCTGCATCAGAAGACTGAATGTCAAAAGGCTGAATTGCACCCTTCGTGGAAGGAAAATCAAAATACTGTGACCCTTTGTGGGCTTTGTCAGTGTTTCGAGTTGTGTGTTAGAGCACTGTGAAAATCATGCATAAGCCCCCTGTTCCTCACTGTGTGGGCACTGCTCTCATGCTTCAGCGATGAAGTGATGTGCAAAAGGGCCTTATTTCAGAGGGAATTTTCTCACTGGCAGTGCAATGGGCTGCATAAATTCTTTCACCCTTTGGAATGTCCTCTGTTGACAACAGCGGCTGTAACTTGACTAAGAGTCCGGCAACACCAACTCACAATTAGAGGCTAATTTGGGAAGATTTTGTTTTGTTATCCTTAATGTCAGATGGTAACATGAATGTATTTAATCCTGTTTTAAAGAGTCAGCAGTAACTTCAGAAATTCATACCTGGGGCATTTTTGTTATTTGAACAGAAAGAATTGTGTTTTCAGTGTCATGAAAGAAGTAGTGGAAAGACTGAATAGGGATATAGAAAGGAGGAGTAAAAACTATTTAAAAATTGTCTTTAATCTTGAGGCAGCAATCAAAAAGGAGATCTCCTAGAGAGTTCTGCTTATAGGCTAGGTATGTTTTTCCCCATGTCTCCATTCCTTTATTGAACCTTAGTCAATCCTCCTTTTTCCCCCAGGTTGAAATGCACTGAACTTTGAATCTAAGACACCATTGTGAAGGATGAGAAGTAGTGGGATCTCAAGCTTCTAGTATTTGAGATTGTTTGGTTGTGTTTTCCTTGTTTTAGTGAAGTCTTTTCAAAAAATGAATCAACAATGAATTAAAACCTTAGAAATCCCAAGTCATCTATAGGGGCATCTTTGTTAGTTTTCTTCTTACTAGGCTGTATTTTTGCCAGCATGGACTTTTGGCTGCGTGGCTTAGTTTGTAATGTAACAGTGACATACTTTTTCTACCAGGTTATTTAGTGCAATACAAATGGTTTCATTTGTCTTTTCAGTAGAAAGATCTGAAGAAATCACAGATGATGGCTTCTGACGCTAGTCATATGCTGGAGGCGGCTCTGGAGCAGATGGATGACATCATTGCAGGTATAATAATGCTTTGTTTTACACCATAGGATTTTGAGATGCAACTGTGTTTATCTTTTTTACTTTTGAATCATTATTCTCAATTTATCAAGTTCTCTGACATGCAGATTTCACTATTGACACTCTGGTTCAATAGTTATGTGAAAGAAATCGAAAGTAAAATAAAGGAAGAAAAGCTGCAATTCCCCCTCAGACATGTGAATATTGAAGTAAGAGAGATTTACTTTGCTTTAATGCTATATGGCAACTTAAACACATCTTCAGCCACGTGGTAACATTCCATGTTGTATATCTTAGTTTTTTATTTCAGTGTGTCTTTAAAACCAGTTTTCACCAAGTCTTCCAGTTAGCTGGGTAGTATATATCTTAATTTTACACACACAAGCACGTATGGATATATAAAAATACCCATAATTTTCTTTATTTATGATGTATATATTCAAAATAGTTTGCCTAGTAATTATCCTCAGAGCCTAATGAGTTAGGATGTGTACCTTTCTGTGGGCATTTACACCCAGAAGTGGCGCTAAGAATTGTTTTTTACACAGCAGCCCACTAGAAAGGCATATGATGCAAGACAGGATTTGCTGTCTTTGGTGCTCTCATGGTAAGGCAATTAAAAGATTTTCTCTCAACATTACAGCATTCAAGAAGAAGTTAATTTCTGTGGTTAGGCCTCGGTAGCCTTGGGGTTTGTGCTCACACGCCGTTCAGTATGAGCTCCTACAAGGAGTGTCTGGGCAGGGCCCATGTTCTCACTTGTGCACAATGGGAAAGAATTCACTAAAGCTTTAGAAATCTAAATAGTGACACCCATGCTGTGCCTTCCTCCCTAACGATGAAGATGATGACATCAGCCTCTTGTTGCTGCAGTTGCTTCTTCTTCATCTTCTTCCTGCTCTTCAAGTAAAGCTTTCTATCCAGAGACTTAATATAGAGCTTCAGACATCACCACTGGACTCGCCATGATTAGGCTGGGAATCATTATCCAGGATTTTTAGTTTAAAGACTCTTTAGCGTTTTGGGGTTTTTTCTCATCCACGTGAATCCTCACTTTATATTAAATGTGCAAGCTTTACCAGACTGCTAAGATACACAGAACTGGAAGTGTGAATATGTGATAGATGTAGCTGCACAAATAACTTTTCACACCGATGGAACAAGCTCTAGACAAATAGAAGAAATTAGAATATATTTCCTTCTCCCCTCTGTTTCTCAATGCAAAGCCTTTTTCAAACAAGATTTTAACCAACAGAAATTAATTGGGATTTTACTTTTTCACCCCTGACAAAACACATAGATAGTCAGAGAAGCATTGAACTTCCCTTAACGTCTAAGGAGAGAGCAAGTAAAACAAGCCCCAAACAATAATTCATGAACTAGGGAACTGTAATACTTAGCCACTGCAAACCTTGGGTTATGATTCTGGTTAGTGCTATAAAGGCACCAAAGTAGCATGGAAGGCCATGTCCCTTTAATGATGCTATGGGACCTGTGCTCACAAATCACCTGCATACCTATGGAACTCAGTGTCTCTCTTCTGTGATGATTTATACACGGAAAGGTAATATCGTGGGTGGTGATTCCATTTTTCAGAAAAATAGGGAGACATTGAGAAGAGTCATTCCATTTAAACTGATTTTCAGATTAGACACTTTTTTTCCAGGAACTGTCAGAGTTGTGAGGCCGGTTGTGGGTAAGGCAATAGGTGTTTAGTGTTGGGTGTTGTTTCCACGCTATGGAAAGATATCCTCATAATATGTGGCATACCTGATTAAATGACTGCCTAAGAAAATAACTTTTTTTTTTTTCCTAGGTTTCATGCCTGGAAAATAATTGAGGTCAGAAGATTGATTTTGTTTGTTTGTTTGTTTTCACTGTTCTTTTCCTTTTCCACACACCTTTTTGAGATTGTTTGTGCCATGACATTTTAGAGTTTAATCTTGATAAATAAGGAGTAAAATTAAATTGTTTCAGGCTTCCAAACAACATCACTTGTATGCCCTTCACTGAATTGTTGTGATGGAGACATTGATATAGAGAAGCAAATCAAATGCTGGAAGAACTACTCTGTGTGAGTCAGCGGAATGCAGGACCTGTTCATGGGTGTTCTGTAGTGGTGTTGGTGACCAAGCTCTAAAACAAAAAGGATGCCAGTGGCATGTAGAGTTTTTTTCCACAGTGCATGGGTTGGTCATGAGCAGATTGGCAACCTCTTCAAGAGAGTTGACTTTATGGCTTTACATTACCTCTATTTTCAGTCTAGTGTCCACCAATAATCAGTATAACATTGAAAACAGGCTTATATAAATAAATCTAATGGGAGAAGAACCAAGGTGTTTCCCAGACAGAGCATCTGTCAAGTCTCATCAATGTTAATTGAATACGTCCCATATGATTCAGAATTATATCTACCTGTTCCAACAGAGGATCATGTTGCTTTATTCCTTTATTCATTAAAAGCTCAATTGGTTGGGAAGGCTGTTTACCTTATTTTTTTATTTATTATTTTCCATTACTAGAAATAGATAAGACATTTTAAGACAGGTTGAGTCTGTTGTGGTCATTCTCCTCTAGCTAATGTTCTGTATGTTCCAGAACTGTTTCTTGAATATTCTGATATGATTGAAGGACCAAATATATCTGCTGGAGTCTATACTTGGACACAGTTATTATCTCAATTTGTCTCAAATTGAGGAACATAATGATTATTCAAGTTTGATTCTCTCTAATTCAATCCAGTAAGCTTCTGTATGCAATTTGGGCAGGGACTGGAAAACAGGTATGTTCTCTTGTCCTCTATGGTGAGAGAACAAATGAGGTAGAAAACTCCTTCAGGAGGATGACTGGAGGAGTGTCATGAAACAAACCAGGACTGAGATTCTTCTAACTGCAGATTTATGTAGACCATATTTTCCAAATATTGGAAAAATCATCTGTGCAAATGTAGGCACTCTTAGAGTAGACTGGAAACAGCAAAAAAATCAAGTGTTTAGAAGATTGTGCTAGTTCAGTTCACTGAGTCCAGACTCCATGGACATCTCTGCCTAGTACTGGATTCAAAGACCAAGGCTAAACTTCATGACTGAAGTAAACTTAAGTAGCTGATGAAAAGAGATGTTTTCTTTGGAATGAGGTCTGAGTAGGTACTGGGAGAGCCATGCTCTTCTCTTGGCCTCAGCAACCTTGGCTTTAGGCACAGGATTAGTATAAACCCCTATTTTAGGTGAGAATCCAGAGATGTATACTTGTCACTGGTTAATTTTTGAAGCTTGAGTATATACACATATACGCACACTCAAAGCCAGCATTCTCTGTGTTAAATGAGAAAACGTTCCTGATTTCCTTTCTTTACCATAGTTATTATTAAAACATTAGATTGTGGTCTTGCCCTTTAAGGGAGGAACTGGGCATGCAAATATATACAAATATTTACAGATTTTCAGTCCTACTTTTAGCTTTCTAATTCTAAAAGTCATATCCCTTGCTCCAAATGTTAATATACGTGAGTCTGATGAGTCCAGCTAAGTCTCACTGTAGACTGTGCTCCTCAGAGCAAAACAAAGTGTTTTAGTGTTCAGAGAGCATGAGGGGAGGATTGTGAAGCAAGATTAACAAATTGAATTTCAGTGGCCTTGATCAAATTTGACAGATAGGTCAGTGTTCCCAAGTCTTTTATGCTTCAGTGCATCTGTACTGATAACCCACCCTCATAGCTATATAAATTAGGCACGCTAAATGATTAGCCTTATTTGACTAAAATAGCAAAAAGGGCTAATGTGATTGTCAATGAACATGACTGATCCATTAGCTGGAATGACTTGCACTCCAAACAGAGGCTTCCTCTAAAGAAAGCACCTGTATGTCACATCCGTCTATGCATTCATTATTTGGGGTGCCTGACTTTGGCATTGTCTCCCTCTGAGGTTTAACCAAGTCATTACTCTTCCTTTTATTCACCTTGTACCCACTTATTAAAATTTGTTTCTTTACAGGACTGTAGATTTTCATTATTTTTCTTTGTAATATATCCTAATGAATTAAAATAATTTTTATTTTATGTGCATTTTGTATCAAACTGCTCCTCTCTGTCAACAATTTGGGAATCCATTGTTTCCCTTTGGAAATAATGACCGTAATTGTAAGACAGAAAAACTCCTGTCACAATATTATAGTCTGCTGCAGCTCCAGAGTCTCTTCAAATTCACCAAATAATCACTGTAATTATTGAGTTTCCTTTTAACCAGAGCTCCTGCAATTATTCCTTACAGGAAAATAATGAGAAAGTTAAATGTTATCACATGGGTGCATACTAATATTTCAGTATTAGCACTGCAAGATTAGAAAGTAAATATAATTAAAACTTGTGCAAGGAGTATGTTTGTTGGAATTCCCTTCTCTTGAGGTGGCGGAATGCTGGTTCAGTTCCTGGCTTTGGCTTGTGTGCTACAAATCCAACCACTTCCCACACCCCTGCTGAAAAAAGGCCCTTTAGAGTTAATTTTACATAAGAGATGAACAAGTCTTTTAATTCAAGCTTCATATATTTTCCTTATGGGATATACCTGCCAGAATTTGGAGGAGGACCTGTTTGTGGGGTGTTTGTTTTTTCTTCTCTTTTTTTTTTTTTTTGCTTTTATTGTCTACCCCAAGATAATTTTACTATGAAAGTTCAAGTTCCAGAGCCACACTATCATCCTGTACATGTCAGATTACTAAATCACTGCTGGTTAAGTCATTGGAACTTGGATTCTAAGTGTAGGAGTGGACAAAAAATATTGACACTCATTTGTACCTCTTTGGATGAATTTTCGGTTTTGTGAAATAAGGTTTTCACTGAGCTCCTGTATAATAGGAAATCAAAATATTTCCTGGTGACCTCATCCTTTACCCATGAATAGTCGTAGGTCATCACAGGATTCATTCAGTCTCACAGCACTTTAGCTGAAGAAGATGGACACCTCTGTTCTGCTTCATAAGGGATTGAAATTGTCCAGACCAGACAGAGAGCACTTAATCCTGTTTTTTTTGTGGTGTGTGTTGGGGGGGTGCTAGTGGATCTTATTTGAAAGATATGCTGGGTGACATGCAGATAATGGGCAGTACAAGCCTCTGGTGACTGCAGAGGATGAGTAGAGAATAGCTTTTCTTTATTCTTTTCCATTTGTACACTTCCACATGGCTGTATTTTCTGATCACTTATGTCCTACTCAAGGTTCACAATATTTTCCAATTCGAAATCCGATTTCTATAGCAAAGATGTATATTATGGTTTTAATAGGAACCTTTGTAGAATTTCCTTTTAGAGCGCTGAACCAAGTGTCCTTAAAATAACGATGAGAGAAACAGAACAATTTAAATAATGAGCAATTTCTTTCATTGTAGATCAGAATAATTGAGCCGAAACAGCTGCAGTGGTTTTCTTGTATTTTCCACATAAATTTTAATTGTGTTAAAAGGCTGTGCTTCAGTTATGATTAGTATATTTGCTTTTTATTTTCTGTTCTATTTCAGTCAATAGCTTAGGCTTTTTGCCTCAACAAAAAAAATAATATATCTACAACACTTGTTTATCTTGTTACTGTTATGCATTAAGTAAGGTGAGCATTTGTCAAGTTACACTATAGTGGCTTTTTTGAGCCATTAGTTACACCATGTTTAGGCGTAGATCTTATAGCAATAGAGATATAAAAATGGAAATTACATAGTAAATTACTTGAAATGAGGTCTTTGACAGAGAAATGTATAACTTCCTGTTATTATAGTTACGGAAAATTATGTATCAAGAATATTTTGAGGAGGAAAAAAAGATAAAAATAGTGACCTTTAATCATCATATTAAAGGGGAAAATACAAAAATTTAACACAAATATTCAGGGTTTATAATTTGTAGGGTTTTAACGCTTCTTCTAGCTTGTTTTAAGTGCTGACATTAATCTTCCGATTCTTCAGAAAAGCTAATTAGTTAATTCATTAGGTGTCAACAATGACAGCTAGAGAATAATGCAGTTCACTGTCTTTCTATCTAATTCCTAACTTTTCATGTCAGCTCTCTGTGACCTTGCTTTTAGGTGTGCAGCCATCGGTGACATATTTTGTAGGGCCTCTACACGTGCTGTAGCCTTCAAGTTAAGACCTTGCACAACTCTTCAGATCTGCCTTTTAGGAGCATGTGGAGATCGTGGCAACTCACATTTGACTCGTGCGTGTGCAGCGCCGGCTGCTCGTTCCTTACCCAGGGTTGCCAGAGCAACCTGAACTTTGGAATTCCCTCAGTTTTGAGTGTTTAACCTCGCAGGAGGTCACTGGAGCTGTTTGGGCTGCTGTCCCAAAATGTGCTCTCACCACCCAAAGCACGCTTTCTCACAGCTGGCAGGGCTCTGAGCACGGGATGGAGAGTGAAGACTGGGAATCCTGTTTGTAGGACTGATGGATTCCCCCCATAAACGGGGCGGTACTACAGAATCTTACGGGGCTGAAAGTAGAGAACTTGCTTTCTAAACACTTCCATGATCTTCTACAAAAATAGGTGTTTAAAGTTGTTTTGCGTAAGACAAAATTTTTCTTTGAATGTCCAAGTCAAACTGATTTACTGACCAGTTTGACTTCCCTTGCATGTGTTCCTGCCTTTCCAGCAAAACAAAAGCAGAAGGTTTCATTCACACAAAACAAAATCCATACATCGTAGTTGTTTGTGTTAGGTTTTGAGGCAGGATTGAAAAGAAACAGCAGCATATCTGCAGATACAATATATAGCAAAGAAATGCAGTTAAACTATGAAGTCCATAACCCCGTGGCACTGAAAATGTGATACACAAAGGTTCTTTTGTGGTTCGTATGATGGGATCTGTTTTTCAGCACATGACTGAGTCAGTTGTTTAACAGGCAAGAGAACAGATTTTGAAGGCTTAAATTTAAACAAGTTTGAGATCTTTAAATTCAAAATCCTATCTTTTCCACTGCCTACTTTAAGGCAATGAAATTGATTTGAGAGTCTTTTTAAAAATCAAAATGGCATAATCTTTGTAAAACAAGTTGTCTGTGTTTCCTCACAAAAGGAGGGTTCTGTTTCCCCCTATGCTTACAGAGACTATTTGTATTTTTTTCATGGAATAGTATTCATGTTCCCAGTAGTTTACTACTGCTTGCTATAAACAGCTATGGATTTTGCACTAAAAAGATGTATTTGTTGTCTCACAACACTGTTTTACTTAGACTACTGGTTATCCTGGCCCTAAACACACTCCTTTTTTAATTTGTAATTTAGGAAAAAAAAGGGAGAAAATTGTTGCAAGTGTTTTTTATTCTTTGTCTTTAATAAATGCGTTGACCCTGTTTTTCCTGTGCAGTGGAGACTCAGCCTCAAACCTCCGTCATGCATGATCCTTCTTCCCTTTTTCACCAGCTGTAAGGCTGCTTAGCTTGTGTTTCTGGACAGGAGAGATCTTTTTCTTGTAGCTGTGTATGCAGTACCTAAACGTGCTGCACATCACAGGTCAGCGTCTGCACGCACGTAGAAGGAAAAAAAAAGAAATTTGAGTAATTACAAACAGAATTTGCATAAGAAATTATAGGCAGTTCTTGAAAATTGTCTCAAAGATTCCACGAGTGGTTGTTCGCAGAGCTCAGTGGAAAATCATCTGAGCTGCATGAAACTTGCATCTGAATGTGGTCATTAACGTTTCGAGGCTTGGAAATTTTTTCCTAGGGCTTCCTGCTAATCCAGCTTAATAGTCACTGTTCCCTGTAGTTAAAGATCTAAAAGCAGAGATTTGAGGAGAAGTTAATATGAGCTCTGATTCAAAACATACCATTTGAGATGTATTTTGCATTGCAGTATTAGAAGACAGGATTGTGTGAGCTACCTCTTCACTCATTTGACAGAAGGTTTAGGAACAAGAAGGCTGGACTATGTCCCGTCCAGACTTTACTGCTAGTTTACATAAGTTCACATTTTCAAGGCTATCTTCATGAGGAAAAGAAAACTGTGCTCCAAAGAAAATTGCACTTTTTGTAGTCTTGGAGGAGAGAGGAAGAACTTGGACAACCTATTTGCTCATTGAGTAAAAATTCAGGTAAAAAAGTGTTCTCTAGCAGTGTAAGAATTGACTGAAAGACCAGAGAAAATATATGTTTATAACTTTATTCTAACCACTGTCGTTCAGATATCAAAATTGTTACTCTTGAGTGTTTCAGCTTTGTAGAATGTGATCCTTACCCAACATAGTAGCGTTTGGTTTTTGTTGCGGGGCTTTCACTGGGTTTTGCTGGTTTCTGATCTAAAGGAGCCAGCAGTTTCTGAAAAATCTCCTTTTAGCCACTGATGGCTGAGTTGTACATTACCAGGAATTATTTTATTTTTTTTTAAACTCAGTTTTAGAGCAGAAAGACTGAGATGCTAAGGATGACTGCGGGGCATCAGAAGCTGAGGTGCAAGGGAAAGTGAGAGATCAGACACAGCATCTACTGCTAAGAGAGATGAAAGTTGTGTGGTGGACAGATGTGTAGAATATATGAGGAGAGTAGATTTTCCAAGTGGCCAGGCTTTCTGCTTCTTTCTTTACTTCTTCTGCTTAGTAACTTATTTTTGCAAGCTACCGGTAGTGCTGTTTTCAGAATAGGTTATGTATTTGCCCAAAAGGAATGTTTCTTTGAAGCCATTCAGCTAATTGCAGGGAACTTTGAAATAAAAATGTGCTTTAATGGTCAGGGTGTAAGAAATGTGTAACTTGAAAGTTGTTTTCCTTTTTGTACTACTTTTTTTATTCTTTCTACCTACGTACAATGTGCAGCTACATTTGACCTCCCTCATCCACTGTCTGTCTGGGGAAGGCAGAAGTGAGCTGCTTGGAATGTCATAGTTTCAACACTTTTTGCCCTTTTCTTTCCTACTCACCCAAAGTGGACATTTATGGTGATTAATTGTGTTCCAGTAGTACACTAGGAAACCATGGTGTTGAGTACTATATAAACATCATGACAAAAGATTCTCCTGTGTCCTGTTTACCTCTGGCCAAAAAAAAAAGTGAGGCACAGGAAGGCTGTGGCTTGCTGAAGAAAGAAATTAGTCTTTTTCCAAGAGTTCAAAACTGTGCTCATTTTTCCTGAATATTGATAAAATTCTCATGCTTGACCTGCACTCTTCCCCCCTTCTATAACAAAGCTACACACAAATTAATTGCTGCTCATGGTAAAGTATATTGGTGACACACAGTGTTCTGTTTGCTCTGTGGCATCTCTCTTTTTGTTTTTCTCCTTTTTTTTTAATGAATCTGCAAGCACATCCAAATTCTTACTGTCTGCTGCTGAAACTAATGCAAAGAAATATAATTACTTACTCATACGCGCTTCTGTTTTTCAGAGTGTGTTCTTGTCCTTCTGGGGAGCAATAGAGTTCCTACTTAATATGAAACTATATGGAAAGCAAATAAGCAAGCCTGTGATTTGTTTGAATTTTAGCAGTAAACCAGGAAGCTTTCTCAATTAAAATGCTGAGTTGAACTCTGTATTTCTGCATATCCTTCCCTAGTATAAAGTGCATTAGTCGCTGCATTTGGAGGAGTTTGTTTTCCATTTTGTCTCGGAAAATAAAAGGTACTACATTAACAACCTATAGCAAACCAGTTTTAAAAGTAATTTCACGTTTTGCAAAATGTGAGGCTGCTTCGAATTCTGCCGGTCTGAGCAGTCAGCTGAAGAGCCTGGGATAATTCAAGCATGCATATGGATTATCCCAGTCTCAGGAAGTCACATAATTCCTGACTGGCCCTGCCTGTGCTCCAGCACTTAGGAATATTTACCTTCACAGGTCTGAGTTTCTTAAGGGTGACAATTCTTTCACTTGTCAAGATTAGAGTGTGAGTGTGTGTTGTTTTCCCTAGTGATTTGATAGACATAAACCAAATAAAGTCATGTTGAAATGCGTGAATTTCACTGTCACTGAATCTTCCTGTAGAATGTAAAATTATTTTCTGCAGAAGGTAGATGTTTCTGGGAGTGTTACAGTCACGATAATTTAAGGATGGAGGCAAGATGTGATACACAAGGAGACCTTTAGACTGGTGAACAGAGGTGTTACCACTACTGTCCTGCAGAGGATCAATGCTATGTATGGCAGGGCTGTATATTTGGCTGTATAAATTACCTATCAACTATAATTAACTGAACTTCCACACAATTGTTTTAAGTTGTGTTTCCCTTAAACTTGATGGCTCTTATTTCATACCTGAAGTATTAGTTGTGGGCCTGAAAGTTTGTGTGGCTTTGTTTGGGTTGTGTGGAGTTCTGTTTGTTTGCTTCCTCTCGTGTAGAAGTAAGAAGTACTCATATAAGTAAGGTGAAGAACTGCATAGCAGAATGCTCCTTTCTGAATCTATTTTAAATTGCCACTCCATTGAAGGGGTAACTACCAAAGCTGAGTATGAAATACCTTTGAATCCTGTCTGCTTTTGTAGCGTGCAAAGTACTTGCTGAGCAAAAGATAGACAAAAAGCAGCGTGGAGTTTTCCAAAAGAAAGAGCGAGAGAACTATTTTAAAAGTCCTAAAGCCACGGCAACCAAGGAAGCCACATCTTCACAAGTGGCATCAGTGCTGCTGAAATAGTCAGTGCCATGTTTCAGTTTGTGTGCATGTCTCTCAGAAAGTCAGCAGTGAGGCCCTCTGGCTGAGTGAAGGTTATATGATCCAAATGGCTCGTACACAATTTGGAAATCTCCTATTTTTAGTCACGAGAGTTTCATATGAATCCGCATTAGGAAATGCATAAACATAAACAAGCTGTCCTGAGTGGCTGGGAGTATAGAAATACTTAAGAAAATAGCTTTTAGTGATCGAGCCCAGCAAAACAGTTAGTTGATCCTCCCCTCAAAAGGAAGTAATTCAGGAAGACAAGGTTGATTTACGAGGTGAGGTTATCTCGTGTAGCAGTCTTTGTAGCACCGGATATTGAAGAAACTTTATCTTGGACATGGTCTTAGCCAGAAATTAAGATGAGATCTTGCACTTGGGGTATTAAAATAAACTCATAAGCAGCGGAAGTCGGCAGGATCAAAAGGAATATTCTAGTCTGAAAAGAGGTTAAGAAAATATGAAATACTCCAGTAGTGGAAATGAGCGTTGCTTAAAAAAGAAAAGAATTAAAAACCCTGCTAACTGAGCCTTGGAAAACTTCAGAAATTTCTGGGAATGGCCAGTTTTTCATTGTTTGAAGCAGTCAAACAAAAAAACACGTGCATGGTACAGTAGAATTCAAGCCATACAATTTTTTGCAAAGATCTGACAGAAGACTTTGTGTCATTAAAACAGCGGTTGAAGGACACCCCGGGTAATATGATTTAAATGTTCCCAAAAGCTTTGAGTAAAGATAACAAGAGACAAAATACAGCCTTTGCTCCAAAACTGAGTGACGTGGGGAATAATATTAGGGTTAAATGATTAATTCAATTAGCATTTTGGTTGAAAGCTGTCTAGGTGCAGAAGGCATTTCAGTGTGCTAGGACTCAGGCTGTCGGTGTATTGAGGGATTGGTTGCGTAGCAGGGTGCACGTGAAGCGAAACATTGGGTCCAAACATGGTTTGTGATGTCTGAATCATGGTAGGAAAAGGACTGTTTCAGGCAAACTAGCACTGAGTTATGCAAAGCAGGGTGCATTCAAGAAGAAAACTTGAATTCCTCATACGTTTATACATCCCATTAGATATGTCAGCTCGAGGAGAAAAAAATCAGCGGATAATTTTCAGAGGCCCAGTGAAGATTTTTGTTCCTTTCATAACTGAGATGTACATTATGTTAAACGCAGGAGTAAAATGGAGATAGTAAGGAGATTATTATAATACCCTTGTGTACATCAATTATGGAGTCTTCTAATGAATACTATATGCTATCTGGATCCAGTAAAATATGAATGATCCAAAACCTAAAAAAATCTCCCATTAAGTGAAATAAAGGGAAATTGGATTGTTTATGCCAGAGAGAACACGAATGAAGACATAAGGTGAGTGCAATCTATTATGTAGTTGAGGCAACAAATTGTAAATAAAAACTTTAGAAGTAGAGTCAATAGAATCTTCTATCTGACCAGTTCTTAAAGAAAAAAAGAAATATTAAATGATGCCAAAGTCCGAAATTCAGGACTGAGAAAAGGTATCTTATTTTAGTGTGCATCTCATTGAAACACAGCCTATTAAGACAAAAATATTTAAAGATATTAGAATTTGCATTATTTATAATCCATTAGTGAGATATGTTTTTTACTGTGCTTAATGTTGTCAAGAAAATAATATCGCTGCAGGTAGGAGCTGTTGTAATTTAGAGCTATTTTTGTCATTTAAAGAGCTAGCAGTGTTTTATTTGCCTTTTTTATCGCTAACTTTTGGGGGTTTGTTCTCTGTGGGAGTTTTAAACCTGCTCACACTCATGTACGTTTCTAGATCTGGTAACATGATCTATTTTGATCCAAGTTTCTTGTCAGAGGACTGCACCAGTTGTTCCTACATTGCTTAATGCTGCTTCTATGTAGCTGAGAAGTTAGTGACATCTCATGGTGATCGTGGAAAATTACAGGTGATTGGAGATAAAGATTTTGGCATTTGTGATTTAACGGACATTGCAAATATTTTCTAGGTTGAAATTCTTTTTTTAATAATGCTTGTACATCCCTTTCACGTTTCATTCTCCAGTGCTCGTGATTTATCTGGAGACTTAATTCAAGTATTCCTAAGCCTGAAATACTGATATTTTTCAGTTAGCATCTGAAGTCCAAATGATTGTCATGTACAAAGCGATTATGTAACGTCACCTCTCCTGGTTTTACCTGTTTTAGGTACAAAGTCAGCTACAGAGTATGCCAACGGTGGTTACGATATCGTGTCGCCCGCTCCATCGGTGTACTTGGGCACGTTTCAAATTCTGCATCTCCTGGAAGATCTAAAGATGGCACTGGAAATGCTAGAGGACCCTCAGGAGAAGGAAGCGCTGCGAAATCAAATTCCCGGGGCCACAGCAGTGTGTCTGCGGGAGTGGTTTGAGGAGAATCTGGTGAGTAGTTGTCTTAGCTTTTCCATTTTGTTTGCAGTGGAAACAACAGATTGGTTCAAGTATTTTAATATTGCTGCTTTTTGTGCTGATTACCAAAGCAATGCAAATAAGAAGTTGATAAAATATCCCGTTTTGTCCTTGGTGAGAGAAAAGGTGGTGAAAGTGAACTACAAAATGGGGTTACCTTTTCTGTGGGTTATTATTGGCTTGGTTTACTTTGGTTCATCCTTTGCTGGAGATACCAAATTTATAAGGAGTTATAAAACTTTTAATCTTTGAAGTATCAGTTTGGAATGCAGTGTCATTGTCTGTTGAAGGGACAAATTCTCTTATCCTTTTCCTTGCTGCATTTCCTTTACCTTAAGGAATCTCCAAAGGATCTTGCACACCAGGCAATGGTGGCAAACACAGGAAGGCTCTTGATTCTGGAGCTGAGACATTTATATTGGGGTAGATGAGGAATAAATATTTGACTATACTGGGAAAGACTGAGGCTTGCCGTGTGAGGAGCACATCTTCAGGCAGATCCCAAAAGAAGAGAGCCATTGGATATAAAGGAAGAGAAAAGCAGGTCCTGCCACAGCACTCCCCTTCACTAAGCCTCACACTGCAAGTCAGTGGTGGTTTCCTCGTGTGTAAAAGCTACCTGTCACTTTCTCAACATCAGAAAAGTTTCCTCCGTGGATGGATTTTCTTCTGCTTTTGTCAGGACGTGTGACTTTTTATGTAATTTGTCTCCTGTAGTTTGTGTTTTGGTGTTTATCTTCGGCTGTAGCTGCCCTGTGCCAATTGTCACCTGATGTTGGAAAGGTAGCTGCTTTTGTTTGAACTTGTCAGCTTGTTGGCATTCTTCACAGAAATGTGGCTGGTAAATCCTGTTCAGGTCTGTTTGAGAGAAAGGAATGAGAATTTGGTACCAGGTTTGAAAACAAAAGGTGTAGGCAATGTTTAATTTGGATTTATAGTATTAGATTTTGGATTTAGATAACCTTAAGCCAATTCTTACTGAATTCCTGCCTTAGCAGAAATTTTAATCCTTATTCAAGTCTTTACGGTAGCTGAAAGATGTTTTCAGCGCATAAAAGGCATAAATTTTCAGAGTTGTTCACAGTAAAGTTGGCTCTAAACCACCAAGTTGAAGAGTTTGAATCTGGTGGTCTGGTTTTTGGCCTTCTGTTGCAGAAATGTTAATTAAGCTCCTTTTGCAGCCCTGTAACATAGGTAAGCTTTGGTGCCTTGACTCCTCATATTAATCCATATATGTGTATCTTTTCTATTTCATGGGAAACCAGCCAAAACAGTAGCCATAGCTGACTTTTCGACTTGTAGTTTACTGATGTCCTAAAAGCCTGGTCTAGTGCATTGAGAGCAGTATTTGTTTGATAAAGCAGCTGGCGAGTCTGGATTCAGAGCCAACAGAGCAGGGAAATTGGGGGTATGGAGCATCTCTGGTGCACCATGCTGAGGTCACTGCTTCTAAAGTATTTTGCAATGTTCTCTGTCAAGGGAGGGTGGTGCATAGTTGCTGTGTCTGTTATTTGAAAATGGATAGTAATCTATGTATTTGTGGACCTTTCTCATATTTTTATTTTTTTTAAATGAAAATAATTTGTAAGCATGCACGTAACTTTCATGAACTTTGAATTTGGGAGAGCTTTCTCTACTGACAAGCTGCAGTTTCATTTGGAAATTGGGAAGATGTTTGATAAAACTTAGGTCAGTTTAGTGAAATGAAATGTGTATTTTATAGTTATGTCCCTTACTGAAATTTCCTTCAGTCCAGCCCAGAGCTATGAAACATGACAATATGTGAAAAAGGACAGTTGAGGTAGTAAGCTATAGAGAATGAGAACTCTGTATCTCCATGAGTCCATTCACACTGGAAGCCTCAAAGGAAGTTTGGTAATCATTACTCTATGAAATGCTGAAGTGCCATTAAAACAACCCCACTCAATTCCCATGGTTTAAACGCATCAAGACTGAAGCGGTTTGCTGATTTATTAAGAACATAAATAACTAGAAATCAGGGAACTGTATATTTAGGATCGACATCAGCAATAGGTAACATCAACATTAGACAATACTAGATGCTTAAGAAATGTTAAGGAGCACCTCCAAATTTCTAAATGCAGCTCTAGAACTAATTCCAACACGTTAAACCCCCACAGGCGTGTGCACACACATTCACAATGACACACACACACACACACATCCCCTCTCTCAGCTGGTGTTGGTTCACCAGCAAGAACAACCTGTTCTGTGGATTTGGGTTCCTCACAGACACGTGGCTGCTTTAGCTTTTGTCTGTACCTGTGGAGCTCCCTGTGCTTTGCTGACCCTTGTGCTGGGGAGCAAATACCCCATGAGTTCACACGGGTGCCCTGGAGTGCGGCTGGTAACGAGCAGGTAAAGCATCATTCCATAAAAACTGCCAGGTGGGTCACTTTCTCAAGTGAGATGTGCTCCAGAATGTCTCTTCTAGGCATTCTCTTTGAAGTGTAGGCTAATAAATGGGTACAGAGGTTTGGAATCTATTTTAGTTGTTGACTTCAACTGAAATGTTGCCTAAAACAGTGTTTGATATCATTAGCAATAATTGAATTGTAACAAACTTCGGAGTGGATGGTCAACTGATGCCTTTGAGCTTTTTTTTAAGAGCTGTTGCAGGTTAAATTGGAGAGGTGGGTTTTTGTTTGGTTGGGTTTTTTTGTTTTTTATGGATGATTAATTCCTCACCTGTTTATTTTTGGGATCCATACACCTTCCTTTGAAGTTGGAGGGCTGCTCTAACATATAAGAGAATAGCTTTAGAGACTCCTTTACAGACTACATGAATAGATGTCAAAAATATTCCCAGCTTATCCTGATTAGGCCTACGTTAGAAACTAAAGATAAAAATCTGATGTTTATTTTAGAAACAGAAAAGCATGCTTCTTTCAAGAAAAGAGTGTTATTTTATGGTTCTTCTTCACTTAAATGGGTTGTTAAATATTGTATTAAAAAAAATCATTGCAGCTGCCATTGTTAATCAAGAACACAAACAATGTGCCTTATGGAAATAATTTGAATATGTGTTTTGCTACTGCCCCATGTTGCTTTTATGGGAAACCACCGAAGGGGAAGTCAGAAAGATGCCTGGAGACTCGTTCCTGCTGGATAATATCAGGCAGCAGCATTGAACAGCACTTGGGTTTCAGCAGAAGTATGGAATTACTGATCAGTCAGGATGTTTCTGTGATGGTTATGGATACTAGGGCTGGTCTCACCTTCCTTCAGGTCCATAGCACCAAATTATGCAATTTATCAGACTGGAAATATCACCAAGTTATGTTTGCTGGTCTGATCAATTTAACTATTTATTTTCTGTTAACCAGTGGGAACAGTTATGTTCTTTGGTCTGTCTGTGTGAATACCAAATTTGTGGGAAAATTCAGATAGGCCTGGAGTGGGGAAAACTTCTGACACCATGTTTCATACCTGATGCTACTTAACCCTTTTGAGAACATCTGCTTCATTCCTTTTTCTTATGGACCCATTGGTGATTTGGTCTCTTCCCTAAGGAAGGGGCCCACCATTTGTGGAATTAAAGGTGTGCATTTTGAAAAGGCTCCTTTTATTGTTTCTGTGGTCTGGGATCTGTGAGCATATCAGGTTCCTGAGCTTACAGCGTAACTGGGCACAGCAACTGTGCTATCACTGCTTTGAGAGACGTGAAGTAGGTTTGACAAAGTTAGTGCTGAATTTAGAAATGTGTGTCATAGAATGAGGATTTTATAGTCGCTGCAGTCGCACGAATCTTTTGACAAACCTAAACAAAAAATTATTAATTATAGACTTCTACCTATTTAAGAATTGTATTAAAAAATCCTGCCTCAAAGAGCGTGTCTCAAATGTTTTACATGGCTTTGTGATCGTAAATTCTTTGGCCTTAATCCCCAGGTCTTTTCATTCTGTTTTTATCACGGAAAGTTCATATAAAACAAACTTGTGGATTGTATCAATGCTTCTTGTTAAATATTTTAGTATTGCCAGTGACCACGTGACATATCACAAAGCAGGTAGTAATTTCAGCATTAAAAATTAACTGCTGCAGTAACAGCGCACTGTGTTTTGCCCTGTGAGCTATGAGAGAATGCATTTATTTACAGTTTCATAACTCTAAATGAATTTCTACGCTGTTAATTCTGGGGTTTATTCTGTACCTTTTTATGGAACCCTTTTCTGAGTAAAGAGGAACACTGCTGTTCTTATAATTGTCCTTAAGCATGACTGAAAGCCTCATTGTCGGGATTTCAAACATGATCTCCCTCCTAGTGGAACATCTGTGTTTAAAGCAAGCCACTTCATCATGTGGCTTTATTTACTGAGCCTTAAAATGCTGATTTTTGAAAACTCATTAGTATTTTCCTCATTATGGAGTTGTTTGGTTTGCTTGCTGTTTGTTTTCGGAAGTCTAACTCAGAAAATCTTTCTAAATTTGAAGAAGCAGAAATGGGAGAAGAGCATAAGAAACAGTAGAGAAATGTGTGTTAGAGGCATTCTTTTAATACAGGGTGATTTGGCTGATGATATATGTTGTTTTTTGTTTCTTCTCATGATCTGTTTTATTAGTAAAACCAGAGACTTTTCAGCAGAAGCAGGATAAATTCCTTAGAGTCTTGGCTGCTCTTTGGTCATGATTAAAGTTCAACAGAGATTGTTTCCACTGTGTGTTAAAGTCAAGGGATTTTTTTTTTTTCTGCAGTGTCTTCACAGGGACTTGGATGAAAACAGGAAACCCCAGTTCAGAATTCTGACTTGGTGGAGTTTGTGAAGTTTTGAACTTACTTCAAAGTTTTATTTTAAGCATGTGTTAAAGTGCTCTGCTGAAACATAATCACTGGTCTCTCTATTTCATTTTTGTCTAGGATTCATTTCACAGACTTATCTGCCCAGAGCAGAGGCAGAAAATGACTGCAGTTCAGGGCATTTCCACGGGCTTGAAAATGTGCTTTCATAAAAGTATCAATAGCATTTTTCAGCAACAGCTGAGCGGGAAGGGAGTGTATTCTGAGCAATGCCAGTTAAAGCCAGTCTATTTATCTGCTGGTAGATTTGACTGCGCAACTCAACTGTTGAGAGTCATGATGGGACTATATATAGCCAAATCTTCCCATTGCCAAGTGGTTTTAACACGTGTTCAATTGGAAATGGAGCAGTAGAGCCTGCTCGGGGCAGTGCAGAAAAGCCGTCATTCCGTAAGCATTTGTGGTTATTTTTGCCAGCTCGAAACATTAAGTGGGTTCTGTTTCCTGAGGAGCAGTGGGAGTTCAAAGTTGTACGACCCAGTCCTCTGCTGTGCTCCAGCTCCTTTTGAATGAGTTGATGATGCAAGGAGGGCCTGAAGTGGAGGGTTTGGTCCTCTTAGAGTTCTCCAGGAGTGTTTGAGCACTTCCCAGCACAAGGAACAACAGAGACTCATCCTTCGTGTGGTCATGGATACTAGAGGGTGCCTTGGAGCTGGTGGAACAGGGGGGTACAGAGCTGGCACGGAATTTTTCTAATCCAGGCCCATTTTTTACAGTTTTCTGTGGTTGTTTTGTCTGGTAGTCAACCAGACAAACCAGACACCCCTGCCTGTGGCTGCTCATTGAAATATCTCAGCAGAGGTGGGAGTCTTCTCTGTATGAACAACTAACAGAAGCTTAAAATAGCTTTGCAGTGAGTAGGGCTGATTTGGATCTCTTTCTTAAAAGGACGTGGTCAGATTAGGTTTTGGCATTTTCTTTCGCCTTTGTAAGGATCAGTAACGTTTAGCAGAGCCACCTTAAACGACAATGACCTGAAGTGCTTCAACAGAATGGTGTTACGGCCTTAGGCTTAGAGTACTCCTGGAGGAAAGGTGGTATTCCCCTTATAATAGCAGGGCCTGTATTTTTATGTTACATTTTCCAAGATTTCAGGGTAGGCTGCTGACATACAGGGAAGTTTGCTCTGGGGTGCAATGCTCAGTTATGTGGTCTATCCACGCCATGATGCTGTCGGGGGAAATAGAGGAATACTCCGTGGGAAGCCATGATTGTATACAGAAATTGCATGTTAACCTTCAAAAGCATTAGCATGATTTATTCAGTTCCATTTATGCAAGTCTTTCAGCTGTTGGCTTCGGTGCCTTCCTTTACACTAAGTGGCTGAACATCACGTTAGTTCATCTTTCCTTTTGTGTCTGATGTTATATATGGTGTCCCTTTTTCATTTCACATTACGATCTGTCGCTCGAATGACAAGCTGCATTGCTTTTCGCTGATGTAAATATTACACACTATTAATTTAACAGACATTACTGCCCAAATGTAAATAGTATGAAGTATCTGCCTTTTGAAGTGCAGATAGAGGAGACACTGGAAAATGTTTTCCATAAAGTAATTAAAAGAGGGATTGGTAAGGGAAATTATTTAAAAAAACAATGGTGCTGACAGGTAAGATTTAAATGTAATGGTCACGTAAAGAAGCTGGTGACA
This sequence comes from Sclerurus mexicanus, assembly GCA_013396755.1. Classification (NCBI taxonomy): domain Eukaryota; kingdom Metazoa; phylum Chordata; class Aves; order Passeriformes; family Furnariidae; genus Sclerurus; species Sclerurus mexicanus. The sequence continues at coordinate 303,995 of VWZF01006548.1, forward strand.
AAATTTTGTCTTAAAAAGCCGCATATTGATTTGGAAGTATTACTTGAGTATTAGAGGAGTAGCGAGGCAAAAGGTTACCTGGTAATGTCATTGATGTATGTACAAATATTTGGGAAACACCCTGTTGCAGTGCACTCTTGCATATAACAACTGGGGGAAGTGTTCACGGGGATTTTGATGTTCTATTAAGTAGAAAATATTCTTTGGTTTGCGTGCAAAAATGTAGTACTCACATTTGTTACAATCTGCATTCTTTTCTAAATAAGCTTCTTGCAAGAAGTCATATTTCTTGTAGAACTTGGACTGAAAAAATCATTCCTTCATATGGCAAGGAATGTTTGAAAGTGCCAAGAATGTGCAAATGTCTGTGAATGAGTTAATAAACAGTAACTTCACCTAAACATCAGTAATACATTCTTTGTGCAAGCCAAGGGAAGGGAGCCACTTATTATTTGAGCAGTAACCAGAAAGAAAATAGTAGTGCTGGAGATACGTGATATCCTCCAGGCTGCAGATGGGAATGGCTCCAGAGATGTCAGCACCTGTTTGAAGTATTACCACCCCCCAATATGGAATAAGGATAAGGGTTAACCATGCTGGCACAGAACTAATGGCCATCTAAATCTGTTTAATTCCGAAATACAGATTTTAATCAAAGAATTAAGCCATTAAGATTGAGTGTATTTTAGACTGGGAAAGGGTTATTTGTTCATCTATCTACATGATGTTATTTCTTTTCTGTTTCCCAGGACGTTGTTTATTTTTTTTTAAATTATCACAAGTAAAGCAAATGTGCTCATCTACAGAACAAAGCTGAGTTTTTTTCCCTTTTGTTCCAAGAATTTCTTCTTTCTCTGTCACTTAGGCATTATCAGTTTGTCATGATTTAGACTCTAAGACAGATTTTCGTGCTGGAAATAATTCATCTAGATTCCTGAAGCCATTGCTCACCATGAAAAAGGAATTTCTTCCTCCGCTGTCTTCTGCACAAATGGCCTGAATTTCTTTCTACACAAGTATTCTCATGTTTTCTCTCTCTTTCTTCAGTGTGGAGCTCTCACATTTTTCTGCAGCGTGAGAATGACATGAGTTGGCATGCTGAAAAAAAATTTTCCCTTTTAAAATCTGGTCCTAATCCCTTTGTTTCCAAAGCAGCCCAAACACTAGAATTGGGAAAAAAACCATGTAGGAAAAGTTGATGCTAATTCTTGGGAAAGGAATAAATTTTTATTGCATGTCTGCCCTCGGCTGAACCACCCTGATGAGGCTGGGAAGATGAGTAGCTGGGCATTAATTTCTTGGCCTAAGAGTCCAAGTGTGTGTTCTTTCGGTGTTTTTGGAGCCTGGTGGGTTTTGAAACCAAAATGCTCTCTAAGTTATTGCTGAAAAGGCAGACAGGTGGTGTGGTCCAGGGACTTGGACTAGGCTGAGGAGCTGCTGATTCCTTTTCCTTTGCCCTCTGATTTGCCAGGCAATAGAAGAACTCTGTTGACCATTTGCATTTGTGCTGCTCTGGAGGATCACAAAACCATGTATTTTATCGCAAATGTAACTGAATAAAAAGTGAAATCACTAAAACAATATTAATAAGTATAATTTTATGAGGTCCATAGGGCTTCAGCTGTTTGGGAGAAGGAGGCAGAGTGGTGGAAAAAGCAAATAAAACATCTCTGTGCTTCCTCAGCTCAGGGCTGGTAGAAGAGGGAATACACCAGACAGTCAAATTGCCTTTCCCTCCACAGTTCTAGGAGGATTTGTGGATGTTTTCCTGCCTCTTCATGGGTCTGGAATGGAGGGGCACGAGAGGTGTAACTGAGTGCTTAAAGCATTCTGTGCCTTCCAGTTTCACAGCTCTTGCAGCACGTTTGTTTACCATTTGAAACATTAAAAAACTCGTTTCGAGTGTTTGACATGCTGCCTGATAGAGTACTGGGTCACTTGGCTGAGTGGGTTTTATGGGTCGTGACCAGCACTTTTGGTGTTCTGCACATGGAGTTTTTAGTTCTATCAAGGCTGACAGTAGTCAGCAGTTTTCTGTGGAAACACAGAATTGGCAAATAAATCCTATGGGTTTTCATACAGCTTGTAGAATATACAAACTGTGTTAACTTTAAACATTTTAGCGCCCTACATTGCATTTGTATTACTGTAACGTGTTTGGTTTTGTTTGTTTTTGGAAATGACACTGGAAAAAATAAACAATTCGGCTGGGGAAGGGAGGAATAGCTGGATCATTCTCTGTGGGGTAACACTTGAGGGTGGTGGCTCTTCAGCAGTAGTGTGGGATTTTTTTTTTTGCTTGATTGTTTTTTGATTCTACACTGAACCAGAAGTGCGGTGCTCAGTGAAGAACTGCACACGGTCATGGATTTCCTGAAAGGAAGAAAAACATTCAGTGGTAACCTGATGAGGCAACCCTCCCGATTTCAACATATTTTCCTTGTTTTCACTCTGCTCAGAGAAGCTAACCTGCTCTTCCAGTGAAACGGAAAAGCATTCCAAGCAAATCTGGGTCCATTGATTTGCATTCAGTTGGTATCTGAAAGTTTCAGGCCAAAGCTCAAGCAGGATGTAAAGTTCAGCGTGCAGGTGACAGGCTCGAAGGGAGCATGTGACTGTCTGGAATGTATGCTGTCAACATTGGTGGCTGATAAGATGCAGAAAATCCAGACACTTACCTTTTAATCAGGAAGAATGACTAGCAGGAATCGGGAGTCCTTTGCATGAAATCCGGCAGAAATGCCAAGGCAGAAATAAGGTATGTTTGTCATTTTTAACACTTTAAAAGGGGACATGGATACTGAACTAACCGCAGGTGGTACACTGAGGCACTGGTAAGGGGAGTGATAGAGATTTTATGTAGTTTCTAAAATGAAAACCAAAATCATTAGCTGACATTGTGTGCTGGAGCGCTTTAAAAGAGGCATTCCCTGAAATGAGTCTTAAAGCCCGTGTTTTGAAACAGGTGAAATGTGGAACTTGAGGCACCACAGTGGTGGTGCTATGGGATGTGCAACACTGTGAGATAAAGTCTGGATGTATTTGCTGTTCTCCATAATTAGAGAACAAGTTTTCAGGGGAAAAAAATGCCCTAAGCTGTTCAGTCTTCAATTTGTCAGCCGTGGCAGAGGCTGTCATGCATAGACAAGTGTGTTATATTAAGTATTAATTTTTATAATTTTATTTTAAATGGACCATTGATGATGTACTAAGACTTGTGCCAGTGCGAGCTATTCAAGAAATGACTGCTCTTATGAAATTGAAGATAGCATAGGAATTTCTACAGCCAGCATAGAATTCTAGGTACAGAGCAACCCAGATCCCCTTCTGATCTCTCTTGTAGCATGGTTTGCTTTGGAAAACTGACAGTTTTTTCATTTTGTCACATCTGCTGGTGATTTTAGATATCCTAACACCTTTCGAAGACTTTCAGCACTAACTTTCTGAAAGTTTTAATGTTTTCCTTGTCATGTGACTCTAAGTAAGCACAAGTAATAAATACACAAAGGAAACTGGAAGTCTAGGTTTACATTCTTCCTTCTTTGTGTTATGGAAAGTTCTAAAAAGAGCTCCATCAGGACAAAAGGATCAAGAATGGTTGAAATACTAAAAACCCGCATCCCTTGCAGAAATTTCATCGCATATCTGTGACTTTCCCACTTTGGAATGTGGGCAGATGCCTAAGTGAGGCAGGTCCCTGTAAGAACAGCTTTTGAGGGCATTAGACAGCTTCAGACTTTGAGTCCTTTGTGTATATCATTAGTGTCATGGGCACCTTTGACACTGGCTCTTCCAACCTGCTGTTCTAGTGCTCCTTAAATACAGCGGTCAGTTTGGCTGTAGAATCTGAGGAAAATAAGGAGATAAGTAAATGTTCTGGGATCAGCACAAAAACTCCATGGAGACAGCTGTGTTCATTGCCCAAGCGGTTGTCCTTGTGTGTAAAGCAGTTTCCCGCTTTAAGGCCAAAGCCACTTTTAACTAGGGGGAGACACAACACCGAAAACTGGAGTTTATTGGCAAAAAATTAGATTTATGGATAACTACTCCGTGGAGGCACTAGAGGACACCGCAGGAACAGGCAACACTTTCAAACCTCCCTTCTTGCCAGGGCATTGCGTTTCATGTGCATTTAACTTGGTGTTGCAAGTTTGAAAAGTTGCCGTGCTATGAGATTTCGGCTTCAGCAGGAACAGACAAATATCTTGGAAGGGTCTCATCATCTTCTCCTAAGATGGAAAATCGCCTCTTTGGCAATAGCAGTATTTATGGGATCATTAACTCATTCACAGGATCGTCCTTGAATTCCTCCTCTCTTGTAATGTCTTTTGAGAGGACAGGCAAGTAATTCAAAGAGCAGAACTTATTTTTAGGTTTAGTCTGAGCCTGAAATAAACTGAGAAGGCTGAGTACTGTTATGATAAACAGGGAGTAAAACAGAGACAGGAAATAGGGGGTCTTTGGTAATGAGTTCCAGCCACTCTTGAAACAGAAAGCCAGAGAAAGCATTACTTGAAAATAGTTTCTCAGTGACAGCCTAATAATTTTTAGCTTGTTATTCAACATTAAAGGGGAACGGTTTTTGCAGATTTATACCGTTCTTGAAAGATCCTCTCTTAAAGCTGTATTTTTTGATGTTTTTTGAGTCGCATTGTTCTTGTTGCTAACCGATCTGCTGTTTAAAAAAAACAGATGTTTGGGGGAGAGTCTGAGGTTTATACAGTTGCGTGTTATATATACATCTGTGAGAAGCCTTTGGGATAAGACCGTGGGACAGGGGCAGGAGATTTAGCTTAAAATATGAACAGGCACTGAAGATTTTAGAAGGTGAGGGTTGAAAGGGGAAGAAATCCCAGCTATATCCCGCGGAACAAAGCAGTGAGCTTGCTTCCAAAAGTTTCTTTTAGCCCTGGGGATGTAACTGCTGAGATGGGCCCAAAGCATGGATGGTGAGATTGATATTTACAAGCACTTCACGTGGCTAAAGAGGGTAAGTGATTTGCTGGGCTTTGTTTTCTCTTTCTCAATGCACGTTAGCAAAATCTCAGTCTGAATTCTCAGCTTTGTGAAAGAAAATGTATTCAGTGTCTCAGATGTAAACCAGTGTAAGTTTCTTCATGAGAAATGAATTAAAGGCATTTCTTGGTGTAGCGGGAGGCTTGGGGAGGGGGGAGAGAATCAGCTGTCTTTGTCTTTAAGAATGAAACTGTAGGATCAAACTTGGAACAAATGGCAATAGAGTCTCGCAAGTGCTCGTGCTTTCCTGGGATCGCAAGACAACAAAGCAAATCCTGCATGGGAATGTATGGCAAAAGGAGGAGAGTATGTTGTTTGTCATGTTGGGGTTTAAAGTGAGAAATTAGTTGCATTAACTCTTCACTTAATTGATTCTTCATCGGGGTAACTGTGGGACCTTTCTGGGTGCCTTTGTTTCGGATAAAAATGGTGCTACTTTTTTTTCTGTGCATGTTACTCTGATAAAAAGATGTTTTTGGGTTTTTTTTATAAAAGACAGTGCTATTAATTTTGTGTTAAACTGCTTGAACATAAATTAACTGCATGAGGTTTTTGTCTTCCTATAAAAACAAAGTAGGTTTGTGCAATTGTTTTGTCACCTTGCAAAAATCACTTTGTTTTCATTGGATTTTAGACTTTTTTAATGTTCTGATTATTTATTTTTCAGTGTTAGAAATTATAAATGGGATGTGAATTGATCCCTCACAGTAGGCTGGTTTTTAAATTACAACCTGAATTCAATTGTGTGTCGTGAAAGCAGCACAGCCTCTTGTTATACTCTTAAAATCTGTTTTAACCTGCGTGCACTTTTCTTGCAGATTCTTGCCTGTGTGTATGTGTGCACACACGTACACATATGCACACGAGCTCTGTTTTTTTATTGACTGTATAAACATAAAATATAGGTCAATTCTTACGTGAAATGTGAATAGGAAGTTTGATTTGGGTGGCTTCTCAATCAAATATAAAATATTGATCAGTCAGGTTATAATAAAAGCTTGAGAATCTTGAAGTCGATGCACAAAATATTTACATCGGGCTTTGGAAACTTTTAAATTTCTGGAGTGTGTCTGGGAGGGGATTAAATGGGAAGCAAGTGGGATAGCAAAGGAGAAGAGGCAACAGGAAGTAGCTGTCGGTAACATTATACTATTAATCTAACCTGTGCTCTGTGCAGTTAAAGCTAATTACCTCTAAAAAAGGTGTATTTTGAGTTCACGTGTTAATTTGCTAATTAAATGAGGTTGTGAATACGGTCGTGCTTCCCAGTGCAAATTTCATTTCTATAAAGACTGGTTTGGTAACAAAAGGCTAACAAGGTGTGCTGCTATCAGGTACTGTGTACTGTGTTCAAAGGGAGCACAAATTTTACAGAAATTAATAATGCCCTTGCTGCTGGTGTGTGTAATTCCTTTAATGTCACGTACATAAAGGAGAATATCGATACTGCTGCTTTTCCTTGCAGGCTCTTTAAAGGGGTGACCACACGGGGGGGAAGGGAAGCGGACTAAAAATGATCTTGTGTTGTTCCCAGGAGAACTTAAAGCAGTTTTCTCCCAAATTCCTTTGATGAGTGATTTGGGGCAGGGGGGAAATTTAAAAAAAAAATTAAAAATTGGAATAATCAAAGTTGCTTATTTAAATCTCACATTCACGGATCCCAGTGTCACACATCTGGCACTGATTGTTACAGCATATAAAGATTTCGGTTCCTGCAATCATAAACTGTTGTTCTTTGGCTGATAATAAAAGTAAGAGCTGCTTTCAGAGTAACAAATGGCATTTAACAGAGAATAACTGCAGCAGACTTCCATAAAGCCTCGGTGAAGTATGCCAGAGCTGGCTCAAATTTCATCATTACAGAAATCACTTCAGAGAGCGGGATGGGTTTTGCTGTTGCAGTGGTTGGCCGAGCCAGGCTTGTGTGGTATCTGTGGCCTGGACTGGATTAGGGCAGTAAACAAATACAAAAATCATGGGATCCAGGCAGGCAAAACAACAGATACAACTGCTATTTTCGGATGCTTAGAATGGAGGCTCTGGTTTTAAGCAGAGGTCTTGTATCACAGTGTGTACAGTAGCATCATGCAACAGCAGCAGGGAAAAAGCAGCGTTTAGATCCAATTGAAATGGGGGGCCACCACACTGCAGTTCTTTCCATTGGACTTGATTGTGTTAAGATGACCTGTGGAAATGTTGGGCCAAGAATGGCCTCAGGTATGGACAGAGCGGGCAGTGGAATGGAAGAGCAGACGGACAGAGCAAAACAACAATTTAGCCTTGTCTCAGTTCTGTGTGATGCACAGTTCATGTGCTTTCCTTTGTTTACTCTTTTTTTCTCCATTTTGCTTTTTTTTTCTGCCTTTTGCCAATAATGAGAATCCCGAGCTTGTGGCAGTACCTCTCACAAGAGAAAGAACTTCCTCTGATAATATCTCACCTAGTGCCAGAAAGACAAAACTTTCTAATGGGTGCAGCTGTACTGGACCTCAGGACATGTGACGGCAATTTCAGGATTGCCCCAGTTAGCTTCTTTTGCCTGAGAAGCTGAGGGTCTGACACAGGCACACAGAGCCACCCTGGTCTCATGTAGCCCTGTAAGAGTTTGTACCAGTGCAGATGTTGGAGGGTACCTTGTTATTAAGACTGAAAGCCTGGCTAAGGAGGTCACAGGAATTATTAAAGGTGACACGTCTCTCAGCGGTCTGTTTATGGAAGGATATGGAAAAGTCCCTGCGTATGTACAGTGTGCTTTTATGTTACAGCTTGGGCAGCAGCACAGTTCTCATAAAGTAGCTGGTGGGCAGCTTGTGGGAAGCATTTTGCAGATAACTAATGTAATGTTAAAAGTTTCTGTTGCAAACTTAGGAACCTGAGATACCTCCACTGCCTGGAGCTGAAAGTGTCTCATTTTTAGCAAACCTTTGGTACTCCCAAAGGATTTGGGTTAGAGGGTTCACATACAATTTCATGTCATCCTGTTGCTTTAGGGTAATCTCTCTGTCTCACCTTAATTGGAACACACCATTCCAAATAACAATGGCATAACCCTCATTTTGGTATGTAGACATAGGGGTATAACCACAAATTATTAATATAAATACTAATATTTACTACAAAAAGTAGTAAGGATAAGGTTATTATAAATTAACTGAGCTATTTGAACAGGGGTGGATGGAGTGGGGTAGATGGAAGGTCTCCAGCATCTGGAAAACTTTGTGCAGTGGTAAGATGTCTAATTTGGAAAAAGAGATGCCTTCATGGGAAGTGGAGTCATCTGACAACTGTTGTAGTTCGATTTAGACTTGCCTTTGAAGCTCGTGCAGCACGGAGCTGAAATAGGTGTGCGTTGTTCTTATACTTTGCTTTCTTCTGAAAGGATTCATAACCTGTATGAGCAAGAGGTAGAGTGATCAAACCCATGATATAGGCATTAAGGTCAAGGTACTGAAGGTGAATCTTATGACTTCTGTAAGACTATCTTCCTTTAAATGATTTAACTGTCTGGAGGAAAACCACAGGTATTGGTTTTCAGAAAAAATATCCAGGTGAAATATAAAGTTCAAAATTCTTTATTTTAAGGACTAACAAAATTTACCTAGCCCTGTCTTTGCTTAATTCCAGACTATGCACTGTTAGCTTTTTCAGAGTGACTGCCGCTTTCATTTAACCAACAATTAACAATGGAAAATAAAAAATCCTGTTGTTGATTTATTAATTGCCTTCAGATGAAAGGCAAGAATTATAGATCCAGAAATCATGTTCCAGCCTTCTCCTCCTCTCAGGCACACTGAGGGAACGTACGTATATTCAGATGGGTGTGGATCTGAGGTAGCGCTAACATCCCAAGAGATTAAAGTTGTATTGCATCCACAGTCAGATGCAAATAAAAATGTTTACTCTGTAGGCTGCTCAATCACCACTTCATAATACTACTGTGACTCATAGCATCATTTTATTGACCAAAAAGAGTACGACAGAGGTGGATAGACCATAGTCTTCCAAATATTATCAACCCCAAATAGGCTGGAAGAAGTCTGTAGTCTACGTTTTCTTGTATTGAAATGCAATCCTGCTGTTTGTGTGCTGCTGGGAGTTTGTGGTAAAGCTGACTGGTTGAACTCTGCTGGCTCTACTCCTCATTTTCAGCTTCTAAACTATAACAAAAGGCAATACATCAAGCATGTCCCTAATCGTCCCCATTAATACAAGTATTATTGCTGCCACAGGCATCCTATTCAATTACCAGTGGAACTGAAGGTGATTCATGTGACTGAACAAGAAGAGAGGAGGGTTATGACATAATCTGTCTTCTCAGAGGGGCGGGTGACTTGTTGAAAAAGCTTACAAATCACCACTTTAACTGACTGCCAGGTTTCTTTTCCCATCTCCTCCCCACTCCACAGCCCAGTATGAGATCCGTGGTATTCGTGACAAATTTCTGGGGAACAGCTTGCTGATCAACTTCGGAAGTTGGTGGGTTTTGCATTAAAATGAGCTGTGTCGGAGACTCTCAGTGCTGAAACAGCACACACTGGGAAAACACAAACTAGCCTGTACTCAACTTTATTACCTTGCGTATGTGCTTGCTTTCAAGGGCTCACTTTTACAGGCTCTCAAGATACAGCTAGAAGTTCCCTGACAGCAGCTTCCCAACAGAGCATCTGCACAGAAGCTCTCTACAAAAGTTCTGGCAATAAGCTGCGTTCTGAACTGTTTCCTATTAAAATAGCGTACGAGGAAAGATAACACTCTATGTCTAACAGGCTCTGAGAAAAACTTGAAAATTAAGACAGCTGAGTTGATCAAACATTTCTTCCCTTTGTTGCCATATTCTTTTATACTTTTGCTGATTATCGCCATTGGAAATTAAACTATTGAATCGTTCTCCGAAGTCGGATTTTTTTGTGTCACATATTAGGAAGGAAAATTTAAGCCTTTTTCTTGGAAAAAGCCTCTGTAATGACTGCATCATGTAAGTGATACTTAGAAGTTTCCAGCAGCTACCAATATTATGTTCAGATTCAAGAAAGGAGCATATTCCAAAGAGAGATTTGGAAACTAAAAGTGAAGAAGAAGCTAAAGTAGGTGATGAAATGCAAAAGTTTTGGGTTTTTTCCTTTTCTTTTTTCTAGAACTGGGAGAAGCAGATGATTTGGAATTGTTTCAGGAAACTTTTTACATTAATATCTTTTGCAGTGTGGTGTGCATTGAACTATACTCTGAATCTCCGAGGAGACCACAGTACAGGTGCTTCAAGAAATTGCTTTGCAGCTCCTGGCTCCCCATGGTGTGGACAGGTGTACTTTTCACTGGGTAAAAACTGGCTGGATGGCCGGGCCCAGAGAGTGGTGGATGGAGTTACATCCAGTTGGCCACCCACCCAGGGCTAAGGGTCCACCTTCATGGACAAACTGGATGAGGGCTTCAAGTGCACTCTCAACAAGATCAAAGATAACACGAAGTTGGGCCGGGAGTGTTGATCTGCTTCTGGGGTAGGAGGGCTCTGTAGAAGTGTCTGGAAAGGCTGGATCAGTGGGCCAGGACCAATTGGATGAGGGTCAACAAGGTGGAGTGCTGGATTCTGCACTTGGTTCACAACAGCCCCAGGCAGTTCTACAGGCTGGAAAGCTGCCCAGCAGCAAAGGTCCTGGGGGTTCTGGTCAGCAGTGGCTGAACATGAGCCAGCATGTTCTCAGGTGGCCAAGAGGGCCACTGGAATCTGGCTTGAATCAGGAATAGTGTTTCCAACGGGACCGGGGAAGGAATTGTCCCCTTGTACTCGGCACTGGTGAGGCCACACCTTGAGTGCTGTATCTAGTTCTGGGTCCCCCATGACAAGAAAGACATTGAGGTGCTGGAGCGTGTTCAGAGAAGGGCAGTGTAGCTGGCGAAGGGTCTGGAGAGTTAAGTCCTGTGAGGAGCAGCTGAGGGAACTGGGGGTGTTCAGCCTGGAGAAAAGGAGGCTCAGGGGTGACCTTATCACTCCCCACAACTGCCTGGAAGGAGCTTGTGGTGAGGTGGGTGCCACATTTTTCACTCAGGTAACAAGTGACAGGGCAAGAGGAAATAGTCTTAAGTTGTGCCGCAGAAGGTTTAGATTAGACGTTAGGAAAAATTTCTTCACATAAAGGATTGTAAAACATGGGAACAGACTGCCGAGGGAAATGGTGGAGACACCGTCCCTGGACGTGTTCAGAAAATGTGTAGATATGGCACTTGAGGACATGGTTTAATGGTGCAAATGGTGGAGATGCTGGTTGCTGGTTGGACTTGACGATCCTAAAACTCCTTTCCAACATTAAGGATTCTGTGATTCCTGTAGACAAAATATTTATGATATGCAATTGATGTTTCATCTGCAGTGGTACTACCATCAACATAATTTCGCCTTAGCATAGCTTTCTTTCTACTTTGTTATCATGTTATCATAAACTTCTTTACATGCTTTATGCAATTTCTCTCTTTCTTTCATTATAAGAAACTTAATTAATGTATTTGGCTTATAACTCCTCAGGCCCAGATAACAATTTTTCATCCTCAATGCTACATCTTCTGAATTAACAGCTTAAAAATCTTGTTGATTCAGCCATTTAGACTTGTGCAACCACATGCCTAGTATTTACTGTTTGTGAGCTCTTACACCAACTGGGATCATCTGTAGCCTTATGTCTTTCGTGTTACAGTCCTGTACTCAGTTGCTGCTGGGACGTGTGACATCTAACTACACTTGCTTAGTTCCCTCCCAGTACTGACTTTCAGCACTGCAGAATGCACTCCAACCATCCACAGATGGCCTCGGCTCATGTTACGTTGTTTTATCTTGTCTTTATGCATGCCACGAAGAATTACCAAGTCTTAAACAACTGCCGTGTGTCAATCAGATGCTTTTATTTAGCAGATCATTTTTCTCTCTACTGTACTTCCCTGTACTCGTCTGAGCCCTGTCTCACTGACCCATGGGCAGGGTTGATATTTTGTTGGAGTTTTGTTCCCCCTTTTCTATTCACGTGGCTGATTCACCAGGCTTTATGTTGGTATTGAGTACTGGCCTGCCAGCAGAGGATATTTCACAATCACTCAGTGCAGCAGACATCATGGCAGGCTATAGGTTTGGTAATTCTGAGTGTAGTGACCTATCTTTTGATTCTACGTGGAACTAATTCTTAATGACGGATTGTAAAAAATGTTGGACTCCATTTCGCGTTCATGACAGATTGTTTCTGTAGCAAGGCATTGGCAGGAATTCAACCCACTGTGCTTGTGAGGCTGAGGTGAAATGCTTACACAAGTGGTTACAGGTACATTTCTTAAATCTAGCCTAGAAAATAGCACATGGAGAAAGGGTACAAAATCTGCATTGACTCGGTTTTGTCACTAGCAGAGTCTTTTGCTGCCTGGCAGTGTGCTGTCCTTCCCTGAGTACGTGATGGTCTAGCTGCAGGAAAGCCTCCCCTACCACTCGGATGAGCCAGAGATAAACTGGGGAAGACTGGTGGGCTCTCCATTGAGAAAACTCTTTTATTGGTATGTAATGAAGTCTTAACCCTAATGGAAGCAAAGCTGCTAAGGCTAATGACTTTGGGTTCTGAAGTGCAGTGGAAGGCTTTGCTTTCCGTGTGCAGTAAGAATGCAGGTGAAATGTCTGGCGGGATGATTGAGGATGCAGAGCTGAGGTCAAAGGGTTGTCTGGGCAGACATACAGAAATACGTATTGTTTACTTGTAAAGAATCCTTATTTTCATTACAATACCACAAAAATGAATAAGGAATGAACTTGAAGGCCATACAGACGACTGACCAGCTCAATAAAGAAGGCCTAAGTTAAACATGTTTTACGAAAGCTGGGAGTGGGGGTTGGGGGGTGAGGGTATTTCTTAATAACAGGAGAAGGCTTGAAAAAATTACACTGAGACATGAGGACACAAATTCTAAACAATTAAAACTAGTTAAGAGAAAAAGAGCAAGTGAGGTCATAATTCCCTTAATGGCATGGGCCATCTCCCTACAGGTGCCACTTTATCCACGTCTTCTGTTTGTGTGTTGTGCACTCACATCTGCATAGTTGGAGCCATTTCTGCCTTGAATCTTAGCTGTATTTACTGTAAACTGGTCAAAAGTTGGTGACAAAGGTGTAAATATTCTGAATAGAGTTAACATATTCTTCTGCTGACGATGAATAATAAGTGAGGTCCTGCACATTCTGTTTTTAATGTTTCTGTTGGCCCTCTGAAGAAGGGACAAAGCTGAGTGAATTTATTGGTGATTCTAGTTAAGGGCCTTGCAGCCACACTAAAGGGCATGATTAAAATGTAAGAGCCTACTGCGCTGGAAAAGAGTGTAAATAATAAGATGCAATTCAGTGTAGCCCAGCTCAGAGTTATACATTTAAGCAGAAACAGTGAGTAAACACAGAAGAACAGGATGGTAGCTAAATAAGAGCATTAAAAAAGGATCTGGAAGTTATAGGTCCTAGGCTGAAAATATATGAGTTTTACTATATGGTTAATATGAAAAGAAATACAGCCCAAGAGTCTGTGAAAAGGTTTTTCCACTGAAGCCAAAAATATTGTTCAGCTGAAATCCTGTGTCTCCTCATAGGCACTTACTTTCAAAAGAAGTCAAGTAACAATTGGTGAGAAGGAACTCAAAGAAAGCAACAAAACAGTTCTTGAAAAATTAGGCTGTGAGGAAAAGGCAGGAAAACTTGTGTTTGTTTAACCAAAGAGGGACCTGCTAATTAGAGATCTACAGAGAGTCTTCCAATAACTAAAAAAAATTCTGAAGCAAAGGGAAGAACCTTTCTTTTATCCATGCTGGCATGATAAGCACCAGTAGGTTGAAGTAGAAGAGATGATCATTCAGGTTAGACACTACGAAAAATGCTCTAATGATGGGTGGCTAAGAAGTAGATGGAGAGTCTGTGTAATCCATTTCTGGAGGTCTTTAAGATTAGGCAAAACAAGAATGTTGGTCCTAGGGTAGAAGACTGAACCAGATGACCTCTTCAGACATCTTTCAGTACCGTTTGTTGGTTGCTTTGTAATGCCCTCAATTTCTTGCAAATAATCAGAGACAAGGGTGCTCAGTTTCTCTCAGCTTGTAAGATGCCATACTCACATCTCGTTCAGCACGTTATGGCTTGAAAATTGCCTTTTGATTGAATGAAACTTTGATTTCTTGATTTGTATTAATCAGCACCATGTTTATTTTCATTGTCTGTATTACATTTGGGGCTGTAGGCCTCAGTGAAGATGAAGAAGCTATGTATACTGCTAATATTTTTAAAAATTCCAGTTCACAAATGTAAAGTTGAAAAAGAAAGGCCAGTTGGGGAGGAGGATTCTAATTATGTTGGGGCCGTTATGCGAGTCCCTATAAATGAGCAGTCAGCTGCAGATGAGTGCAGCTGAAGGCAACTGCTGGAAGTTGGATTCCCGTGTTATCCGACAAGCCTGGCACAGAATTACATTCCCTGGCAGAAATGCATTGCCTGCAATGGAGCTGGGAAAGGAACCTCTGAGGGCTCAGGTTACTTTTCATGCCCTGAGCAAACACACAATTGTTTAGCATGGAGGGTGAAGCTATGAGACTCTTATAGACCTTTGAAAATAAATCTGCAGGTTTTTTAATTGGGGTGTTTCCATCTGAAGCATTACAATTCATAGGAAATGGGACCTAATAGTTAGAAACAGGCCATGCTTTAGAAGGTTTTGCTCCCTAGAGTTCTTTAGCAATCCATAAGTGATTATGTGGCTAGAGTAATTCCCGATAAGAATTTGATAATTTAAATAATTTTTTTAAGTGCTAACCAAAAAATCCTACTTTTCTTTCAGTAATTTCTAGGAATAGCGTAACACCTATGGCAATTTTTATCACTTAAAAATAAACACCAAGATGCCTTGACTTTGGCCAAAGACTGTTGAGACCAGATATTTCAAAATAAATGGATTTTGTTTTGGTAAGATGGTATTTTTCATTGAAATTGTAATTTGATAGAAAAAGCCAATCTATTGCTATACCATTCTTGATTGCTGCAAATGATAGAGTATTCAAAATCCAGCTGAAAAAAGGTACATTCAAATGTTCAAAGGTACATTTAATATATATTGAATGAACAGTTTTGGTCTAGAGACACTTTCATTCAAATTTTTTGTATTATAAACCCCATGTAATAGATATAATTTTTATTAAATACTGCTTGAAACTTTAATAGTAACTGTAAAAATCCTCATAGCACCTTTTTTCCTCCCAGTCACAGGTGAATCATCATTCGTCTAATAATGAAACTTATCAAGAAAGGCTGGCACGATTAGAAGGTGATAAAGAGTCACTCATACTGCAGGTATGTCCCAAAGAGACAATATTGTCTACAGTGTTGACATTTGGTGAATAAAAATTGAAGTGACGGAGTATTTTCTGTTAGACAAATGTTAGTGGGTCACCCAGTGTGACTGATGTTTAATCAGGAATGAATTTCTAATTTGTATAATCCCTCTGATTGATTTTCATGGTGGGGTAGGAGGAGGAACAGCAGTAAGAGGAGGGAGACTGACAAAGATTAAAAACCACGCTGTGGAGTCCCAAGACACTGCTGTGATAGTGGTTCTCGTTCTAGATCTGCTGGCTTACACCAGCTTTCTAGGTTCTGTGTGTCTCCACTTTTAGTCAGCTGGAACACTGTCAGGTAGAGAGAACTGCTATTTTTCCTGCTCGTGTGCTGTACCAAAATTGTTTACATCAAAGACAAGGTAAAGGGGGGGGGGTGGAAAAATTGAGATTTTTAAAATTCATGCCTAAGCTCTTCCAGGTTTCCTGTTCCTCAGTTTACCAGCCCTTTTTCAAACAGATCCTCTGGCCCATGTAAGTTTTCCTCCTGCAGAAAACACGTTGCACAACTTAAAAAAAAACCCTCTTTTTTTTTCCTGGGTCTTTTTGTTATTACTATACTACACATACTACGCTTTTTAAAACTGAAGCTGGAGGTTCTTTGAATGTTCTTTGCATATCCTTTCTCTTCACGCTTACAAAAGCATATTATAAGCATATATGTTTATATCAAATAAAACTTAAGTATGTTGGGTAGCTGTTCTCTCCCCTTTGAGTTACTAGTTTCTGTGAGCATGTCTTATCCTGTATGTTCTGTTCGCACTTGTGTTCATTTACTGAGCAGAAGTCTCACTGCTGTTGTTAAACAAACAATAAATGTTTGTGAGACACAAGCTTTGGCTTGGTTGGATTTTTTTTTTGTTTTCATTACTATTAAACTGAAAGGGCTATTGCCAAATTTAGGAAAAAAAATAGTCCTAAATTAAAAACAAACTTCTCTTTGGAATTTAAGTGTTTAAGCATGCGCTACAAATTCCCTTTTTTTTCCAAGAGAGGGTCGGGTCAGGGGAGACAACATCACAACTGATATTTATTAGAGCACCTTTTATTAACCAAGTGGTTGTTAACTCTGACATCTTGACTCCATTGATAACAGCAAACAGCTTTTCACACCGTGCATTCGCGCCTTGCACAGTTCACCCGCGCACACGAGCAGCTCGTAACTGGAGCGGCAACTGGGAGGCCAAACCCAGTGTTTCCTCCAGAGCAGAGGGTCACACTGGTGCACCTCTGGGGGCCTCCTACGTATCTCCCATGTCTGTTTGGTGCTGTGCTCTTTGTCCTTATGGAGCAGCCGCTGTCGTCTTGGATGTAGTTCATGCTACACACCCCTGCGTTGATGGTCGTGTGTGCTGAGGGGCTTGTACCTTGTACCAATTTGGCAGAATGCTGGTGCTCAGAGTGTATCAGCTGCTGTGGATTTAGCAGGACCACAAGGGCTTATAAGTTCCTGAAGATTGTTCCGGACTACTCTTCAGTATGTGCTTTTCCTGTCTTTGTGCTGCAGATTTTTTGTAACTGTTTCTTCAGCCTCACAAATAGGTACCCAAGGATGCAGCCAGCCAAATGCACAAAGGTGTTTTTATGACATGGTTTGGAGACCTGCCTAGAGTTTTTCTTAAAAGGAATATAGTAGAATCAGATGTAGAAATTGTCCCTCTCTAGCCTTTTACTCCCATCACCCTCCCCTAAAATCAGAAGGCTTAGTCTATAGTCTATGAATTTTTTCTTTCTCACTGCACAGCATTGCAGCAGAATTGCAAGAAACCCCAGGCAAATAAAATAGACAAAAACCTCAGTCTGGTAGATGAGCAACAACAACAAAGGTGCCGAGATGGAGCTGAGTGTAGAACCTGGTTTACACCAGTTGGGCATATTCTGTCTAGGCAGTCGAATATGAGGAGCACAGGCAAGTCCCATGGTGGCCTGAAGGAGTCTGCTGGTACAAACCTGGCTCCTGGGAGTGACCACTGGCATGAAGGATGAGGAAGGGATGGGAAAGAGAGTGCCTGTGTTCCACGGCTCCTGTTGAATTGTGCCAATGGCTGTGGGCCACAGCTGTAATCTCTAGGGAATATGAGTCTGGGAGCACTCCAGGCTTGCATCAGACTTGCTTCATGAGAAGCAGTGCGAGGCACTTTGTAGTGGGCACGGGCAGTGCCCGCTGTTCCTGTCCACCAAGGCTGAGCCAAACACTGCACCTGGAAACCTACTCCCACTGCTCAGCCTGTGGTGGAGCCTGGAAATGCTGCAGCATCTGGGGCACCTTGTTATAGCTCCGTGCACAGCAGACAGTGCTCTCCTCTAGGCATTTGTTTGGCGGATTTTTTTAGTTTGTGGTGGGAGGGTTTTTTTCCCCCAAAGACATTTTTAACCTTCGTACCGCTTGATTTTTAGCTAATTCTTCCACACGCCTCACTGTTACAGATATTTACAGAAAATATCTCACCTACGGGCTGAGTGTTGCAGGTGTTGCACTCCTAAGGCAAGATGGGCTTGGCCAGCGTAGCATGAGCTGGGATTACGACCTGCGTGCAGCCTAGTGGTTCCCTGAAGAGTCTGGCAGATGTGCTCCTGACCAGAGGGGAAAATATGAGCTCCGAGTGGCTAATGTGCCTCTCAGCCTAACTGCTGGAACATCCAACACATGCTTTTAAAGCTACTAAGGTTTTACTGAATTCCTTTGCAGGTCGCGTTGAACATACAGGGTTTTGCTTCCAGGTTGCAGTGCTAGTTGGAACCTGACACTCTAAACAGAGCTGGTTTTCTTTCTCTGGAACCTGCGTCAGCCTGAAGGAGAGGACTCAGTTTGTTTCTTCTTGCTTTCTGACCTCACGGGGGCTTTTTGTGAGCCATCCCTCATTTAATGAGAGCAAACCAGAAAAGCAGACAGGCAGAAAACTTCCTTGCAGGGAGTTGTCCTCCTGCCTGGGCTTGGATGTGTCTCCCTGCCATCTGCCTCCACCCACTCCTTCCTATCATCCCTCAGCCCAAGCTCATCTGTTCTCTATGCTACAGCCAACTATTTTAAAGGGGAAAAAAAAATAGTAGGGTTTTTCTTTAATATTTTTTTATTTATTTATTTCTGTGTTCCTTTCCCAGGCGTGCTTGTCATTATGTTGGCAGCTAAAACAAATACAGGTCCTTCTGCAGCTTCCCTGAAATGAACTCAGTTTTCATTGGGTTTTAGAAATGCTGCGTAGCGTGTACCTCTTAAAAGTTTCACTTAGACATGCTGTACCTTTTTTTTTTATTTAATTTTTTAATAAAGGTGTTGCAGGGTTGGATGTGAGAGCATAGATAAGTTTTTGTTAATGTATTTCCTTCAAAACGGAGTTTAAACACCTAAGGCTCCTTCTTTTGTTTGTTTGAGATAACATTTTTCTAGTATAATCAAGGCTTTTATGTAAATAAGTAGTGAAAATGAACACAGAGAGAGTGCTGCTTAATATGGGGATTAACACTGGGGATTTTTCCACATCTTCCCAGTGTTATCCTGGGTGTATTTTTTTTTCTGCTTTGCAAGTTTTGAATTAAGCTGCTGGACTTTACTTATTACACATTGGTCTGTGCCACCATTCCCACAGTTCTTTGCCAGTATTGCTTATTGTTTCTTTTCCTGGGATTCATTGTCTGTATCTCGCTTCTTTTGCTTTCATGTTTTGGCTTGCCAAAGCCTGGGAATTTTTCTTGGAATAGGGCTTTGCCACTGCTAAAACATGCCTTTTACTCATTACATTCTTCATAACTTCAGAACGCTTTATTGATAGGTAAGCTGGTTTTCTGTTCTTGTAAAAGGCAAAGTAATTGGTTGGTTTGGGAATGAACAGTTTTCCTATTTGTCTGTTTTAGGGAGTGAAGTGCCAACAGAACCTGAAATGGCAGTGCATACTGCAAAAACACTTAAAATATTTTCAGTATCCTATGTTCGTGTTTGCTGCTTTCTAATTTTGCAGACTTTTGCAAGAAGGGACCCGGGCTACCTATAGGTAGCATTCAATGTCTTATATGCTCTTTCTCTTTTTTATATCAAAACAAAATAATTGGGTGGGAGCGGGGATGAGAGGGCGGGGTTGAAGCAAAGTAGAGGTGAGACTGAAAAATCTCGATAGAGCAGGTTGCTGCAGTGCTCAAGAATATTAAAGCCTTGAGGACTTTAAGAGAGAACCTGTTGTTAAAACGTGCCTGTGGATGTTATATGTATAAGGTAATTGAAACTTATTTACAGTCACTTCAGTGGCACTGTACTTCTCTGCTCAAATTTCAGGTGAGTGTTCTTACAGACCAGGTGGAAGCTCAAGGAGAGAAAATCCGGGACTTGGAAATCTGTCTTGAGGGGCATCAGCTGAAACTGAATGCTACGGAAGAAATGCTCCAACAGGTAAAAACCTGGATTGCAAAGCTTCTTGCATCATCCTCTCCAGCGGAGGGGTGAACATACATGGTCAGCTTGTCTGCGTGTGTGAGTGCCTTTGGCAGCAAGATAAAACTGGGATAAAAAAAAAAAAGCCTCTTTTATTNCTGTTGCAGAAAAGTTTTACTGGCTGGTTGCATAACACTGTACGTGGCAGCATGTGAAATGAAACTCTTGTGTCTTATTTGTACTGGGCTCATTTGGACACGGCTGAGTAACTGGTTAGGCAGGTTAAATGTATCTTAATATATGTAGGAGTTACAGAATTAAGATGTTTTATTTAAATGTCTTCTGTTTTCCTATGGCTTTGAAGTTGAACAAGTAGCAAGTTGAAATTAATTACCCTATCAAATTCTGTTCTATAACCATTTTTGCTTAACTTAGGAGCTTTCTCCTTATTTTTATATAAGAACATTAGTATATAATGACTATTTTTCTTTATTTAAGCTAAGAGTTTCAGGCTATATGATTTAATTTTTGCTCTTTGATGTTCTATGTTGAGGGAGCAGAACAAATGATAAGTCAAGTACATTTAATTTCACGTGTTACTGCAGAGCTTGCAGGTCTGTTGATGCAAAAGGACTTTCCTGTTGTTACAGATGCAGATCATCTGTTAATACAGTACATAGATACAAAAAATAGATTTGAAACTCCAAGTAACCCTCAAAATCTGTGCCAGAAATTTGCAGGATAGATACTGTTCTTGGCGAACTTAGTTCTTTTTTGTTAAAAATTTACCATTTTTGTCAATGTGAAATCCACAAGTCTTTCTATGAACTGATCATAGCTTGAAATTACTATAAGGATTATTGTACATATGCATGTGAACAGTGGCACTTTCTGTAAGATAAACTTGTCTCCTAAACCTTTTAAATTATAATTCTCAAAGATTCCAGTAAAAACACCCCTTTCATCTCACACAGCCTTTGCAGTTCCAAAATGCTTCTGACTGAGAAAAGTTTTATTCTGAGGGGAGACTATAAAAAATGCAGACAGTCAGTGCTTTTAGTTTTCCAGTGAGATCTGAAGTGAAATTCAAAGAACAGTAACTTTATAAGTTATGAAAATCTGTTTTCAGACCTCAGGAAGGCATTCACAATACGGTGTAGAAGCTTCCTGTTTCAATCTAAAACTAGATGGTTGTTTCGTGGCTTCTGCTAAAACTGTTTATTGTTTCCCTGACTTAAATTGGTTTTGTTTTTGGTTTTGCCCTGATGGTCTTCTGAGGAAACTGTGAATTCAAAGCCTTACTTAACATAAAACTGAGGCATCTGAAAGTAGAATATAATGGTGTGTGTGCTTTGCAATTGCAGTGAAAACCTTTGTATCCACTCGTTTGGCTTTAGGCACGTGCACAACCTCCTTGCAAAGCTGATCCCCAAGTAATAAGCTACAAAAGACTGTACTAAAGCTAAAGAAGGCAGAGAGTCTCCAGATATGTTTAACATTAAATCTAAACCTAGAGGAACCTCTGAATGGCTGTAATTGTTGTTTCTCACATGGATTACATCTCCCAGTAGAGAGTGGGCTATGGGAAACCCAAGTTAGATCTCTCACCCTCTCAATAGTCAGAGAAGTTGTACTTTTATTATGGCTCAGCAGAGGCTCCTTTTTATTATAATTTATTTTGAAGGTTTTCTCAGTTCATCTTGTTGAAAAGATTGCACTCTACAGGGAGCGGGTTGAGATTTTGAGAGCAGAGAATGACCTGATCATGTGGTGATTATGACATTCCTGTAAGATAAGTGGCCAATAGACCTTCCCGCAGACCATTTGTCAAAAGTGGAATATGTGGCCTCGAGGGCTTCAGTGGATGGATTGGGGAAGAGTTGTGTTCACTTGCTACAGCTCTGCTTTTCAGAATGACTTCTACTACTTTCCTGGGGTGTGTGTAAATTCACTTCTATTTCACGATTCCGCTTGTTTATTTACAATATATTGAATTCCACACATTATCCCCTTTGTGAACTTAAGTCAACCACTTCTTTGAAATGGAAAATGGAACAATAAAGGTAATTGCCCCATCTTGAAAAGGCTTTTATGTGTATTAGTAGAACTAAGCTAACTGCAGTATGGATAAGCATATTCTTTACTTAATATACCTGATTCCAGGATAAGCCCTGTCTTTTTAATTTTGGGAACTGTAAGAAAAGTGACTCTTAATTCTGTGCCCAAAATGCTCCAATGAAAACAAAAATCATAAACTTTAGGATAATTTAATGGTGATATCTGGTAGTTCCACAACAGAAAGGGTATGTAATGCTACCCTGAAAAAGATTTTTTGCTGAATGTATGCTAGCAGAGACTTGTTCTCTGTCAGGGTGGGGTTACTGGCTAAAATCCTTCTGGCTTATGATTTATGCACAGTTGTTTTGAACCCTGCTACAAAGCAATCATGGAACCACTTCTGAAGCAGCAGCTAAAATAAAATCTATACAAATAACATAAAATGGCTGTTCAGCATTTTGGGTGGTGGAATAGCAGCAACAGATGCTGCTTCTTTGCAGAAAATCGTGATCCTTCGTTACTCTGAGAGGGGGGTGCAACATCCCTTAGTCAAACATGAACTTTGAACAAATGAGTTGAGCCAATCTGAAGGTTCCTGAGACAAAAAGGAGAAGGCCTCATTCTCCTCTCATCCTTCTCCCTCTTCCTGGCCATGTGCATCTGCAACTGCTTTGATACTGCCTGTCGTGCTCACCAAACTTTTTTCTCAATGACTGGGAGAAAAGGAACTTGGGGTTTAAAAGGAAGGGGATGTTTTTCCACTGGGTGAGTTGGAACACCTCACAGAAAAGGTCAAGGTGTGGCATAAGGGCAGTGGAGGGATGTGCGTTTGACATGCCTGTTTATGGAGCCGCAGCCAAAGAAAACACAGCTCAGTTGTGTTTGAGAAACAAGAGAATGCTGTGTTTGAGAGGCAGAGATGTCCCGGTGTGCACGGTTACAGAGAACACACGCCTGTGATGTTTACATTGTCAAACTCAACCTTTTACTTTTGTAAGGATCCTTTTCCCACTACAGGCTGTAATTGAGAAGAGCATTTTTCACCTGGAAGGCGTTTGCATTTTCTTCCTTCAGAAACAAACGGGGCCTTTTGAAAACTCAAGGAAGTTAATGGCAAAACTTCAAATCGCTCTCTTAAGTGTGATTCAGGTTTGGGCCAAGAAACAAGGTCATAGTAAGTGGTAAGAAAAGGTTTTCTGGATCATGACGGGGAGCAAGGCACGAGTTTGATCTCATTGAATGGCCTTCCAGCGGTGTCTCTGTCTTGCCACTGAATGTGTAAATGACATGGAAAAGCTGGCCTGTGTGAGCAGTTACCTGCATTCCCCCTTAGCACATTGTAATGAATATGTCTGGAAATAAAATACAAAAAACTTCCTAGAATTATTCTATGAAAACAGTTTATGCTGTGACATAATCCATTTCCAGTACATCAACTGCTTTAAAATGTAAAGTTACAGCGGCTTCAGAGAGCAATGATGTGTACGTGTCTTGTTCCAAGTTAGTTTGTGGCATTGCTAAGTACTTTCTTCCAGTCAGTTTTAGGAAATAAACTCTCTTTTTAGGAGAAGAGAGGATCTTGAACATTTCTGTGTTAGCCATGGGGGAATCTCCTGTCAACTTGCTATAGAATTGGAAAGCAGAAGTAAATTTTGCTCTATAAAGTTGCCTGAACTGTCCCATGACAGAAAGTACCAGCCATGCCTAATGTAAACACATCAGTGCTACGGAATCTGTGCTGTCAGGATTGACAGCTGTGTTAAGTCAGTTTGAAAAGCGAATTTTCTGCACATGCAGATTTCACCTCCACGGTTCTTTTACGTGCATTTTTGGGGTAATTATCGTAAGACTAGTTAATTACCTCTTTGCTATTGCAGAGCTGCATTTGATTTATTGAACAGATACTAATTCCCACTGGAGCTCTCTGGCATAAAGTGCAGCAGTTTGCTTTGCCAATGAAAACACTGGTCTGTGTGGCAGTGTCTTTCCTGTGCCTGATCTCTTCTGAATCCTAAACGTGGTTTTACTGTGTCTTTGTGCCTTCCAAATTATCCCTGGCACAGAATTGCAAGATGCAATCCTTGGGGACTCTTGTTGCAGGGTCGTGTTGTGTAAACTCCGTTGTGTCTTCAGTCGAGTAAATGATCTTGCAAAGCACGAAGCTCTTGGTCTTAGGATTCTTTCTGTCTTAAAAAATACATGAAGAAACAGAAATGTTTGAATGCAAGCAGGAGGGCAAATCTGTTGTCGTGTCACTTTCTGTGCCACTTCTGCCTGAGTGCAAGGGCCAGAGGCAGGTGGGGCACAGTGGAGGATCTTTTAAGAAACAGTGGATTATAAGAATGCAGGGAGGAGCTGGATTAGAGTAGGAACTTGAATCCAGCGCTGGTTAGCATGTACCTGTTCGGGTTTTGCAGTTGTCTTATAGTCAGGGGAAGCCAGAATCCTGTCTTGGTTGCGGGGTATAAATCTGGCGTGTATCTGTTTGCTTCTCAGGAACATTGCTGGCTGGCAAAGACCATTCCTTCGACTTTCAGTTGCCTGAGTTATCTGATCTTAGATGAATTTCAGCACTTGTTTATAGCATGCAGTAACTTCTTGCCAGCAGCTGGCTCAGTGTTTCAGATTTTGAAGCGTGCTCTGAGCTGCTCTGGCGTGAGCCACGAGGTTTTGAGAGTGCTTACCTGTGCAGGTGAGCGTTGCACTGCTTTGTTGTTTTGCAGCTAACGGAGGCAGGAATCTGCTGGGCAGGCGGGTTGCGAGGCTCTCCCAGTTGGCAGTGCAATGGGAAGTTCTGTCCTTTCCCTTGCTTAACTATGTAATGGGCAAATGATGAATTGGAGGGCTGTAATTCACTGCCTGCTACCGACTCGCACCATTTCATGGTGATTACACGTGTACATTGCTCTCAGCTGTGTTTTCAGCTAAGCAAATATCTCGTTTCTGCCACAGCTGACACACAGCACTTGAGGAGTGCAGTCCTCATGAGTGGTGGCTCTGGCTGGATGTTGCTTACCAGGTAGGTGGTTTGGTCTCTTTGTCTCTCTCAACTCTTTTAATAAGGGTGAAAAGTCAGGAATTTTTTGGATGCTGCGTTTTGTATGGTGCACAAGTGCAAAAGGGGGTCTTTGGGGGTTTTTATCTGGGCCCCCCCCCCC
>VWZF01006548.1:329019-373974 GCA_013396755.1 Sclerurus mexicanus
AACTAAAATCTTACTTATGTTTTCTCAATCAGTGTATGGTATGATTGTTTCTTCTGTTTTGTGGAGAGCAAAATATCCTGGGATTTTCTGTGCTTGCAGCTGGCAGCCTAGAAAAGTGCAGGGTCCTCTTCTCAAGCTGTTTTCTGTCATATTAAATTTTATAAGCTGCTTTACAAGAATTATGTATTTCCAAGACGATGAAATGTGAACGTGAGATATACAGCGTGTGCTTCAGTTTCAGTGGCAATACTGGAAATGTTGTTTAAATATTTTAGAAGTATGCAGTGTGAATTTTAAAAATACTTTTGTGTTTGGAAATAGTTTGCTGCTCCTTGATCTGTCTGGTACATGCATGTTGTAGTTTCTGCGTGACTCATCTTTGTAATTATTCTATTGAAAAATAACTCTTTTTTTCTTTAATTTTTAAGTTAAAAGCCAAGTTTCAAAGAAAGAACTCTGAGAAATTAAATGATACTTATAGTACATTTCAAAATTAAAATTAAACAGTATCTTGTTTCCAAAGAAGATTCCCTATGACATGTTCTATTTCTGTTCTGTATTTCAGCTTTTAAGATTCTCCTAAAGCTGCTACAGCCCAAATTACCATTTTGCCTGTCTTACATTATCTTTTTTTTTTTTTTTGCTTTAAAACCAATAACATAAATTTGTGTTTTTCTTTCTTGCTATTGTATATTTATTCTGGCTGAATTGAAGTTGCATCATACCACTGAAATACACTATAATTTCTCTGTAACAAAATGGGTCACATTCTTAATGAGCTGTTCACTGTGAGCATCTGCCTGAAGATGGAAATAATTGCTTCCAGATGTTACCATTTCGAGAGGGGACATTTACTTTAAAGGGCACTTGCTTTCAAAGCTGAAGTTAGATTCTCTAGATGCAAGGGGAGTTGTCAGCTGGTTTAAATCAGTGGAACTGCATTGAAAACAAACTAGGGGTACTTAGCTGTTTGGTCTAGTTTGAGTCATGAGCTTTATGCCAGTTTACTCTAGCTCAGAATCTGATTCTGCAGCTTCAGAGCAAACTGTAAAATTGTATTTGAGGTGATTTTACAAAAGTTAAAATCAGCTGCCTTCATGGCCACTTCCACCAGGTAGTGCCTCTGTGTTCACACAGAGCTACTGAACTTGGAATGGGAGGAGGGAGTGTGCATTGCCCCTCTCCCTTGCAGAACTAAGTGCAATTTAGGAATCTGTAGAGACAATAAGGAGTAATGCCAGATGGTGCATTCAAAGGGACAGATCTTCTGTTAAAAATCTCTAGAGGGATGCTGTGTCTCCTTCCCTTCTTAAGAAATCTTCCCCTCATTTCATGGGACACCATGTCAGTGTCCAAAACAAATTCTAAATGTTGGTTTAGTTCTACATTGAATGGAGTCTGTCCATGGGGCCGGAGTTGCCTCGCCCTGCTCCCCTTTCTGACGTTCAGTGTTATTTCATATCCCAGTTCTCATTTGTAGCTCTGTCTTAACCTGCAGCAGTCTGCTACGTCAGCAGCTGTGCAGAGCCCCTTCCAGTCTGGACTGGAATGTGCCTCTGGAATTCATGCAAGGTGGTGTTTTTCTGGAAGATAGAGCAGTTATTTGTAATTATAATTGTAGAATCAGCTACTCTTGGGATTTCAGTAGGTGGTTGCTTCTTAGAGTTTCTCAATAATAAAAGTCAGTGCAATATTTTTTTGTGATTAGTGCTTGATTTATTTCATTGAGAGAAGAAGTATCTCAATAATAGAAGTCAATGCATTATCTTGTCTTGGTTTGTGCTTGATTTATTTCACTCAGAGGGGAAAAGAAAACCACCTAAAAACAAGCCAAAGCCATGAGGCTGCATTTTTGTCTATTTTCCCATCCATACACAAATGTCATTGCTAATGTCAGCAGGAATGGGCATGGCACTGGGAATAGTGGGTGGCTTAGATAATTGATGTTGCAATACCAATGCAAGTTTAGTACTATTTTTAATTTGGACAATGTTCCCTACCCGACTAAACCAATTCACACGTAGAGCAGATTGGGGTTCAAAATAAACTTTAGCTCTCTAATTTTTAAAATAACCTTTATGGCCTCCTTGGCACCGAGCCACAGTCTACACCATACTGTAGAGTTTGTGGAAGAGAAAGACATGAGAAAAGGGTGATGGACGGGGCAGTTTCTGATCACTCAGTAACATCAGTGTAGACCCAGATTAACTATGGCAACTTCAGCTGCGTCTCTTCTGTGTAACTCAAAGCAGAATCAGCTGTGATTCCTCAGTGTGTTTCATAGGATCAAAACACTAATGTGCTTTAGAAATTACCATAAAATCTTTTAACCATTCGGAGACCGACATCCTTCTGAAAAAATGAATTGGGCACTTGGAAAGTTTAGGTATCAGTTTTTCAGTAAGGCCTAAACTCTGCAGTGGACTTTTTTCATTTTGAGAATGGAGGCCAACATAAGCATTCTATGTATATAATAAACACTGCTGAATTTTTGGTGATTTTTTACATGGGCTTTCTTGAAAACTGAAAGATGCAGTGAAGGTGTGAATATTGACTGATTTCCAGACACAGTGAGATGACTCCATCCCAAGTATGTCTTCTCTGCAATTTGAAAAACAAGCCTGGGGCGTGCAAGCAAAAAGTCACGGCCAGTTGTTTCTCCTTGACACTGTTACTCAGTTTAGAGATTGCCTTTTAGTTCCAGTTAGGACATACCGCTTTCATTCACTGCTCTTCCCTCCACAGTGTGTAAGAAGTCATCAAGCACTACGTGGTGTAAGCTTTCAAGTACTATTAGTGTGGCTGCAGAAGCATTGCTTGTCTTTGATACTTTGGTATTTTGGTTAGAGCGCTCGTCCTTTATTGAATAACATGGGACAAGAAGGTCTACAATGTAATACTAAAACACAGCTTTGTCTGATGAGTATTTTAGGAAGACGCCAACTATTTTGTAATGTCTCGTTATGTAGGTTTGTGTTTGTTCAGCCTTAGTATTGTTCTTGATTTCATGTCTTGCCCAGGGATTAACTTTGCCACACATTTTCTCGAAACAAGGAGTGGGACACAGTGGTTTAGTGATTAATGCCGAACATCTCGATGAATAACTGCAGCACTTGAGAAACACACAGTTCAGCTGTGGGGTAGGGACTTTAGAATTGTCCTGCCAATAAATCACATAGCAAGCTGTCGGTGTTCAAACAAATAACTGGAGAAAATACTCTGCTGTGCTTTCAGGAGTTGCTGAGTCGCACATCGCTAGAGACTCAGAAGTTGGATCTAATGGCTGAAGTTTCAGACCTGAAGATCAAGCTGGTTGGTATGGAAAAGGAACAGAGTGAATACGAAGAGAAACAGAACAAAGCTGAGGTGAGGTTTTGTTTTGGGTTTTTTTATTAGCTTGTTTTTAATGTTCTTCTATGACATGTCTATGGTGTGGTGTTGTACACCTGAGCTTCTGAGGTGCAGTCAGCAGGCAGTGGGATTTTCCATGCTTAGAGCACAGCCCCTATCATTGATCCCATGAATTCAGCAAGGAGTGTGATCATGCATTTTTGGGATGTGGTTTCTTTTCTCCTCTCTCATTATACTTCAGAGTTTGCTGTTTGGCTTTAATCGAGGCAGAGTCCCTTCCAGAAGCATCTGTAACACTTGGTGTTCACTTAACCCTTTCCTCCCCACAGGAGCTGGACTGGCATTCCTACCAGAGCCCTTTCCTTGTTTATGTGGCAGAAAAGGCTGTCAGCTCAATAATATCAGGGGTGCTACAAGCACTGAGCTGATCAGACTTGGGGATTTTAGGGCTTTTGTGGCACTTGCAAGAGAAAGACATGGGGCAGGGTGTTTGCCTCAAATGAGTGTTTTGCCTTGTGGTTACATAATAAATAGCCAAAAAAAAATGTCAGGGGCTGAGGCAATTCCAGCTCTTAGTCCCCCTCAGATGTGGAGAGATCTGGACATCAAAGGAGCTTTGCTTTTTGCCATATTGGTTAAGAAAGAGTATGAAACATATTGAATGAACATATGAAACATCATCTGAGCAATATCCACTTCACAGTGGTGAGCAGCAGGTGGGAGCCGAGAAGGAGAAGAGTAATTTGTACAAATTGCCATGTGGTGCCCCACTCAGTGGTCTTGAAATGGAACCAGCTAGCAGGCGGGGATTGCCTGGAAAAGAAGGATTACACTGTCTGAGATTTATACATTGCTGACTGAAAGAAAAAACCCAACTTTGTTCCATATTGACTTAGGACTAAGTTTGAAATGCAGGCAGCATTAGAAGACTGTTTGCTCTCCATAACGTTGCCAGTGGAATATTTGATTACAACGCATCAGTCGTTTACCTGCAGCGCCATAATACATTTGGGGTGTGTTTGTTTGTTTTCCGACTTATTTATTCTCTGAAGTTTTCTTTAGAGATCAAAAGATAACTTAAAGAGAGCAGTTTCTGGCAGAGCTTGCAAGCCAGAGAGGCACCAGCTGCTCTTTTTACCATCCATGGCCCTTCTCATGCTCTTTCAGGCGTAATTGTCAGTGCCTTGTGTACAGAAAGCCTGAGCACTCTCATAGTACCTGAAAATCTGAACAGGTCTGAGCAGCTCCTCGGTGCTGCAGATGGGACCTGCTCCCAGCTGCCACCTTCTGCAGGGGCATACAGCAATTCCCAGGACTTGTGGAATACCGGGCTGAGGATGCACAAGTTACTGCAGGACATGCACAGTCAGCCTGACTCCTGGAAAGCAGCAAAGCCTTTGAGTGCGTTTCTATTGACAGGACTTCTGAGAGCTCAGTAGGTCTGGTCCTGTGACGAGGGCGAGGCTGTGCCCTGTGAAATTCTTCTGCAAGCAAGGTGTGTGTGCCCCCTTGGGTGGAAAAGTTGAGCTTTATTGGCCTCGAAGCCTCTGTTGTATTGCTAAGTGATAGGACACGTTGCTGCTGAGATGGAAAAGGATTCTAATCTGATGGAAAAGTTGAGAGTCGTTGCGTTAAGTATGCACTGAATTATTAACTACCCCAAGATGTGATTAGATTTCTGGCCTGTTGAAAGTCAAAAATGTGTGTGTACAAAGCAAGGGAAGTTGATGTCATAGGTAAAGCTGTGGGAAATAAACAGCACTGTTGGTTTGCTTGTTGAAATATCTGTATGATGATTTCAGATTGTCCTGAATAAGCGTTAATCCCATTTATGAAGACAAACGGGTTGTTTTCAATCAAATAGGATGGTTACTTGAATTCTAGTGTTTTAACCCTATTTCAGCTCCTCCCGTAAATTATACTAATTTTTCAATACAGACAAAATTTCAAGCACCAGAATTACATTTGTTAACACATTTTCTTTACGTTTATTCACTATACGTAGTGACTAAACCACTTTGACGTGCCCAGTCTGCCTGTGGTTTGCTCTTGTTTGTGCATACACAGGTGCGTTCTGGTCACCTCATTGCTTCAGAGTGAGAGGGTTTTCCAAAGTGACAAGTGATCAAATGAAATCAATCTTGCTGTAACTGTATCTCTGTGGCCACTACAACATGCTCTTGCCTCCAATGAAGTTGCAGTTATTATTTTTCCATGAGTGGAGCAAAGCTGTGGGGGACAGGGCTGAGCCCTTTCTCATGGTCTGCAGCTGGCCTGAGTTTAGGACTGGCAAAGGTGAGCAGAAGAGCGATTTGATGGATTTGCTACTATCAGTAGGCTGACCCTGCTATTTCTAAATATAATAATGGGTTTTCAGAAGTTTAAATGTGGCAGTGCAGAATAATTCAGCTAAACCACGTTTGCTCTGTATTCTAATTTTGTGCCGGCCTATTTCACAGCACCTGTTTCCAGTCACATAGAATTTATCTATAGAATTGTTTTTCTGGTTGGGTTGGGAGGAGACAAAGCAAACTCAGATATCCTTCTAGATATAAGCAAGTTTTAGTGTGTCAGATTCGTTTCACTTTATCTTGTGCAGCTGTCATTTGGGTTTGGTTTTAGTTAGCAGCAAAGAGTTTATCAAGCATCTCTAACCTCCTCTCAAAGGTATTGATTTCACACTGAATGCCACTTGTCTCTGGCTCTCCGAAAGCACATACTAAATTTAAAGTGCCATTTATTTATATATATTACACAGGGGGCCAGGAGAATAGCTGCTTGTAAATGGACTGTCTCACTCCTGGCTTTGTCATTTTAATTCCTTTGCTATGGAATAATGTTCTACTTTTGCCGCAGTAACGCGGTGAAGGTTTCTGAAGCCTCACCTGAGGGGTTGGTGTAGCTTTTCTCTTACCTGAGAAATTTTGAACATGTGTGTTTTGGGTTTTTTAACGTAGCAAGATATGAGGAAGGGGCATTATCAAGGGATTAATGGCAGCCCAGATCCCTGCTCTACTAGACGTGGTTGAAAGAGACTTTGTGTCACTCTGAGGAGACTGCAATAGTAATTGTCAATTTCAGCTTGTCTTGCAGCCCTTCTTCTGTCCTCCTTTCTTTTTTAGTGTGGGATAAGTGCTGTGGTTTTGGCTATAAACTGTTCTCAAGTGTTTTGTGGCTCTTGTAACTTCTGAATAAATATCTGGTGCAGAGTTACTTGCAACTCCAAAGAAACTTGAGTCAGGGAGCCACTGACTCCCACTGGGCAGTTCGGTGTCTTGTCTCATCTGAATCAAGACGTTAATAAATGTTTCTGCGGGGAAACAACCTCAAAAATGAGAAGCCTGTTCTACCTTGGGAACAGAAACAACTGTGAAGGTACATATTGCAGCTGGAGTCCACCTGGACTGTCCAGTTTGCCCCGAGGGAAGCCGGTGTGGACGCAGAGAGTCTCCCATTCCCATTTTTAGTGTGGGGCAAAAGAGAAAAGCATTGCAAGGCGGCAGCAGAAGCGCTTCTGAACTCCCCCTTGTTGCCTCAGCTGGAGCAGCTCTAAGGCCGTGCTCCAAAGTCTCTGCATCCTGTTTGAGCAGCCGTTCTTCAGAACCTCCCGGGGGTTTAACAGTGCCCTTGTCAAAGGCGAGCCCACACTGTGCCTTGGTGCTTAAAAGAAACCGAGGGAGGTGGATGTGTGTCCTGGCAATTCCAATCCCCAGCTGGTGCTGCTCAGTGAGGTACCCGGTTGTGGAGGTGATGGTGAAGAAAGAAAGATGATGTGGGTGGTGTCTGAATTGTACCTACAACTAGTAGTAGAGCACGAGTTAGCTGGGGGGACGTTCTCCTTGCCTGTGTCTAGTCCTTATTCATGTGAATTAAAGGTTTGTTGGATGAAAGAGGAGCATCAGATGTCGTGATCCCGATTGAGAATAATATGTAACTGCTTTTCTGAATTTCATCTTAAGCACAGTGCTCCTGGAGAAATATTTAAATGTGTGCAACTCTCAGACCTAACTTTGGACGTGCATTTGGTGCATCTTTGTGAGTGTTTGACTGTGGATGCTGGTGCAGTGTGAGGTTGGTTGTATTAATACTTTTCTGGTGGGGAAACTGTGCTGCCCATGCAGTAGCTGTTCATTTGATTTGAGACTGTTGGTTCAGCAGGGAGCTGAGCTTAAAGGATCACTGTTGTGCATTGTAATAAAATTAAAATTAAAAAAAATTCTGCCATTTCATCCATTGTTCTGTCCACCAAAATCTTTTTCTCTCCTTTGGGAGAACGGATTAAGCTCATCAAATTTATTCCACGTGAGAAGATTCACAAAACAGATGCTATTAAATTTACATGAAAGCCAAGAGAAAGGCACTCTACATTTGTAATACCTTAGAAAATACCCATCTCTATTTGCTACAGAGTTTGGCAACTTAGGTGCAACGTTATATAGATCTTAATACTTGACTTTAGTTTGCTTTCTGAGCTGGGAATTTTTCTGTGTGTATCACTGATACACACAAATCCAAAAAGCCAGCCAGCAAACTGGCTACTTTTTTCTTCTGTGGAATCCATTGATTTCTCCTTCATATGTTGCTTAACTCCTTCTCCACATCAAGATCCTGCCCAGAGAGCAAGAGAGGTAATGGAGCTATTTTTCTGTCCTATTCTAAACCGGGGAACAGAATTACTTTATTAGTAAATTCTGTGTATAAATTGTGAAAAAGTGAGTTATGGCCCCAACTGAGCACTTTGCAGTTTCTTCCTAGTGCATGATTTGGCAGTGTAAATGGCTGTAATCAAGCCCCACTTCAGCAGAAGTGTTCCTCTGAGCCAGCATATTAAAACAGGTTCCAAATTTTCCTCTATTTGACTTCATGTGACTGTAAAGGTTTCCAAAAATGAGGGACCAAATTCTGATCTTAACTTTAGAATCATGAACTAGTCTGGAATGTAGATTCTGTCCATTTAAAATGTAGCTGTGTGCAATATTTCAGTTTTCTATTCATTTGCATCTACTTTATCAGAAGGGAAACACATAATCTGTCTTTTCTTAGTTTGCCTTTGATGTGCTTCATGTATTTCTTTGTGCTGCAGCTGTAAATACCTTCTTTGCATCATTTTCTTTCTCACCCGTCTTATTATGTTTTTTTTTCCTTTCCTCTCATGCTTTCAGTCAGTAGTGAACCTGATCAGTGACCTACAGGAGCAGATGTGTAGACTGCAGCTCGAAATTAATAGTAGAATCCAAGAAAGAAAGTCTCAAGATAGGAAACCAGACTGGACACCCAATGGTCCTCAATCTGGGCCCAGATCAGTAGAGGCTGCGAGCCAGAAGAATTGTTCTCGGTGTGATGTACGACAAGTACACCTTGCCAGAAGCCTGTGTATTGCCTCTTCTCTTCTCTTGCACAAACTAAACCCCACTAACCAGAGCTATGTTGGGTGGGGGTTTTTTTGTGTTAACCTTTGTGGCTTTCATTAGCGAAGAGTGAGAGTGTAATAAAGATTACCAGAGAAAATCCCACCCCTGATCATTGGGCTGAATTCAATCACCATTGATGGCTGTGTCTTAAAGCACAGATAGCTGTGAGACCCAGTGACCCTTCTCAGGTTTTTTTTACAGTTTCCATTTTACTTGTCAGTCTGTAGTGCTTGCGTGGTGTGGGTTTTTTGGATGTTGGGGTTGAGATGTGTCTGATACGCAGCATGCCAGCATGGTTTGGTAGTTTGCTGCTTTTCCCCTTGCCCAAGCTGTGCTTGATGGTGCACCCTAACCAGTCCTCTGAACACGGATTATTGACTCCTGATGCCTTAAAAGCTTAACACAGGTATAAAATAGCTTCAGCCAAGACTATCTAACATGCATCCTTTCTTTTTCCAGTGATAGTGGGAAAGTAGGTGAAAAGAGCCACAGTAGAAATAATCTGCTTGTACTTTTAAAATAGCTAATGCTACACTAGCAGTTACCAGAAAAGCATTGTTGAATTTACGTTACAGATCCTGGTTGTATTTGATCAAAAATATGTCACGTGTCAAAACAAAAACTACTTTGCATAAACTGCTGACATTCACTGAAGGTGGAGTGATAGTGGTATGCCTGGAAAAGACCGTTTTAATATTTGCCTTTAAATCAGATTGCTTTAGCTGCCTCTAAAATTTAGTTGGTTAAAATTTGGATCGCCGGAACTCATTTTATAAGTGATCTGCTTATGTTGTGAGGGAGTTTTTCAGTAAATTCTCTCATAGGTGTATATTCCAAAAATAACTCTTTTGGGTATGATGCCTATTTGGAAAGTGGTGCTGTTGCAGGACTGCTCAATGGATTATAAAACTGCAGTACGGGATGCAGATTGGAGACATAATCTGAAAGTCAAATCTGGGAGTCATTCAAAATAAATATGAATGTAATCCCAGATGTTAATGTGGCATTTAATGTATTTATTACACAGGAATTCCAAAATTGGGTTGCACCTCCAAATTTTTCCTTTCCTCAGTTCTTTGTAGGATGTTTTGTCTTGTCAGAGCTCCATCAAGGATTTAATAATACTGTCTTTCAGAAATGAACAGTAAGATATAAAGGAAAGGGAGAAGGGACATTTAAGGGACAACTTCTTAGACTAATCACAGTTTTTAGGGTGATGGTTCAGTGTTCATTTGCTGTGTGGTTCATGCATGATCTTTAATTCAGGACTATGAAAAATTAGTATCTGCCCAAGAAATCTTACTTTTGGCTGCTCTTCTTCCTTTGCAGGGTTTGCTGCAGGAACTTAGACACCTCAAAATTAAAGTGGAAGAACTGGAAAATGAAAGAAATCAATACGAGTGGAAATTAAAAGCAACTAAAGTAAGCAGAACAAGCATTTTTCTGACAACAGATTTATTTCAGATGCAAAGGGATATGTTTCACTTCTTATTAGTATTTCCTTTTCTTACATTTACCTTGTGTCAAGGGCTACTATGAAATCAAGTTTTCTCTAGCCATCATTAGAATCAGTATTTTGAAGATTTTGTTTTGTGCCTTTTGCTCCCTCTGTGCAGTTTCCAGTCTCCTCCCCTTTTTGTAATTCTTATTTTAAGAAACCAAGAAAGGCATTTTGACTTACAAAGATCTGTTCCCAGTGAAGGTCTCTTTGAAGGTTTTCTTTCTTTTATTTGTGTGCTGGTGACAAGCCAGTGTAGAATATACTTTCCAGCCCGAAGAGGAGAGACACGCAGAGTTGTTTGGGTGTTTGCTTAGTATGGAATTTGTTTTCATAGACATTAAGCCCAAAATACACCATTAGATCATCTGCTTTGACTTTGTGTATATCAAAGTGCATGGCTGCCTTACCCTTCTGTTGACCTTAAATCCTGGAAAGCTTGTGGATCATAATCTGGAGAAGCTCAGCGTTTGAAACATTCCATCATTTTCCCCTGTAATTAATTTTTCCAGTTGAATATTCTCGCTGTTTTTTTCTAGTTTGAATTTTTAGCCCTTTTCCCCTAGATTAAAAAGCACCTTATTGTTTTTCCTTGCTGAGGTGCACTTTGGTGCTGTAATCTCATCTCTTTTCATTCCTGTAATACTATAATCCCTGTTCATACAAATGACTGACTTTTGAGTTGTGGTTGGATCTTGGAGAAACATTTCAAATTATTAAACTTTTTAATACTTGTTAGCGTGATCCAGACGTGACAAACAGCTATTGTTTGTACTAGCATTTCTTTCTTTTGACAATCCTTGGATGAATAATGAAATGTTGCTGTTGAGACTTTTTTTCCTGTTAAGATAATAGCGTTATTCTCCACGAAAATGTTTTCTCTAAAGTGGTGGGTACGAGCAGTCTTTGGGAAAATATTTTCTCAAGCAGTGTGTGGCCAGCTGCCAAGACAGATACGAGATTATGGAAAGTGTAGGAGCAGAATGAAAATAAGAAAGAAGATTCAAAAACCCCATTGAGTGAGAGAAGATGCGGGACTGGAAAGGAAGAAAAGCACAAGGAAAGAGAAAGGAAGCAGAAAAATAATCATAGAGATGACAGGAGCGAGACATTAAAGGAAAAGAGGGCATTTAAAAGAGCTCCAAGATCAAATAGACCAGGGGAGGCAAAGCCAAATCTGTATTAGGAGGTCTGCAAGCTTTTGGCTTCGTATTGTTCCAGCTTCTTGGATGAGAAATTGGAGTATTTCCATCACTGGATATAAAAAGCCTATTAGTCACTGGGAAGTGCAGGAGCCCTTCAAAGATGCAACAAGGCAGATTCTTTGATTCCACATGGACTTTTAGGCAGGGTGATGACGTTCTCCTGCAATCCAGCTATTGCTTCCTGGTGAACACAAGTTTGTCTGTTAAATAGTCCATCTTTTTCCCGATTTGAATAACGTTGTTTGGCATTTTGCATTTTGTCCTGCTTTATTTTAGTATTTTGAGAAAATAGTCACCTTTTTTTTTTTTTTGTCATTGTTCTTTCATTTTTTCCCTCCTCTTTTATTCTTTAGCTGCAAGGAGGTTTGGTGTGCTTTTGCTGGGGAAATTCAGAATGTTGATAAATGGAGGCTTTAAGGGCTCTGAAGAAAATCCAGTCAAACTGCTGAGCTAGTAAAGTATGCTGCTGATAGTTTTCCTCAGCTGTATTTCAAGCTGGACAATCACAGAATTCTTCTCCCTCTGTGTTGTTGAGGTGTTGATGTGTGATTTTTCTCTCCCAAACTGCAGTGAATGTAAATGCAGTGTATTCTGTTGCATGTACATGGTTGTTTTCCAGGCCATGCTTTCCTTCTAGCCTGTTGTTGTGAGGAAGAACAGTTTTGTCATCCTGCTAAGAAGAAGCCTCAGCATGAATAGATTCTCAGTTTTACTAATGAGTAG
Organism: Sclerurus mexicanus; assembly: GCA_013396755.1. Taxonomy (NCBI): domain Eukaryota; kingdom Metazoa; phylum Chordata; class Aves; order Passeriformes; family Furnariidae; genus Sclerurus; species Sclerurus mexicanus. The sequence goes on from VWZF01006548.1 coordinate 341,208, forward strand.
TAACTAGGATTTAAAAAAAACACAAACCAGCATCTGCTTAAAAATGCTGTGTTATTTTAGTGGGCTTTGTGCAAAGCTCAGGATTGGCAAATAATAGTAGTAGTTGTTGTTATTATTATTATTGTTGTTATTATTATATGACCAGCATTGTAGCATTGAGAGCTTTCCAGAGTTTCCTTACCTATGTGAACCCTTGAAAATCGTACCTTTTCCTCAGTCAGTATTCTCTGAGAGCTATTTACATTGGAAAAAGGAGCTTCTGGAATAGGCTAATGGACCATAAATATGTATCGTTGTTACAGTGTTTATGAAACGTCCTGAGTTGGTAAGAGACATCAATCAAATCTATATACTTAGATGTCTTCTAGCTCATAGCAAAGAATCCGGGAGCGGCAGAGGCGATGTTCTTCTGAATTTGGTGTGCTCTCTTTCAGGCCGAGATAGCCCAGCTCCAGGAGCAGTTAGCTCTCAAAGATGCAGAGATAGAACGCCTGCAAAGCCAGCTCTCTAGGACCTCCTCGTACAGTGAAGTGGCAGAAAGAGGTAAGGGGAGGGGGAAACAATACTCGGAATCCAAACCTGTACTTCAGCTGCACTTCAGCTCAGGATTTCAAAGGAGTACAAGGAGATACAAGAATTACAGAATTTATTCTGGGAGTAAAAATGGTGTAGATTCATTTTGTGTTCTGGTAGAGTTGAGGGGTTTAATGTGTGAAATTCTATTCCGACCTAGAGGCAGCACAAATTTAAATGAGTATCCTCGAGGCACTGAAATTTTTCTGTTCGTATTTTCTTTATAATTGTAAAGAGTCGTTGTAGTTCAGTGGGAATTTATTTCGTGTGCATACATTGAAAATTTCTTTGAGAAATCTTGCAGTTTTATTAAGGGGGGAAAAAGGTCACAGGAGTAGCTAAGCATGAAGTTTAAATGTCCACAGATCCCAAAACAGTAATTGATTCCTTTCTTCAGGAGTATTTAGGGTCCCTGTCCCATGAAAGGTTGGACCTTCAGTGTCCCTTCCAGCATGGGCTGTTCTAGCGTCCTATGATACTGCAGATTTCTGTTTTAAGACTACCCTGTTCATACAGAACAAGGGCAAATAAATCAGCTTGTTCAGCCTTTGCTCTCAACCAGCCACGTCACAGTTCTCTGAAATATTGACTCCCTGGGGCTTCTCTCAGTTGCTGGGCCATGAGAATACAGTTTTAGTGACCTTGCTCTTCTGCAGCACTGACGCTTTTCCAGGCAGGAATATTCGTGTGGAGTCTGCCCCAGTGCATCAGCTTGGCTGCACTAACTCCCGCTGTGGGTGTTGACTAACACTTCTGAAGCCCGCCCTGGCTGAGATGTGGATTTTCAGGTGCTACATCTTTCTCAGGGCTTACCCAGAACGTCCTGTGGTTTATTCCAAGGAAGCGACTCAACATAGAACTGTGCTGATTTCACTCAGCTGCAGAGCTTGTGCATGCAGAGAGGTGCATGTCTAACAGCAGTGTTTTGCAGAGGAGCTCTTCCACTAATAGAATTCTGTGTTTCCTATGAGGTTCCCGAAGAATTCGTGGGATTTCAAAGGAAAGAGAGTGGTATGACGATAAATCAAGAGCTTAGTAGCATTCAGCTTCTAGTAATGTGTCTGGTCTGTTCGTGCCGGAAATGGGTGGAAATTCTCCTTGATTCCAGCGGCAGAAGGACCAAACCCTGTACAGATTCGGTGGGCGTGGGAACCACTTAGGCTGTAGTCGAATGGAAACACTATGCAGTAGTAAAAATTCTTCTGAAGAAAAAAAAAAAGATAAAAAAGTTACTGATTTATCAAATTTTTAGGTGAAAAATAACGTCAATGTACTTGCAGTATGCTAGAATGCATATTCTCAGTAAATTGCAAAATTTATCTAATGTGTGCTTTTTCTACATACTTTATTTGACTCTCACCATTTACCATCGTAGAGGAAGTGTATAGGAGAAGGCTAAAAGAAAAACGTAAGCCTTGCGATTCCCTTTTGGCTTTGTCTCCCTGTTCCTGTCCCACCAATGATAACTCAGATGCGTTCTGCAGCAATAATTCGATGTTTGTTTGGATTTGGCTGTCTGATTGTAATACACACGAGACACCGCTTTCATTGCTTGCCCTGTTCAGTGAGATCTCACTCCAGAAATAAAAATCAGAGGTTCACAAATCAGATGGTTGGACTTCAAAGGGATGTTGTCAAGGTTAACAGGGCCAAAGCTTAACCTTTACCTCTTTTTATTTGCACATATGTAAACCCCATGTAACACCTGGAAAGACAGCTTTAATTGAAAGTCTTCTTCCTTGGAGGGCAAGGACTTTGGGTTTGGTTGGTTTTACATCAGTGCAGTAAATTAAGTATTTATTCAGAGTTTTGGGGTTTTTTGACTGTTTAAAAAATATTGTAAGTAAAGTTTGCTTTGGCTTAAAACTACCCTGACAGCAGTCCTTCTGGAAGTCTATTATTTATAAAGAGAAATTAGCAGGGCTGTGATTTTTTTTTTCAAAGCCTTCCAATCGCTTGCCCACTACCTGCTGGCTTTAGCTTTTGATTTGGCTGTGTCTGTGCATGCCCTGTGTTAATGAGTGTTCTCTTCTACAAGAGAAATGTCTGCAAGGTTCATTTACATGTCCTAAAACTTAATCACTGCAAGGTGTGCATTTATCAGAATCAGTGCAATGAAAACTAATTACAGCTTCTGCAAAGAGTTCAGCCGTGACATTGTATGTTCAATATTTAGTTGTTAAACATTTTTTTTTAACAGTTGCTCTTTAGCAATATTGATTTTTTTTCTTTCCCCTCTCTCACATCATGCCTGACATCTCTGTTTTTCATTGTCTTTTGTGAACAAGTGGATCTGGTTTAGTGTCAAAGCATGAATCCCTCGAGTGATAGTTACAACAGATAAAGTGTCTCAGTTCTGTCTCCATCACTTACACTTGATTCAGTGTAGGTTGGTGCTGGAGCACGGGCTAGGAATGGTGTCCAGAAAAGAAATGAAAGGTTTGGTTCAGCAGAGTTAGGGTGCTGTGATTAACAACTCATGCATTTTCAGAGAGTGTGTTCTGATTGACTGGGCTGCAACATTCCCGAATAACCTTTATCATGGAACACTAAACTGTGTGTGAGGCAATTCGGTATTAGCTCTTAATGTAGATTTTAACGTAGTTATTCATACTGAAATACTTCAGAAAAAATATTTTGCAGATTTTTCTTGTATCGAACCAGGTTTTGTTATTTTTCATTTCCAAGTTCCACGGATCTATTTGAGCTACATCTCAGAAGCTGCCAAATATTTTTTTCAGATGCAATAGAATTCATTTTCAATCCTACTTAAAATTATTTCCTTAAGTATATAACAGCAAACACAATCTTTTGCAAAATGAGCTTCAGTGTTTCTTTTTTCTTTCCATTGCTTGACTTCATAGTTTAAAATAGTATTGTGTAGCCTTTTATAAGCAAAGCCAGGAAGTTTGTGCTGTGCAATGCTTTTAATAGTTCAGCTTTTGAAAAACTCTATGTTAAATGTAGTTTAGTAGTGCATGACATGACCACTGACGTGGTTTTGGTTACTTGTAAGAACACGGGGAGAGTATCACAAAACATATATTTACACTAAATATAGCAAGAGGGGGTTTTTTTCTTATAACATTTTAAAACCATTTTTAGATCAAGAAGTTCAGCGGCTGAAGATAGGAATGGAGTCCTTATTGGTTGCCAATGAAGAAAAGGTGAGAAAATAATCCTTCTTCTACGTAATAAGAATGAAATTATGGGTTGGAATCTCTGAAATGTTCTGAATAACACCCTTTCTGTAAGAGTGGCGCTGCCTGCACTTTTGGATTATCCCATGAGGTTGTGACAGAAGGCTGATGTTTAAACAGAAAGTGTGGCTGACCTTGCTAACCTGACCACAGAATTTGGGAGGCTCATTAAACTCCAGAGCACACAAAGCCAAGGCTGGAATGAGCAGAAGCTCCTGGTTTCTGCTGCTGAAAAGGTCACAAAGGTTTGGTCATCTCTGGCAGCTCTTCATTTCCAACCTAACCCCAAGTGCATTGATATCCCAGTGTAGATTTTGATATTAAAAGTCACAGTGGCCTTTGATGCAGACTCAGACTTGGGGAGAAATGGAACAGGATGCAAATAAACCAGATTTTTAAAAAAGAGGTGTGGAATTAAACCTCTTTAAATGGGGGGTTAACTCTTCGGGAAATTGGAGTTTTTATGACAGTAAATCAAGCCATAGGATTTTTCTTTATGGTGACACACTCATACACAATCAATAGACATTGATACACATCCCTAGAAACAACCTTTAGGAAGTGGGGAATGCAGACAGGGCAGTGTTAATTCTGGGAAACGTTATTGTGGCTCATAACAACATTTAGTTCTCAAAAATCCCTAAAAAGCCAAAATGTATGTCTGAAAAATAAAAGATGTGGCATTATTTCCTGACAAAGTGATTCCAAGTCTGCAGAAGGATTTTTTTGTACTTGAAGGGAACATAAAATGCTGTCGCTTATGTCCCGATATCTCGATATACTCACAGGGCAAGGAGGGTTATTTCCTTGAAAACTCTAGTGGACTGATGGTTGATCCACAGCTCCTTAAGTGCTGAATGTAGAACTGTTACCTTCGATAGTATTGCAAACTAAAACAGGGAAAATATCTCTGAATAGCTTTTGGGATAACTCTAAATACTCCCTGTGTCATTTAGGACAGCAAGTGTGCTCACCGAAGCTGGTAGTGAGTGATGCACACGTTTGTTTTTAAGAGCTGGGGGTGTGAGTTCCAGGTCTTTGCTATGAAATGGAACCTGCTGCTTCCATCCCTGCCTGGGCTAGCGGGGTCTCTGCAACTCGGTGCCAGATAATCCCTTCAATATTTGCCAACTTCCCTGGAAGATTTTCCTTTTTCCAGTGCCCTCTTCTTTGCTCCTGTGGCTTTCCCGACACCTGCTTGTGAAAACTAGTTCTTTACGCTTGTTTGGGTTTGTAGTCAGTGCTCTGGAGTCACAGCACTGGGCAAGGTTATCACACAGGGAATGGTTTAGAGCCGGGCTCAAAGACACAGGGCAAACCAGATTGCAAGGTCACACACTTGGTGACCAATAGCAGGAATTTATTGTCACTGTGGACACGTTATCAGATACAGAAATAAGCGAAGTGACGGGTCCAGTGAAATGACGATTGCTACCCATTGCGGCGTTGTGTCCGTGCACAAGGCAGTGCCCTCCCTGAACACGTGGATCAAGAGGCTTTCTGCACGTAAAAGGCCTCATTTCTTTGAGCCTGTGTGGGTTTGACTGCCCGACTTCGAACAGGTGTGTTCAAAAGCGGAGCAAGGGCAGCTGTCAGAAGGGAGAACAGATCCCACACCCAAGATTAAAGAGCACGACTAGACTGTTGAACTATTCCCATTGCAATGACAGGCACGAGAGTAAAACCAAACACTGCCCACTTGAGGCAGTTGAGGTTCAACCCCACAACATTGCCATCCCTCTTAGAAGTGAAAGCGGATTTCCAAATTATGCTTCTTTAAATAACTACTTTGCTAGCAACGTCAAAGTCCTCTGGTTTCCTTATATCCATAATTTCACACTGTCCAGCAAATACTATGGACGATGGCACATCAAAGCCAAGCAACATTCCTTACAAGGCACGGGAGAGACTCGATCCTGCTTTCATAAAAATCACGGAAACGTGGTACAGCGTTTCTACAGGTTCAAAATGTAGGATTTGAAATACAATCTTATTTAATATTTTCCACAGGACCGTTCTGCCGAGGAGCTAACACTATTGCTGAGCCAGTACAGGAGGGTCAAAGACATAGTGATTGCAGCTCATGGTAAGATGTCTTGTGAATAATTCCCTGAGATCAGATCTCTTCAGAACTGCATGCACGACAGCTGCTATTGGCTGTCCTTTTAAATATGTGTATGTATTTTATTATGCATATATATTTTATCACGTTGGAGTGCTATGAGAGTAAGTATACACTTCTTCAGATGCACAGAGAGCCCCAGTGTGTCTCAGCCACACTTGTGTTATCGCCTTCAGCTTGTGGAAGTTGCCTTTTTGTTCCCCATGTCGGGGGCAGTGCAAAAAAGGCATTATGAAATCCTTCTCAAAAAATCTATTATTCAAAATTAAAGTGGCATAATTTGATTTAAATTAATTCATCTGTAGGAGGTGAATAAGGTATACAGACGGGTAGGAAGTTTATGTGGTGTTTCCTGTAATTGTTTTGAGTAGCCATTTTTTACAGTGTAAAACGATATCAGAAGACCTTTATGAACATTAATTAATTAAGTAAATTCTACATTCAGATTTCCTACACCACAGTTCAATTCAGGAATGGCAGTAGTGCTCAGCTGCCAGCCGGCTAGTGGTAATGTTTTATGTCATGTTCTTTATATGGCATTCATAAAAGGAAAAGCTGATCTCGGGTGCCATTTGATGCTGTTCAGAGGACTTTTATTCTTTTTTGCCAAAAAGAGTTGCAGTAAATCTAGTAAGTTCTGTTGCCCTTTCACTAAAAATGAATCCTGACAGCTGACTAGGCAAGTTTTGTTTGGAAGGAACTACTGAAATCCCACGGTTGCTCTGAAGCACACAATATTTATATATTTAACTTGAAAATCTATGGAAAAATCTTTGCCCCGTTTCTCAGCTATGCTTCAGGAATCAGAGTGGGTTTCAGGACAATCTCATTTTAAGCTGCCACCGTGCTTTTCAGTACTGATCTTAGTCTGGAGACTTGACCTTCTGAAAGGACAGTTTTGTTCAATGCACCTCATCATATTAACAAACAATATTTTCAGGCCTTGTATGGCAGAGTGGAAGCTTCTATTTAACACACAAGAACAGGTAAATCTCTCTGAATGTTCATTGAGAAAGAAAAGAGAAGTCTCTCACTTGCAAGTGTTCTAGAAGGAAATCCAAAGGTGTGACTGTAGCTCCTGTCCACCGCCCTTGGCCACATCGTGGTCGCACAGATCCCAGTGCACCGATTCCCCCTGTGCAACCTGTTTTTTGGAGGACACTCGTGTGCCTGAGCAATCCATGATGCTCTGGCTTGTTGAGTTGGTACCACAGGGAGCACGGTGGGGTTAGTTTACGCTGGCACTAGACGTTCACTACGCTGTAAATAAAAAACAGTGACGCTCAGCAAAACAAACCAAATACAAACCTATGTGATAAATTTGTTGCTCTCATGTAAATCAGCTTTCTGGTAAACTCAAGCCCAAAGGGAAGGGTGGGGAGCAGAGGGGGCAAATTACATGCCTCTGAGGAAGACTGAAGGGGAATTTAGAGACCAAAGAATTTAGGCTGTCTGATATGGTCCTAAATGTTACTATTTTTGCCTGTTTCTCTCCCTTTCTACCTCTACTCTTTAATGCTCGCAGGTTCTTCTGTTCCTGGTGGCGGCGAAGAGGAACTTGAGACAACTTTAAGGAAGTGGAATCTTTTGAATAATTCTCAAGGAGAATTACTGAAAACAGAGGTACTTGGTACAGATGTTTTAGCAGCGAGTTCTGCCATATATATGATTTTTTTCATGTTGGTTTCTCTGTAGTAATATAGAGGGTTTGGACCTGGCTGAACCTTTATACTTCTTGGTAAGGGCACAGTAGATTCATCATCAGGCACCAGAATTACAGGTTTGAAGCTCTTGTATTTCACACAGGCCTCTCCAGGAGAATTACCACAAGCTGTGCTCCCTCCAGTGCCACACAAAGCCATGGAAATCAGGCAAGACCTTTCTTTCACGTGCTTCATGTGGGTTGTCCTAAATCTGCACTGTTTAAACTGTTTAACTGTTGGCATCTTGTCTTGATTGTTCTTGGCTTTGCTGTACTTTTGGGTACTTGTGAAAGCAGCGTTTGCCATGGAGGTTTGCGATACTTACTTGTAGAATTGAATTCCAGGAATAAATCAGCACTTTTATATATCAGAAGACAAATATACTGTAGTACTTAAAGCTATAAAATTTATTTCTCTTTAAAGTGGAAGCGTTCCAGTATCTGTGACTAATTTGACCTCTCCACAAGAAGAACCTTTGGAAATCATAACTAGGTAAGAATGAGAAACTTTAACTGAAATGTGAGACGTTTTTCGTTTTTAAAATCCCTCCATGTTGCCCATTGCTCAAAAGAGTTATTGGGTTTTCCTTTTGCTTGTTAAGAACTTCCAAAAACTCAATCTGTACCTCCAAGGTTTAAAGCTGCACATTGGGCCTTGTTGCCTTTCATTGCTGACCACAGGATGTCTTGTTGCTGTTCTTGGCTCCATCTAATGCAGTTTCTGATACCATGATTTTCAGACTAAAAATACAATAAATTAATCTCTTAATTCTGAATTATTATATGCAGACATTATGTGATCTATACAGCTGTCATATGTGACATTTATGGCATATGCAAACATACTACGTTGTATTAACTGCTGCTTTTTTTTTTTTCTGCTACTTTTTTAAGGGTTCCACAGAAAAAAAAGTCAAGCAGTTTAGAAGACTTGCAGAGTGAATCCCTGGAAAAGGTTGGTTTACTTGTAATCACAATTTCTGCTGTTTAATATCACAACTAAAAGATTAAGTACACATATTCTTTTTGTTTCACATACAGAAATGTCAACCACCACTGACATTATATGTTATTTTTTCATCTCATTGCTGAGCTTAGAATAAGCTGACACACCACTATGTACACACCTTCAAATTCAGTTTTTCCCCTGAAAGAGACCAAAGCGTTTAAGAGACATACGAGAAATAATGACGCATTCTCATGAACTGCAGTATTATTTTGTTTATAGGTGGGTTTAAAATAATTTTTACTTCCAAATCACTAAAAAGGGTTAAGGCAGCGAATCCTGAAAGTAGTTAAATGTGGAAATGGGCATTCCCACAGAGGATTCCTTTATAAGTGTTTGCATGTAACTGGGAGTGTTGCTCCCTTAGACCTGTGCTATAAATGGCATTCCTGAGGATGGTAGCGATGCTGCCTTAGTTGAGCCAGCAGGAGCACTGCTATCACTTCAAAGATTTTCATTCCATTCCAGGAGAAAGACTTTCCAGTTTACAAAGTCTCGTCACATTGTGGTCCAGAGTCTTGTCTTGTCATTTTGCTCACTGGCATTTTTCGGCACTTGTAATTATGTTTTGTGAGACTGTTCTTGATGCTTTCTGTACTCAGATTTAATACTAGGTGACCCACCCCCAGTAATGTCACTTAAACCAGGTACTAGTAATATGATTACTCCAGTTCTTACATTCTTTTAAATTTTTCTTAAAATGCTGAAGGTGACAGTGACCAAATAGAATATGTGAAATTTGTGTTGCACTCATTTGATTGTGGTCATACACCTGTGACAGATCAGAACTAACATTTCATTCCATGAGGAGTTTATGAAGGTCTGCTTTCTTTTCACAACTTGAAATTATTCTCCTGTCTTAAATTCAAAATCTTAATTTGTCTCTGTCATATGCTGTGATTAGGCTGTACCTACACATTTATGCTGGGAATCTGCTCTATCCATGAAATCAGAGCCCACAGAGGAAGAAAAACCTACCAAGGATATGAGAGAATTGTAACAAGCCAGCCCTGTTTTCAGCAAGGCACTCAAATTGTGTTCCCTAATTTAGGCACGAGGCTTCTTAGTGAAATAACTGAGACCTCCCTGTGCATATGAGCGAGTGGCTAAATGTGAATGTTAGAACCAAAATTAAGGCTGGAAAACCCGTGTTTTGCTGACTCGCTGCTTCTTGCATTAATTCCAAGAGAACCTGTGCTAGCAGCACTGTTTACTGCAGCTGCTCTGCCTTGCACAAAGCTCAAATTCCAATTCCTTCCAGCAATAATGATAACAATAAAATAATAACCCACACTGGTGTCCCTGACCTAGCCGTGCTGGTATTTTTATCACTTCATTTCTACCACAGCTCTTTACGATGTCAGCAGGGTACGTACAGTGTTTGTGTGTGTTATTTCATGTCAGTCATTTTCACGTTGTTCTACTTGTTAAAGAGCTGTTACGTTCCCAGCTTAAAGTAAGTCTGGAGGGACCACCCTGAAAATAGCAAAATTACTTTGATCACAACAGAACCTAAACGGGGCCCGAATTTTGTCGAGTGGAGAATGAACAAACACGATTAGTATTGAAAATTAGATTGAAGAGATAACAATCCTTGTAATATACTGTCCATACATTAAGCAGCATCACTACAGTAGTAAGACTGCAATTGATGTTCCATGTATGTATGTTAATACTAACATTTGTCTGTTGCTTTTTTTTCCATAAAACTTTGAAATTGCCCTCCCTGAAACTCCGTAGTATGTAGATGGAAAACCAGCACAGCCTGTTGTAGAACAAGAGGTATATTAACTGCAACCTTTCCTAACAATTCTCTGTTGTGATGTGCTGTGATGGTATGGTTGGGTTTGCATTTTATATTCATTTTCTTTTTAAAATGTTTGCGTAGTTCCAGTGCTGACAAACTGAGAAGAGGGGTAAAGATTTGAGAGGGAGATCTATTTTTTTTTTCCTTTTTATCTAAAACTTGTTACATGAGTTAAGAAGCTGAAGTCAGTCAGTTTCATAAAATACAGTGGTGATGTAAGAAGCAATTCCTCTACTCATACCAATTTTGTTATAAGTTGGGATGTAGTCCTGCAGTTGCCAAAAAAAGAGCAGGAACTGAGAAACTGAGCAATCTGGCCTGCATTTGTAGTATCCAAAGATCCTTCTAGGCTTTGAAATAAGACCAGATAAAGCAGTGGTTATCTCATTATTTAACGTACCATCCTGTCACAGACAATGTCTTAGAACAATTTTGTTAGAATGGGGTTACTAAAAAGGAGTGTACTGTATGTTCTGGATACTAAATATGGTTTGCATATTATCAGTACAAAGTTTTCCTTTGAAACCTCTATTTTGATAGTGAAACATTGACCAGCATGAGTTTATTCCAAATCACATGCTCCCACTAACGTCAACTGGAGCTGCAGGTTTTCTCAAAAAGCATCTCTGTCCTATAGTGTTGACAGTTTTGGGATATATTTTTGCCCAGAGTGATGACTCATCCATCTTCTTCATTTGAATTGAAGAAGTCTCAACATGCCATTTCCAAAACTGTAGGCAAGTACCTCCATGAAACACATGCTTTGCCTGCAAAAGTATCTGCTTAAGCTCAAAACTCTCAGATTTATAGGCACGTTCTCATCTACCCTTGTGCAAGGAGCAAGATCCCCAAGCAGATGATCACTTGAACGCAAGGAAAATTAAGAGTTACTCTATTTTCAGCAAAGCCTGGGTACCACTGCCTTTCAGTATTTGGCAACTGTATCTTTAGCTGTAATTATTTTTTTTCAAGAAAACCTCACGCTTGTAATTTCATCTGTGCGAAGAGATCTCAGTCCTTACAAACGTTCAATTTCTGTACCCTAACTTTGTTGTTGATTCCTTTACTGTTATTAACGGTGCTGGGAAATATGTTTGAGAAAACTTGAGCTACATGAATACTTTTGGTTCAAATTCCAGGAAGATAAAATTGTGAGGCAGAAACAGAGACAGTCGGGGGGGGGGAAAAATTGACAGAGCAAAAAAGGTTGTGAGAAGTAACTAAATGCATTTTTGGGCTATCCAAGTTGACCTTGGAAGGACCAGGTAATTATATAGTGGTAAGGTCCTGGAGGAAAAGAAGAGAGCCAGAAAAGTTCTAATGACAAGAACAGGTAATATTCAATATATATTTTTAAAGTAATACAGTCTGGCTAAAGGGGGAGGAGAAGATGAGGGAAGACAAGGCTGTGTCTTAGCTAGAAAACTGTCGGGTTTAAATTGAGTTACCTGCAAGCAGGAACGTGGAGGGAGTGGAGTCATTTTGAACCACGACCTTCAAATGCTTTTTCCCAACTTTGAAAACGTTGCAAATGCTGTGAGAGATTTGATTTTCTATTTTTTCCTCTTTAAAAAAAACCCCAAAAACAGAGTAAGCCAGTTGTGAAAGGCAGCAAGTACCAAACCTTGCCAGGAAAGCTGCCCCGACCCTTACAGAATGGAGAGCAGGGAACGTATCACTCTCCAGATGGATGTGGCATGAGTGACAGCGAGGACAACGGTGGCCTGGGCCTGAGTATGTACCCAAACCTCCCCGAGAGGGCTGTGGGGAGGGGGGAAAGCAAACTCTGAGGGATTGGGACAGGACGTGGGATATAACCTCTGTGCCAGAACAACGGACTGTGATGTCCACGTGAATTCTGTTAGGGAACGTTCTGCTACTTTTTTTTTTAATAAGGTACCAAAAATTAGCTCACTGGAGAGTAAAGGATGGGCTTTACGTCAGGAGTTCTTTCCTGCTGCACTTGACAAGGCAATCTGCTGAAATCATTGACAGCTTTAAGTCATGAAGAGATAGGGTTTTGGAGACTGTGGAGAGCGCCTTCTCAAAGTCAACAAATCTCTAATTGAAAATCAGGACTTTAAGAAAGGCAGACATATTCACAATATGAATAAGCAATGTGTTTTTTCCAAACGCACTTGAGCTTGATCTGTTTGCTTAAAAACAAGCAAACAAAAATGCACAGCCGAGTACATCATTAATGCTTTAAAAACTGTACGCTAGATTGGTGTATCCAATAAAATAAACCCATTCTTTGCCCTCCCACTGCATTTTAGTGGGTGAAACTTTACAATACAGCTGGCACCTTGCACTCAGCGCTGCGGGTTGCTGTAGCTTGTAGGGACCCACAAGTGAAAATTTAACTTGCTACATGCAGAGAAACATCCATTGATTTTGGGACTACCAATATATCATTATTCCACAACCATAGCCCTGTGGAAGTCCGTATTAATTTCCTTTCAGTAACACCTTAAGCATGGATTTATTGACAGAAAGTGTTACAGTGAGACACAAAACCAGGTATTTGCCAAGGACTAGAGAGCTTGGGAAGCTCAGGCCTAAGAGTATCCCTTGTGATTCTGAAGTGTTTCTAGTTTAAAAGTCATGTGGGTTTTTTTTTGTTTGGCTCGTGGTCTTTTATTTGGTGGGGGTTGGTTTATTTTAAGACCTCGTGGTCCTAAAAGCTTCTAGGGTACTGTAGTTTCAAGATTGCAATAGGTTGTGGTTGTTTAGGGATTTTTTTTTTTTTAGAGGGTTTTTCTGTGATTGCAACCTTGTAGGCAATGGCATGAGCCATGCTGTTATGTCTTTAACTGCAGGATTATCCAAGGATGGGTGAGCTTGTAAAGGAAAATGTTCTTTTTCTATAAACAAGCGATGGCTTCTTAAATACAGAGCTTAAGAGAATTTTTTATGCAGATTGGTTTGATTCTTGCATGTGCAGTAAAGTGATTATACCTCCAATTCTGTATTTCAGAGGAATTTGGTGTGATCTTTGACATTGCTTCATTTCAGATACTCTGCAGGCTTTGTGGAGCTCTGTAGTACACGCTTAATGTGTTTAAACTGGCTAAGAATAGTTTAACAAACCCCAAAACAGAAAATTGATCATCCCTATCTATTCAAGATGATCTGTACAGAATCCTTGGGGCTTGTGCACACCAATGCATATTCACTTTCAAGTCAAGCCTAGCTGCTTCTTTTCTTTTTATTTCTGCTTTTAATGCTTAGCTTACTACTTTGCTCTTCTGTAACTTTATTTTGCTGGTATTTTATATCTTCTTTGCTTCTTCATCTGGCTTTCTGCTTCTTGGGATGACTGAAGATCGCATCAGGAGTGTCAGTGCACCAGTGCTAGGTACTGTATCCAAACAAGATGCAACTTTAACACCAATTTTGCTGCTTACTTTTTTTTCTTTTCCCCCCCTTTCTCTATGACATACTAACACCGAGTGGGCCACCCGGTCTGAATTCCTTACATGCAGTACTGAAATGAAGTAACAGCTTTTGCTGCATTGGCATTCAGATGGGATTTAAGACACCTTTTTCCTGGTTTCATTCAGTTTTCACTGAAGTCAGAAAAATTCCCACTGATTTCAAGGGAGGAGCTGTGGTATTAGGAGCAGGCAAGACAAAGTCTGAAGACCTTAAATGAATTAAAATGTAGTTAAATACAAATGACTGAGATAACAATACTATTTTACCCAATGTTCTTTATTTTCTTTTTTTTTTATCAAATGTACAGCTACTGGGGTTTTTTTCACCTTCTAAGCATGTTTGTTGGGTTTTTTTAATACACAAACAATTTTTTAGGTATCTGTACTTTTTTATTATGATCTGCATTAGAACATCAGTCTCCCAGACAAAAACTTTCTTAACAATTAGTATAAAAAGTGACTGTAATCCTGTTTTTAACCCAGGAGAAACAGAGAACATGGATGGTACAGTAGTCCCAGATGACCTTTCACCTCTCTCTTCAAGAACGGATTCAGGTCCACAATCTCCATGGTCTTCAGAAAACAGGAAGAGTCCAAAAGGCATCAAGAAAATCTGGGGAAAGTAAGGTCATTTTTTTAATTCCCTGTCAAGACATTTCAGCTGAGAATGAATCTAATTCCCAGCAAAAGCTACAATTATCCACAGCAAGAATAAACTGAAATTCAGGGAAAGGAGATAAAGCAGCTCTGGGATTGCACGGGTGTGTCTCTGTGCACACGGGGGCGTAGAAAAAGGGATGGGGAGTGTTCACAGAGTTATGCTGGTGAAAGAAATATGACACTGCTGTCATCTTAATGCTATTAATTTAGCATGCCAGCAGTTTCATGAGCCACAAAAAACTAAATGATAGTAAGTTGTTCATTACAGAAGGCACCAGGTTAAAAAAAAAAGGAGAGAAAACAGAAGGAACTAAAAGCAGGGGGACTGAGTTGTACTGTGCTCACTAGATCTGCTGCAGAAACAGCAACCCTTTCCAAGTCTGGATTATTCATTGGACTGAAGGGTTATGGCTGCTCTGTGGAGCTCTTTTTATCCCCCTCAGAGTTAGGTCTAGACTGCATTGGCTGGAACTTCTTCAGCTACCACTAGAATTTAGCATTTGTGGCTTACAGGAAGGTCAATAGAGCTTCTAGTTGTCACTGCAGTTTCCATCAGCACCAAGGTCCTCTGACACAAGCTAATAGTACTGTCATGGCACTCTTGTCTTGCAAGAATCAGAAGAACTCAGTCAGGTAACTTCCCTGCAGACGACCTGGGATTGGCAGAGTTCCGAAGAGGGGGTCTCCGTGCAACTGCTGGGCCTCGGTTATCCCGATCCAAGGACACCAAAGGCCAGAAGAGGTAATGGCTCCTTCTTCACCTTACACAGCACATTGTGTGCTGGTGTTAAATGGGCTGAACAGCCAAACCCTCCTCTTGTGAAATACATTTTTCACTACACGTGGAATTTCACAAGGCGTGGAAAGAATTTCTTTGGTAGCAAACGTATCCTGAGAAGCTCCCCTGTCTACTCTCTGCAGCTGCAGGTTGCAGCACTTGGTGCTTGGTGGAGTGTCGAAAATTTCACCTTGTCACAGACCAAGGAGACTTACTATCTCCTGTGAGAACATCTGCATAACGATGATGAATTTGGCAATTCAGTTTTTCCTGTTTTCAAGTAGAACATGGGAAATTCTTATCCACCCCCCCAGCTGCCCACAGCTCGTGGCCACCTGGATGGCTCTTCTTGCTGCACAGGGGAACAGATTCCCTGCAGGGCTGCCTCTGGTGCATGACGAGCTTTGCAACACGAACATTCATTCTTTAAGATTTTTTTTCCAATGTTTCTTGTGCTTTTCAGTGACTACAATGCTCCGTTTGCTCAGTGGAGCACTGAAAGAGTTTGTAACTGGCTCGAGGACTTTGGGCTCGGCCAGTACGTCATTTTTGCACGGCAGTGGGTGACATCGGGCCACACGCTGCTAACTGCAACACCTCAGGACATGGAAAAGGTAAGCATCTGTCCCTGTTTGGCTCAAGCAGCCATACTGTTGGTTCTCTATAACCAGGCCCCTACAAACCACGGGCAGTTCTACCTCCCTGAAATGCACAAGATTAATTTTTGTAGGTACCTCAGCCATTAAAAGAGCCAGAAGCAAACTTTGTTAATGGTTATTCTTGCAGGAAATGGGAATAAAGCATCCACTGCACAGGAAGAAATTAGTTTTGGCCATTAAGTCAATAAATGCAAAACAAGATGAAAAGTCTGCACAACTCGATCACATCTGGGTGACACGTAAGTGTTTGAACTCTCATGGAATTGTTTGGAAAGGAATTTCCACCCCCTGCTATGAATGGGCTGCCTGATACATGTTTAAGCGGTTACTAGGCATCCTTTGAAAAGCACTAAGTTTCACCATAGTAGAATTGAGATGTTTTTGTGCTGTTCTTGACATTCAAATATACAGCTTGCAGTATGATCTTCCGTGGGAAAGTCTGTCAGATTGCAGGGAAGAACACAGGGCTGCTCAATTTAGCAAGAGCTACATTATGCTGCACGTGCTCTGTCACAGGCTGCAGGTGAAACATCACAGGGGTAGCATGGACAAGGCTGTTTGGTGGGAATTACTTTAAGCTTACCAGCAAGAGAATGTCCTTTGGAAAGGGGAATAGGTTGAATGAGCTACCTGAATGCCTTGAAAGAGGCCAGACCAGACAAAAAGGGAGAAGAGATTTCTTTCTCACTGATATGGATTTGGTTCCCTATTGCTCGCTTATCTGCAGGATGGCTTGATGATATTGGCTTACCGCAGTACAAAGACCAGTTTCATGAATCCAGAGTTGATGGGAGGATGTTGCAGTACCTAACTGTGGTAAGCTACAATCCTTTTTCCTCAGTTAAACCAAATTTGACTTGAGAATGAGCCAAAAGTTGTACCATTTTCCTTTGAATGTGAGCAGCTAAAGAATTTTTGCAAGACAGAACTAGTGCCACTAAGTAACTGGTGCTGCCCTAGTGCATGACTACTGTTCCTAAGGTACATAAGTCATATGTTACAGCCAACTTCTACAAAGTCCTTGTTTCACTATCACACCATGATTAAAGGCAAAATGGACAGTTTTACATGTGACTTCCACAGCACATTGTTCTCCACACCAAGTTAGCAATAACATTCAGTAAACCAAAAGCAGCAAATCCAGGGATTTATACAACTCCAAACACCTTCACAACACACCATGTACTACATATAGCCACGTATCTTCTTCCCATTGCCTTGCCCAGATCTGGAAAATTAAGTTTTTGTGGTTTGGGTTTGTTTTTTTTTTGTTAACTGTGCTATGAAAAGAATGTGTAATTTAGCTGTTACTGAAAGTGCAGCTGCTCAAGGAGCCTTTATTAGAGGAGCACGGTCCCTACTGTTCCATGGATAGGTGCATGTTGCTAGCTGTGATGATCCTACCTGCAGCAGGATGCTAGCCAGCTCACAAAGAGTCCAAATGTTTTAAAACTGCCCATGAGCCTGGATTTGATTAATAGGTCACATTCCTGTCTTCATTTTTTTTAGCCAGGTCTTGTTATGGTGCAGTGTTTTAAAAAAGTCAGCAACAACAGAACATTTCCCCTTCCCCCCAAAGCTTCACCCTAAAACCCTTTTTCAAAGTATAAACTGTCATTTTACCTAAAGCACACTTGCTATGCAGTTTTATATAAACTACAATAAGTTTAAAATCTTTCTTCTTGAGGAAAGTACCTGTTTTGGTATGTTTTCTGTGCCACCTAAAAAGTTCTCTCCTTCACAGAATGACCTTCTCTTTCTGAAAGTCACCAGTCAGCTGCATCATCTGAGCATTAAATGTGCCATTCATGTGCTGCATGTCAACAATTTTAACCCCCACTGTCTACGCAGGAGACCAGTTGAGGAGGTAAAAGAATGACCAAATAAATTAATTTAAGCAAACCCTAATTACCTGGTCCCAGCCAAAGGGCATAGAAAGCTGAACAGTGTACAATGATAAAATAGAATCATTGCTACTCGGGAATTGCCCTGGTAGTAATTCGGCTGCTTTCCAGCTCTGGAATTAACATGTACTCACTGACAATAAAAATCAACTCACTCCTTGAGTGTTTACTTATTAGTTGAATCTCATGCATTTCTCCTTAGAAGTTATTTCCATAGTTTAAAGAAGCTAATTCAGCTTCCAAGAGAATAATTTGAAATATTTTTCTTTGCCTGTTCTGATTTTTAACTCTCAAAATCTGTAAGGTTTTTTGTCTTACCTGGTCAGCATACCTTACTCTCTTAGTATTAACACTGTCAGTAACGCTGTTCTCAAAATGGTTTGGTTTTATACCTGTAATCTCTACTGTTACTCTACTTAATGGGATTTCAACTGGACTAGACTAGATCTGCCAACTTGTCAGAGGCTGTCTGTAAAGCAACAATACCTTAGTCAGGGAAGAACTGCAAGGAGGAGGAGGAAGGATGTATTTATCTGAACTGAGGATGCACACTGTGCACGTTCAGACCAGCCAGGCTCTCGTGTCATCACCTTTTCTGGTTACCTCAACAGAGTAACGTGTCGCCTTCTGACGTGGTTCAGTGGTCCAACCACAGAGTGATGGAATGGCTCAGATCAGTCGATCTGGCAGAATACGCACCAAACCTTCGAGGAAGCGGAGTGCATGGGGGCCTGATTGTAAGAATTTAGTGTCTTACTGGTATCTACTAAAAACTGTAATAGCAAACATCCTTTATCCGATGTTCATCAAGCAGGAGGAAACGAATCTGCAATACAATAGCATGATCAGGCCTTCTAAGGAGCCTCTTTATCTGATCCATGCATCTTGATTTTACAAAGGAAAACCAAAATAGAAAAGGAACTGCTCAAACATTTTTTATAGTCAAAGCTGAGTGTGCACAAGTGTTTGACAGCTGTACAGAAAAAAAACCTGAACTGTACTATAAGAAAGTGACTTACTGATAAGGCATCACTGAGTGTCTTTGAGTGGTTTTACCAGAACTCTGAGCCATGGTAAAGAACAGTCTTGCCAGCCATCAGGAATAATATTTTTTTTCAATTCAAAACATTCAGAACTATTTGCAGCTTAGTGAAGTCAGAGTTCTGACATATCATGATTCTACTCTTGTAGAATTTCTGCCAAAATGAAATAATCTTGTTATAATTTCTTCTAAGTTTATACTCTGCATAGAGCAGAAAATTCTGAAAACAAACTTTTTCAATCCAAACAAATGTATAGCTTGATGATAAATATAAATATATATTTGACTGATCATGCTCAGCATTTCTTACTGCTCCTTTCATGTATTTCCCATTCAAACCCTAGTGAGTATCATATCACAAGTGAGCTATAAAAGGTCTGATGGGTGGACAGAGGGCTTAGTGAGAGTGAGAAATCCTCTGATAAGCACTGTAATGGTTTACTATTGCAAATATTTAACCATATAAAAAAATAAGTACCCTCCCCTCTTTAATAGATTCTTGAACCTCGCTTCAATGGTGACGCGCTAGCCATGCTGCTCAATATCCCACCTCAAAAGACCCTCCTGCGCCGCCACCTCACCACCAATTTTAATGTATTAATTGGACCAGAGGCACAGCAAGAAAAAAGAGAAATAATGGAGTCAGCAGCATACACACCTCTGACCACCACTGCCAAAGTTCGGGTATGTACTGCTGCCAAAAGGAAACATTTCAGGATGTCAGACTCTCTACCTGGTCTTACAAAGAAGATAAAGGACAAACATGGACAGGGAAAGCAGTTCTAGAAGGAAGGTTACATTTTCCTTAATTCTACATACCAAAGCTTTTAATTTGTGTCTGTTTAAATGAGCTTCTGAAATAAGCATGCAATCTGTTCTCTCTTTTCTTAGAAGGAACACTGTGGAAATGAATTTAATAACAACTGTAATTCCCAATTTGAAAACAAATGTATTTAGTTCAGAATCTATGTACTTGAATGACCAGAGTACAGCAGTAAATGCAAAAGGAGAGGATTTTGAATGTTTACAAAACAACCTTACGTGTCTTATTCAAAACTACTTCTATTGTTTTCTTGTTTTAGCCAAAGAAACTCGGATTTTCACATTTTGGAAACTTAAGAAAAAAGAAGTTTGATGAATCAACAGACTATGTTTGTCCTATAGATACAAACCCCACTGCTACCAATGGTACTCCGAAAAACTATGGTGGATACAAAGGACTTAGTCCTTTCACTGATAGGGAACTGGATCAGGTGGGACAGACAGACTGATGCCATTCTCATCTCATCCTCTCCATGCATTCCAAAGCTTGCAAATAACCAAACATTAGCCTATAACAATTTACTACATCCGCATGAACTTACTGAGAAAGTATTGGCTATGGACACTGGAAAGAGTTCTCTACTAAGAATGTCATGGGTTATATTTTTTTAATCACCATCATAGTAAACTCCTCCATCTTCAAGCCCTTTTTCAGGACTATGACACCTTTACACTACGAAGATCAATGTATTTTGACATTAGTTAAGGGGGACATTGCAGTAAACACAAGACTTTTGTACTTCCAGCTTTCATAACCTCAGTATGGCACACTATTTTTTTCATTATCTTTATGGGGTGGTTTTTAATGTGATAAATTCATCTGGACAAATTTGTACAAAGGTATCGAGTTATATTAAAGTACAACTGGATTGTATTTTTTAACAGATATTAATTAGAGAACCCAACTGAATTTTTCTTTCATTGTGTACAGGGGGGAGTAGTTCTGCTTAGACATTATATGTGAAAACAATGCATCCATAATGAACAAGACTATGAATAAACCAAGACTTAAATAATTCACTTTTGTTATGTAGTAGTGATCATGTGAATGGAACTCTCTAGACATCATACAGACAAGTGATGAAGACTAAAAAAACATCAAATTTCATTTCAACTTTGCTGTTGTGTAAAGGGATGTAAAACCCTGAAAAATGGAGCTCCTGGAGCCTTGTGTGAACTTTGGCACCACACAAGAGCCAGACAGAGGCATCTGGGGTAAAAAAACAGTTTAAGCCTGATAAGAGAACAGTCACAACCCTGAAAAGACTAACTGTGAAGGTATTTTTTTCACTTGCATGGTTTAGTGCATCTAACATCTCATTTTGTTCATTATCTAACCACTGTCTTTTTCACCTTAGTAAAATAAAGTACTGTTCCTAAAGAGGGAGAACACCAAATCCTGACTGTTATTTAGTTTGGCTGTCCACTAGCTCAGCTAAAAGTTGTGAGGGAATGCATTATCTCTGAGCTAAGAACTTGCACTATGCACTTGCTCAAGCACCCCAGAAATACTGGATTTTTCTCTAGGAGCATGGTCTTCTGAGCACATGGTTATGCTGTGAAATCACAATGCCCTGAAGCTATTAATGTTTTTATGTAAAAAAAGGTGGGACTATCATTGAGGACTCTTACTTTCTTGCCTGTGAAAGAAGCCCACCAGAAGTATAAGCAGTGTTAGATCACCTGGAAAGTTTTACTTTTCATTGATAATATCAGTTAAGCTTATTCTTTTCTTCTGTGAAATAGAGCCCAAGTTTCATGGAATCAATCTTTCTTAACCAGGATTCACTTCTCTATTAAGTGCATTTTCACATACCTTGTAGCATGGAGGCAGTTTTGTGAATGTGCAGAAATCAGCTTTTAAACTTATCACAACTTCATTTGTCCAGGCACAGATACCTCCCAAAGATGCATGTAGAGTGACTAAAATTGCCCATGCTGTCTGATTTGAACTAGTTCCTGAATGCTTTTACAGATGGAACATTCAGAAGGCACAGTAATGCAAATAGGGGCTCTTTCTCAAGGCATAAGCCAGCTCACGGTACGTACCTGTTTCCCTCTTGTTCTGAAGTCACAAATGTCTTCTGCTACAATTCAGTGAAAGTTGGTCATTCATGGTGGTAGTTAAAAATAAGTGGGTCACTATTCTTGTTAAATACCTCCTTATAGCCTGGCTGGACATTTGGTCAAAAAAATCCCCTGCTTTTAAATTGCTCTAGATATTAAGTTTCATTTAGGCCTATTTAAGTTTTCATGAACTCTTCCATCTCTTTAACACAATGACAAATATCCCTCCCCTTAAATGAAAACAATTCTTCACCACCAAATGCCTCAGTCACAGCAAGGGCTAGGAATGAGGTACAGTCTTGAAAACGTACATGAGCTAAAGCTCCATGGAAAACAAACAAAAAAACCCCCCTCATTATTAATTCCTCAGAGGCTAATTTAATAAAAAATAAAAATAAGGGACTGAAAGTTATAATGAGAAATTATGTAACATAGTTGAGTCACATGCCACACACAAAATCTCTAAGGATTTCCTCCAGCAAGAAAGTTTATACAAAGCTGGATTCAAGAAATTCCTTTGAATTGTATGCAGCTCTAACCCCCTCTGTCGCAAGCCTGATCTCATTACAGCTGGGTCTCTGTAGCTACAAGGCCTCACTCCTTCCCATCCTGTCTTTTCAGACCCTGTTAAGCCAGGATGAGATGCTGAATGACAGCAAGTTTTTAACACCTACCTTTGAAGACTGGAGATGATGTTCCAGCATGACCAAGAACACTACTCATACCTCATGCCTGTCAGGAGTGGCCAGGAGCAGCTGGATGCTGTGGTGCACGAAAGCTTTACCTCTTTTCTGCTACTGTGACTTCCCACATAGCATTTAATGTAGCCACACATTAGAGGTAACGCTCCTCTGTGCTGTTTTTCCATACGTGATATGAAATAGGTGTTGGGAGAAGAATGGGACTCACAGCCAGAGTCTGGAAAGCCAAGACTGTCAACATCTTTTTTTTACCCTTTAATTCAGTTGTCTTTTACATGGTATGTTTGTGTACTGTTATATCAAAGACCTTTTGTAATTTTTTATTTTTCTAATTAACTTGTAACACAGGAATCATTAATACACTATTGTACCATGTGGGCTACCATCAGAGGTACCTGGAAATTCAGATGGATGCTGGTGAGTGCAGCAGTGATAGCTCACTCTGGTCTTGCCAGACTGGTTCCCATAAAACATTTTAATCTCTCATCTCTTCCACTAGCACATGTCCTGCCCTCTTTTTATCTAAGTCACTGTTACTAGCACATGTCCTGCCCTCTCTTTATCTAAGCCACTGCAGTGCAGAATGGGAAGGAGGGAACATAATGCTGTCCATCAAGCCCTTGACTTTATCAGGAGGACGACAATCTTTACCTGACACAAAAAGATGCTGAACAACCACAGCAGGAAATTGTAACTCTGAGACTACCAGAAAAGTACCATAATAAAACAAACATTTATTTCTTTACAACACCTGACAAAATAGATTTGTTGCTATTCTGCTAAGCTAGAAATGATTGCAGCAGAGGGAAATACGGCCTCTCACTACTTACTTGAGGGGCTGCTTGAAGATGAAGCTGTCTCCTTTACAGCAGCAATTACTTGTGGCATCTGTTTCTATTTGCCTTTCCTGTATTAATGAGCTATTAACAAGCTATGGTAGTAAATGGAGAAACGTCAGACAAAAATCTGCTGAGTTGTAAGGAAAATACTTTGTATCTGTCTGGTTTGCATAACTCTCTCCTTGCTGGCTGCAGGGTGTTGGTTTACATACCAATACAGCCTGTGGGCAGGTCACTCCCAGCCACAAGCCTTTCAAATAAAAGGGAAACCTCCAGTATTGTTCAGAGGATGCAGCAAGGGCTCTTTGAGAACCACCAGTGGCAATTCTGGAAGGTGACCTATATCCTGCTCCTCACTCCACAAGTTTCTCATGGCAGGCTTTAGAGTGTATGGTCAGATTTAAGAAGCCAAACACATGATTTTTATAGTTCAAAATGGTAAAGCCGAGACAAATTCTTGTCAATCAGTGAAAAATGAAATGATAATGGAAAATTCAGAGGAATGAGAAGTCAGTCTACACATCAGCAAACTACAAATGTTTAATAAAAGGTATTAAATGTACCAGTCTGGCAGTGCAGTCAGAACTAGTGAGCAGATCAGGTACCATGGGTATTTGAAATACTTTGCCAGGTTAATTAGCCAGCAGACTAATTACAGTACTGCAAATGGCATAGGCTGCTCCAGCAGAGGCAGCCTTAGTATCACTGGGATATTCCAAAACGATTTTCACATCTTTCAAAGCTGTATTTATAAATCAGTGTGTTGTTGTGCTAACTTGGCTGTGAATAGTCAGTCTACAAAAGCATTGATTTTTTTTTTTAACTATAAGTAGTAAGAAATCCTAATTAGCATAACCCTGGTATAAATGCTTATTTTTTTGACTGTCCTGAATAAATTCTGGATGTTCCTTTATCTCTTCCTGACTGTGGACTGATTTAACACAAACACAAGTAGCTGATCTCTCATCAGGAACAGAATTCCCAGTCTGAATCCCTTGCATTATTGCCACAAATGTAGCTGATAAAGTACAAATCCCCTATGTCAATGTTAAATGAGTTAATTCCTTTAGGTTTGCTTTAGATGAATAAAAATACTTCATAAACATACATATTACCTGCTGAAGATTGTCAGATCCTAAACCAAACGTAGCTTGAACTAATTCCTGAAAATGAACGTGCAGTACTTCAGGTATTGAAGGCTGAAAATTCAGTGCTCCGTGGTAAAAACACTAAGATGAAGCAGTAGCTGAGTGTAAGATCAACTCAACATAGTTTAAACTAGGCAAAAAGAAGCCATGATTTCTTGTAAGCAAAGAAAATTTCTTAGCAAGCACTAAGAGAATGACATGCAAACGAAGCAACATCACTTGGCAGTGCTTCGTTAGCTAAGACTGTTAGAAAACAGCATGAAAGCATGTAATCCTCCCAGATAGATTTCACACTAAGGAGAACTTCTGTTACAATAAGAAGTAACTTGCACATGAGCCAAATTCTGTTCACTTTTTCAGCAGCAGGCTGTGACTTCTTTCTTAGTCCCCGATAAAGGGTTGTAAAACAGCATTAAAAAACCCAAACAAAACAAAAATCCCTGTGCTTTGTACTCTCCTTCCCCAGGATTCATTAAATGAATTACCTATGGAGCAGTCAAGTGATCCTACACCAGCTTTATAACCCATGTTAAGAAGTAAGTGGTTTTATCTCTCTCTCCTACCTCTCTGATTACACATTTTTTTCTTTCCTCAGAATTCATGTTTCATACTAACTTAAGAGGTCAGACTAAGTTACTTCCACACAGCTCAAGACAGATTCTCAACTTCTTAGTATTAAAACAATCAAAGGTAATTATGAAGTTATAAACCACAGAAATTACAGTCAGGGGTTAAAAACAAACACACACAAGAAAAAGAAATCCTGCACAGTTATATATCAGTTGTTCCTAGAGGAAAACATAGTACTTACAAAAACATATCAGATGGCATCAGTGTTAATAAGCAAATGTACTGCTCTTGGGATAGCCAAGCTTGTCCAGGTTGGGCTCACAGGCAAACTGAATCATTGGTGGTGGCCCACACATGAGAACGAGGGTCTCGCTGCCGGGGGGAGGGAGGTGGGCTTTCATCATCTCTGCTGTGACAAAGCCAGAACTGTACTTCCAATCTGAAACAAAGAAATTAAATTATTAGTTTGAAACTCTGTACGGTCTGAAGGCTTTTTAAACTGCATGTTGTAGGCACAAAGCAGCTGAAGAATCAGCAAAGTTATGCCACCACCACTGTGAGCCAGGAGAGGGTTAAATTTCTCACTGAGCTTAAAACTAGTGGTCCCCTTCCACAGGGACAAGAAGCACGTGGATAACAAGGATCTGGTTGATAAGGCATGAAAGTCTGTGAATAAATGATAGATTTAAAAGAAACAAGAATAAAAAGGAAGAAGCTGAGAGGACACAAATGAGCAAAGATATCTAATCACTGCTGTGTGGGGAGGTCAGCAGTCTTCAGTCTAGAGCAGATGTGGCAGCAGGGATGACTGACAGAGGTCTGTAAAATTAGTAAGTGAAGGCTTAGTCACACTCTCTGCCAACATGAGGCAAGCCCTTCCCCACAGAAAGTGCTATTCCTATGGAACTGCTGTCAAAACACACAAGGGAGACATGTTTTGACAAATGCAGTCCACTGAGGGTTACTGTCTCTGTAGAGACACATTTGGCTCAAAACTGAGAAATATTAAAGACTGGAAGAGTATCAAGGCCTGCTGATGACTCTTCTCTGGCCACCTACTTGTGGTAATTGCAGACAACGGGCACAGAACTTTGATGTGACTCAGTTTGCCTCTTGTGTCTATTAAATAAATGCTCAGATCACTTACACTGGCAAGCAGGAATACCCAAGCTTCAAAGGAAATACAGCAGAGTTCAACCCCTACACCTGCCCACAGTTAATGCCTTAATATATACACACGGAGCTGTGTTTCACCTGAACCTAATCTAGAGCTGCTGAAAAATAAAGATGGGCATGTATTATTTACAGGTATTAAGCAATTTAATGCCAACAAAATGCTAATGTAAACTGGTCTTGGAGATAGCCCAAAACAGAACTGAACTTTTGCTGAAAAGTCCCCAAAACAGGCACATCCTGAAATACATTAAAAGATCCACTGAATGACATGTCTGACCCAAGAGGAGGTAACTTTTACTTCACACTTTCTACAGGCCCACCTGGCTTAGATCACTTTTGAAAACAGGCCTTGTGATAAGGTTTCTTTTCTGAGGAGCTGGGGCATGTGTGTACTGTTTAAAAGTGTAAAACAAGAAGACTCGATATTATATTAATGTCCCCTGGAACAAGAATGAAGCTCTGCCTGTTGGACAGCAACGAGCAAAGGCATTTCCATGTGTCCCAGCCTACCTTGTGGAGGTTTGTCCAGTGTGTACCACAGCACAAACTGCTCAGGATGCCTCTTTGCAATGTCTTCCAGCTCAGCTCTCAGCAATATGTCACTTTCTGTCTGCAAAATGAGACTGCTGTTTACCTCCAAACCATCCCAAGAGCTCTCCGGTGCGAGCTCATCTGGCATTCCAGACAAATGCAATGATAACTTATGCAAACCAAGCAAGTTATTTGGCTTTTCTCCCTCCCATGATAGTTGTTAGCATTACAGGCTTCTGTAAATTCAGATTAAGAAAAAAAGACTGTGAGATTTACTAGCCACCTAAACACAGTCTTGGCAATCTGAACAGCTTTTTAATCCAGGCTAAAATCACAACGAGCTGGATTTGTCTCTGACCCTGGCAAATATGGCCCTGGACCAGCATGGTGAAGGTTAACTGTACAAACAGATTAGCAGAAACAAATCCTGTTGCCTTGAAATCAGTGAAGGGCTAAGATGAGCAGAGGCATCAGGATCTGGTCATGGAATTTATTCCCTAATACAGGAACTGAGACTATGAGAAGGCACCTTCAATACAAATTAAATAAGATCATCAAAATCTACGAGAGCACCATGCAAGTATTTATAAAGGGTCTTAAGGATAATTTTTGAATTCAGTTTCTTTCTTCAATAATGTCAATCCAAGATAACATGTTAATAACTTACATAGTAAGCATTTCCTGTTCTTCCCTATACTGGTCATTTTTAAATGTGCTATCTCAGATGGTATTTTCTCAGGCTGGGTGAAAATGCAAACCCAAAGACACTGGAATAGTATGAAACATATGCCATCAGCTTAAAAAGCTCAGAGGCCAGCAAAAAAAAGCAAGCTACTAAAGAAGAACAAACAGATGGGTCAGAGTGCTCACCTGATTGGCAAAAAGAAGGTAACATTTTGTGGAGTCCTTTGGATCATTTGTGATCTGACGAATCAGCTGTAACATGGGAGTTATTCCTGTTAAAAAACAAAGTGGTCACAAAATGGGTATTTATTTCTATGGCTACAGATTCAACATTAATGCTGCCTTCCTTCAGTCTTCAGTGGGAGCTTGGTTTGCACAGGGCTACGTATCTCTAAATGTCTAATCCACATCAAAAGCAGACACTGGGGGTTTCTAGCACTACAAATAGTTTCAAAACAAAACCACAGTACTTGCCATACAGGGCTTTCCTCTTCATCACACTATCACATACAGTAATTTCACCCTCCAGACACTCCCCTGAAATACTCTCTGTCACTGAGAGGTGAAATAACTTCTCTGAGGTGACAGGGTAAATCAATACTCAAACCCTGATGTTGCTAGCCCCCAGGACTGAGCTCAAGCCACTGGAACACCTCTGTGCTGCCAAACACTCAGGAGAAGGAATACAGATCCAAGTACTCTGCCAAGGTACAGTGACACTCCTTACATGCATCCATAAAGACATTTTCATTCTCTAGAGACATTCCATGTAATGAGAATAGTTTTACCTGTTCCTCCAGCTATCATCCCAAGATGCCTTGCAAACTTTTTCTCTGCTTCAGACTTCTTATTAGGCTTGATAAGAAACGTACCTAGAAGAAATATTTAAAACCTATAGGTACATTAACTTCCAAACAAACATGGATACAAGTTCCATGGGAATAAATTACTGCAGCCTTACAGTTTTACCATGTTTTTATTCATCGTAATTAATTTCCAGTTAATGAGACCCCCATGAAACTCACAGTCAGCTAGGTGACTGCCTTATTGTATCTTGTGATGAGAAGACCTTGCCAATTTCTGCTGTTCACCTGGCTACACCGTTCCTTCAGAACTACCACAAAATGAGGCAGTTTGTAATTAATTTAATCTCCAAGGACCAAGGCAAACGAAAAGCCCATGAAAAGTATTCTATATGAAAAGCACTTGACACATTCCAATCTTGTAATACCCATAACTAGCACCAAGCTTTCCTAGGTACTACTTTTTATAGCAGCCAAAGCAGAGCAGAAAGGAACATCTGTAAAACACACATCCCTCACTTCCTGGGAGATAGAACAGATTCATCAATATATTGCTGACCACAGGAGGTCACGACCCAGAGAAGCACTGAGCACTCATCCTCCTGAGGTAAGACTTAAATGCACAGCTCCTCTCAGTTGAGATCAGTGCAAATCTTTCACTTGCATCTTGCAGGAGGATTACTTCTCTGGGCTTATTTCCTCACAGTCATCTCAGACCTGGTTTAATTATAAAATGGAGCTGGCTCTCAGTCAGTGGGTTATTCAGTAACAATGCTGAGATTCTCAGGGGGCCTTTCAGGTCACAATGTCACTTGTTTAAGAAGCATCTGGAACATCTCCCTCCATATGTATAGCTGAAGTATTATTTCTAGTGCAGATTTCTCAGCTGTATAATGCAATAGCAATTTTTTCAGATTTAATTATATAATCCCAGGAACAAGACATTCATCAGTTATTCCTTACGCAAAGTAAAGACAAAGTACTCTTTCCTGTCATACCAACTCTGACATACTCAGTCAAGTCTAGAAAAGGTGGATTTTCTCTTTTCCGCTTTAAAAAAAAACAGATTCTCTGCAAAGTTGTCAAGTTCTATAAAACACCTCCAAAAATAACCAATACAAGTTCCTCCCTTCTGCTCTCCCACTTTCATGTCATAGTACCTGCCCCCTTGTATACAAGGAGTCCATTTGGCCCCCTGAAATCAATAGTATCTCCAATCTTCATGTTATCCAGGTACTGGGACATCTTCCCACCTTCTGGGAACTTGGGATGAACATTTTTGTGGTAGACCTGTGAAAACAGTAATTTTGTATGATATCAACCACTAACTTTGCTGCACACAGCATTACAAACTGCAGAACACAACACTGCAGGTCTGAAATTCAGCACCTGAGAAAGGAATTGAAACAACTCCGTGCTCTCAGTTATCTCTTGAGCCTTGGCAAAAGGAAGCAGCCAAAATAAGTAAAATGTGGTGTCGTGCACATGCCCCTCTGCTCTTTTCAGCCAGGCCAGCAGGAATGGGTGGCAGACAGATTATCTGCCTCTGCTCTCATTTCACTATCATTTCAGTAAGAACCTTATTTCACCCCATTTTTGCATCCACTCCTTCTGAAAACAGCATTGCTGCATCTTTTCAAGACTTTCCCAGAGGCTCGGCCATACAACAGCTTTTTCAGCTTTCAAAGCATGTAAGAAGCATTAAGTAGTTAATAAGAACTCACCACACTTGGTAGCATGAAGAACAGAGCACAAAAAAAAAGCGTCCAGATTTCTAAGGACAACTCTATTGTAGAAAAGGATTAGAAAATCCAGAAGTCCTCGGAATCAGATCATGCTGCATTCCCTAGCTTAAAGGATTTCCCTTGTTTGACTTGTTCTCTACTTGTAGCTATTAGCAGTTAGCATTAGCAGCAGCATAGCCATCTTGAGGCAGAGGGATCAGTCTTCATGCACTGCCAAATAAAAGATAGTGGGGAAGTTCCTGGAGTCCTGCCAAGGAAGTGATTCCCCTTTGCATCTACTCTACCTCTGCCATCTCTCAGTGCCACACAGCAGATACACAGGATGCAACTTACTATTCAAGGGTAATGTGAAATGAGTTGTTTCTTATGCAGTCATCCTATTTGAAAGAAGATAAAATTTGATGACTAATTCAAAACAAAGTATTTCACTAAAACAAAGTACTTGCCTTCCTTCTAGTTAACAACTTATCTATATTAAAGGAAAACAAAATTTACCTTTACAATTAAATCAACATAACCTTTTGTCTCGTCACTGGAAACTGGGGTATAGGCTCGAATCACCAGGTTGCCATTGATTTTTGCAGAAAGGTAAACATGTTGGCCTAGGGAGGAAGAATTACAATCTGATTATTTTGTCATCCCTGGAGTACAAGAGAGGAAGGCGGGTATTGTAACCTGTTAAATGCACACAATGACAGAGAAAAATCTTTGCCATATAAACACTGTATAAAACATCTGCTTTCTTCTTTTTCAGCAACAGTTTCTGGAGCATAGAGTAACTGAGGAGAGCTGGTAAGATACAAGGAAAGTAGAAAGTCGATGGCAAAACAGTGATTGAGAAAGTTTGTTGCTCATTCTCAAGTTCTCTCTGTATATTTTGGGTTCTACTGTTCTCATACTCATTGATAAAGTGGACATTAAGGATACACCAGTTCACACAGGCACAGACAAAAGTACTCCTGTTTAACAACAGCCACCTCCCAGAACAAACTTCCCAGAGATCCTGCACCAAGACATCAAGAACAATGCCTTGGGCCATATTCCTTCTCCATATCTCCTGCCTCCATAACACTGCAGCTTCCACAGCACTGGGTGCTGCTGTCCAAAAGGCCCCCACTTCCTTCTGCTGGTTAAAAAGAATCAAAACCCCTTGCCAAGAGCAGTGTCCTCAGCCCAAGAGCACCCATCAAGAATGCCATGTGGGAAAGCAAAAAGCAGGAACACTGCTGGCAGAAAATACTTTCATTTTTAGCAACATGATCCTGGTAAAAAGCAGAAGGCAGGTATCATCCAGAAAGTAATCTGGCCCATACAGTTTCAGGATCTTATTCCTAAATTCTTAAGAATAAGGACCAGATAAACCAACCACTACAGGGCACATCTAAGTTGGTTTATTGTTTATCTAGTCAATGCAAACAGTTCAATTACTCTTTCCCATACAAGGCAGAAGAGAATTTGGAGGAAGACAGCTGCCCTTGACAGGCATCATGTGAGAAGGACACACTCACAGCATGGAATGGGAAGACCCTGACACTTGCTATCCAGCATGAGATACTGTGAAACAGCACAGAACAAACAGGGCTGCATCTGCCACATCTGCAGAGCAGAGACTTTCCCCTGCAGAGATTATCATCAATTCAAGGTCCAAGGTTCAGTGCTATCAGTGTTCCAGGGTACAGGAAAGAGGAACGTGCCAATCCTAGCCTGAAATTAACTTTGTGCTACAGAACACAAGACAAAGCTGCACAGAAAAGGCTCTGAATATTTCAGCATACTCTATATATGCAGTAGTTATATTTCTCCCAGTAGTCACAAGCTTCCCAAGGCAGAAGACTTGATCTCTTTCTCATTTACAAGTGTAACTGTATTTTCCAAAACCATGAGGCCAGCTAGCAATAAACTGAGGGCACCACATGAAAGCAGAGTGCAAATAAGAAACATGAAAAAGCTTTGACAGGTACTATTCTTGTTTATATCCTGACTGGTGATGAATTCCATCAGATTCAGATCAGCTTCACTGCTCTTTCCTAAACTACATGGCACAACTGAACAGAAGCAGAACAAAGCATGCACACACAAAAAAATCAGAAACACAACCCTTTGGGAAACCTCACATTTCTCTCTAAGAACAGCAGCATTCACATGCAGCTTTTCACTCCTTACTTTGCTGAGCTTTAACTTCCCAAACAGTCAATGTCTGAGAACTGTGAGTACACTTACAAATCCTAAAACTGGAAATATATATATAATTAAATATTTCTAGCACTTACCTACAGGTAATCCTAATATATGATCTGTTGAAGGTAGTCCAAACCGGAATTTCTTAGTATCGTGACTGATTTCCTAAAAAAAAAATAAAAAAAACAAAGTTGGAATGAGGTCAACATCACCACTGCTTTGCATTTCAAACTATGCTCAGCACAACATGCTTTAGTAAGCCTGCTCTTTGCTAGCATACAAGCCAAATGCTGGGAAAGGACAAAGAAATGGACACGAAAAATAAAGTTTAAACAAATTAGAAGTTTTAGAAGCAGTCCTTTCCTCTTTCACTCCACCAGGAGTGACTTTTGCCTGCTTTTGCAATCCTTACAGCAGTGAGCCTGGAAACCCTCCATCGGCCGAGGGCAGCGAGCACATTCCATGGCCAAAGATCAGGCAAGGCAGGGCGTGCAGAGCTTGGGCTGCCGGGGCTGCTCCTCTCCCTGCGAGGGGGAGAAGCAGAGACACGGGCAGGAGCACACCTGGGGCTCACACACATGGACAGAGATCCGGCAAGAACAAAACCGGGGCC
>VWZF01006548.1:375079-439434 GCA_013396755.1 Sclerurus mexicanus
CCCCTGGGCAGGGCTGGGGCCTCGCAATGTCCCGCTGTCCCGACCCCCGCCCCGCTCTCGGGCCCGGCGGGCCCACCCGCAGCCGAATTCCCGTGTGCGGTGCCTGATTTCACCAGAGGGGTTGGAAAAGCCCTCCGGAGGTCACCGAGCCCAGCCTGTGGCCGGCCCCAAGTGCCCCGTCCGGGCTCTCCTCGAACACCGCCATGGGCAGTGGCTCCCCCGCCGCCCCAGACCCCAGTGTCTCATCATCGCCCTTTCTGTGAACAAACTACTCCTCATGTCCAACCTAAACCTCCCCTGGTTCAGCTTGACAGTTCCTTGTCCTGCCACTTGTTCCCTGGAGAAGAGCCCGACCCCACCTGGCTGCAGCCTCCTCTTAGTTGTCGTCATCCTTGAGAATCCTTCGCTCCAGGATGAAAACTCCCACCTCCTTGGTGCTCCAGCCTCTCTGTTCCCTTCTCCAGACCAGCGCCAGCACCTCAGCACCCTCCCTGAATTGAGGGGTGCAGGACTGGACACAGCACTCCAGGTGTGGCCTCACCAGTGCCAAGCACAGAGGGACAGTCACGTTTGTAAAGATAAGGTGTGTTTCAGAATTCCATGGACACTCATCCTTTCCCTCCCCTGCTTTCCCCTTACCTCAGTTCTCACTGCTTTCACATTCGGCAGCAGGAACAATGAAGCAGGAGCTCTGGGTCCAGAGTCCCAATTTGCCACAACAAAGCAGAATTTCAGCTGGTGTGGCCAGGAACAGGAATTATTTCCTAATTTCTTCCCTGTCCCGTGGACCAAAATTTTACTCTGTTGCATTATTGATATTAATCTTCCCTCCAGAACACGATTCTTCCGTGCCTTTAGTAAGAGAAAGACAAGAAAAGGGGTTTGCAAAGCTAGAGGAAACTTTTAGAGGCATTTCTTTGTTTCTGTATTAACTACTCCTAATGCTCCTTCAGTTTTTGCTGATGATTTTCTTTTGTGACAAAGGCAAGGGTTTGGTCTATATAAAATAAAACTTTTTTTCCCTCCTCTTCAAAGTACTAAGCCTCATCCTTTCCTCTTGTCAGCTTGCCTTATACAGACATAACATAGACAAAAACTTTCATTCTAAATATTTAGATATTTCTATTTACATGCCAACAGAAGAAGGTTTATATCCAGATTTTAAGCATGCAGAGAACTTGAGCCTACCTCAGTACTCAGGTAGGCTACAAGTACCCTACTTTTTGACTGTAGGGTTTGGGAAAGCCTCATATAACCATAAAGAATTAAAGGGGTCTTTACACAAACTGTAAAAACTAAAGCAGAATGCCATTACATGACCTCTGTTGTAAGTCAGGGTTTTTTTAAGTCAGATTTCACGTGCATCACAAAACAGTTCATATAATTGCTAAAAGAGACTGGCAGCTTACAACAGACTAAAAAGATGCAACAAACAAAAGTCAAACTAGATTACTTGTAAAACCATACTACAAGAAACACAAAAGGTCAAACATCAGGCAGTCAAGCAAAAAGGGCCCCAACAATATTTTAAAATAACCTGCTGAATTGATGAAAGGAGTTTTCCTAAGAGATATCAATTTAGCAGCATATAACCCTACATTCAATATCAGCACAGGTGACACCACCTGTAGATCTCCTGCAGCTTTTTATTTTTCTCAACACATCCACTTGAAATCCTTGTTGTAAATTAATGAACAGCTAAAAAACTTTACAGATATTTTAAATCACCTTGTTCCTGTTAAGCAAAACAGAATAGCAACCAAGTGATTACACACATCATTTCCCAACATAAAGCAATACAGCCAGCTCTGGCAACTTCCACCATAACTAAACAGACTTCCATAACATAAAATTACAAAGGATATTTTCCCTCCATTGCTCTCCAAAGAGCTCTTCAGAGAGCTTATCAAAGGCAGGATACTCTATCTATAATGTAATACAGTTGTGAATCTGATTCACTGAATCTCCGTTTACTCATAGTCCTTCCACAGTGACGTATTTTCACACCTTCACAGAGAATTCATTATTTTGTGGGCTTTTGCTTCAAAATTTAGAGTGAAGAAAAGAAAGGGATGAAAAAGGTTTACCTTAGTCATTTGGGAATAAAGGCAGGGAGATTATTTTTCCCTAACAAAAATCCAAACAAACAAACAACAAAACCCAAAACAAATAGAAGTTGTAAACTAATACACTCAAAAAAGTAGGGTTACTGGCATCAAATACTTGTATGGGAAACAACTTTTTAAGGATTTTTGCCATTAATATCAACAGAAACATAGCAAGGTATCTTACTTTCTAGTTATTATCTGGACCGTTGAGTCAAGAGAGGATTATACTTGTGCCATCAGCACTACCCTACTTAACAAGTCAAGATTATGCATCTTTGACACAGAACGTGCAGGTAACTCCATCCAATAAGTGTAGGAAGGAGGTCCTGGAAAAACACATTTGTCCAGTGTGAGCCAAGTGTCAAGTTGTGCCCCAGTTATTTCTGCCTTGGTGATAGTCACCAGTGAACAGAGACAAAACACTTCTGACTCCGACATCCTCCAGGATACTGAGCTTTAGAGAACACTATTGTTGAAGTCCCAGATCTGCGTTGATACAATTTCTTTAACACATACACACAGAAACTGTTGTGTAAATACAGGTTAAGGTCACCATGCAGGCTGTTAGATTGCTGCATCGTCGACAATTTGGGAGATGCACTTATATTAAAAACTATTTTGCAAGATTGACGTATATTTTACTACTCAGCAGAATGTATAATACCTGTCTGTACTCTTGGGCTGATTTGAAGGCATTCCACAAATATCATCTGAAACAGAAAGAAAACACTGATGTTTCAAGAAGTCTTTAGCGGCTGAGGTTTGGAGAAGCAAAGGACGTTCCATTTAAGGGCTACCCCACAGATTCTCAAGCCCTTCCCTCCTCACCCTTTTTTGCTATATATTCCAACCTCCCTCATTACAAAGGATCCAAATGTTTGGAACTAGCAGGAGATGATCCTAGCAAAAACAGAGCTACACCCATACGAAAGCTGCTACTTTGAAAGTTTTAGCCTCAAACTACAATGAGCATGGACTCATCCCATTCTCCGTAAAGTACTGGGTGGAAAAAGGGGAGCTCTAAAGTGGTGGTTATTATTTTCAACTACCCTGTAGTCTTTGCCATGATTTTCACCAACAGATGTGGTGTAAACTGATCTACAAGCTGAATTGTCATTGCGTTGCTGTACATGACTGAACAAGAGGAAGAAAACAAGAAAAATTAGGTTCTGCTAAAGCCAGAGCTTGTGTTACTATTCGTATTTTATTTCTTCAAAATATCTTAGTGAAAAATTCTGGGCCAACATCAATCATTAAATATTTGGAGAATTTAGAGCCTGAAAGGTACTCTCTATTCCCATGATGAAAATAAAACTCAGGTTGGCTTACCTGTTGTAACCTGTATTTCTTCTTCAGTCATATCTGTATCTTCAAATTCTTCACTAGTTGAATTCAAAGCATCTAAATCCAGCAAAAGAGAATAGCAAATGTGTTAGCAGGCTGTCTTGAGTAATATTTGTATTATAAAATCACTTTTATTTCCCTAATTAGTTTTTGTAGAAGGAACAGATTTCTGTTGTAGGGATCTGTGCTATTACATCAACACATAGTAGTAAAGTGCCATTTAAAATGTACTAAAATACGCAATATATAAATAAAATTCCCAGATTTTGCATAGATTCCTTGTTTCTTCACCATTCAGTAGGCCTTTGTTTAATGCCTCAGTAGGTTCACAATGCCTTTTTTTTTTTTCCCTCCCCACTGGAACCATTTGTTAGATGAGAATCTCCTACAGCAAAATAATTCTGAATATCTTTTATTCACTGAAGAGCCCTTTGTGCCGCCCCAAGGAAGCATTTCCCCAAATTACTTCTATATACCTGCTACATGAACAAAAGAGACTGTGGCTCTGAATCCTCCAAAGGTCTCTGTCTCATCAGAGTGGAAGACAACCAGCATCACAGCAGAGGAGCTTAGAACAGGTGCAGCTAGGACAAATCCACAAGACTTGGCTGAAGATGAGAAAGCAAAGGCTCACTTTGCAGCTTAACAGGTCCTTTTTAATCCTTCTCTCTCCCGACAGTGGGTACACAATATTCTGTGTACTCCAGCACTCACAGAGGAGGGCAAAAAATAACCATGTACAAGAGATAAGGGGTCTGAGGCTGAAGGACTGTTCTGTTATTCCTGACATCCTGCCCTCTCAGTAATTCCCACATCACAACAGGGGGTCTCCCACAGTATTTCCCAGCGGTCTGTTGCAGCACCCACACCCAGGGGTTGCCATTACATGTGAAACACACCAGTTACCTTCATTTCCCCCTTATTAATGTTTCAGAAGTAGCCTCTGACTAGGGCGGGTCTAAGCACCAGCTTCAAGCAAGTGTGGAACCAGTTGATTGGGACAGGCCTTCCTCTCAGACAATGTAAGCCAGGTCACAAGAATTACTGCTGCTCTGGAGCAAAGGACTCTGGAAAGGAGTTCCCTTGGGTGCTTTCTGTGTCTGGTCATCACTATAAAACCAAATTACTGCGTTACGTCCTTTTCTTCATTTAAATGAATTCAGAGCTGCGTTTCATATAGAGTTTAAACACAAAAAAAACCCCCATTTCTGTTCAATGTGGTTTTGCCTCTCTAAGTGGAACAGAAACACCCGCAAGTATTTTTCAAGGTACTGAAACTAGCACCTACAATATCACCTGAGACTCCAGGGGTGAACTTGATTTTAGACTGGACAATAGGGCAGGTGAAAGTCATAAAAGAAATAGGTCGGCCCCAAAATACAGAATCAAAAGTCAAGCCAATTTCCGGCTCTCTTCCCACATCTTCATACACAGTCACAGCACCATAGGAGCAATCTTCACTCTCTTCTACTTCAAAGGACTGTTACGTAAGCTTTAAATAAAAGTTTAAAATCTGAGCCTTGTTTCTAAAGTCACACAGAAAAAAATCAAAGATCTGTAACAGGGTCTTTAGTACTCTGAATGGTTCCTGTAGGTTTTGCTTTGTGACATTCAGACCTCTCACAAGTCATACATAGTATATTACATTTGCTAGAACAATCTGTCATGATAAAATTGAAACCAGGAAATCCTATTTTCCTATAATCTAAAGGACAAATCAAAACTTCTCTGTCTTTTGGGATTAAAAGTGATTCCTCTTAACTGCATCCAGCAGCATTATCCAAGCTCACGTTTCTTGATCTTGCTTGTCCTTAGCTGCAGCATTTCTTGTTAACTCAAGGTGCCCACTTCCATCCTGTGGGCACAAGGAGAGTTCGCGTTATACCTTGGTTACGTGGTCCTCTGGTGCATAAATAACCCACTGACAGTCTGCCATGTGCTCTGCACAGCAAAACAAAAAGCAATTCTCTAGGACATGGATTTTAGCATCAGCTGCCTCCCTCAGGGCCCCTCCATGAAAGCCTGCTTGGGACTAGCAAAGCAGCTTTCATCTGGAAATTCTGCTCCTTTGATTAGTCTTATTGAGTTGTAAAAAAACATTTTGGAAGTAGGAGAGGAAATGAGAGAAATGAGATCTTGGATAAAGTGGATGGAGAAGGGGCAAAGTCAAAGGAGGACTTGTCTGAAAAGCGCCTATTCTGTCTCATTCTGGCATCCCAATTTTTCCCACAACATCACATGGCACACTCACCTTATTCATTACTTCATGCACATAGCAAATGCCATAGGAGCTTCCTCTGATTTGTTTTCTCCTGACTTTTTTTTTTTCAGGTTGCTGCCCAAAAGTGCAGACAGGTGTATTACTAGACTTAGACTTACCAGGAAGAATATCTTCTGTAAGAGCTTCGTAGGTCAGGGAAAAACCAGTTCCGTAATCCTCACTGTCAGAAGCAAATTTCAGCCTTATACTATTGGAGCCAAACAAATAGGTAATGGAGGATCTCCTCCACAGAATTTCCCTGAAATATAATATTAGAGAATAATCACTGTTTAAAGTCCTTAGTCACTTGCAAAAACCTGGCATGTACCATTTTTAGTACTTAGCCATAAAAATTTTATGATGGAAAGGAAATTGCCTATTCATTCATCTACTTTCTCTATTAAACCTTTATCCCAAATAGATTGACACTATTAAAAATTGAAAATCATTAACACCAGAAAGTCATATGCTGACACATTTCCTTAGCAGACATTTTCCAAACTCTTCTCCTCCCACACTCTTCATCTTTTATTTTAGATCCTATGTCACAATGTATTAATCATGAAAATCAAGTAAAACATAACCAACCTCCATGTCCCCACTGGGTGCACTTGCTGTTAGAATTAAAGAGTACTCTGACAGGTTATAGAGCTTAAAAGTCTTTCCCAACCTGAACGATTCTATGATTATTTCAAAGAGCAAGGGGACAACAACTCACCCACAAGTGTGTCATCTTTTGACTAGACTGATAAAGGATCATAGTCACAGAATGCTTCTGGCTCTGTATCGAAGTGGGAAAACCGAAGCAATGTGTAATTCCCTTCTGGCACAAACAGAGTCCATACACACAACCTGGAAAAATTAGTTTCCATTCACAAAAATGCAGCAAAAACACCCCTAAAACTTACACTGCTTTGGGGAATGATTCTGGGGAAAGACTCTGCTTTGTCCGCTTACTGGTTGTTCCGATAGAAGTGTTTGGGGCTTCCAGGAAAACGTAATTCCCCTTCACTGCCACGGAGTTTGCCATCCCAAACACTACAAAATGCTGCATCAGAGACTTAAAATAGAAGGAATCAGGTTTGACACATGTGGAATCATTCTTTCCTCTAAAAGATCAAACATCTGGAGAACATCGTGAGACTCAAGATTGCTCAGCTGTACTTTGTTTCTCCTGGCAGACTCATGCTGGACCCTCCCTCTTTTTTCCTTTAATTTGGAATTATGTTAAATCAGTTTTAAACCCCGTGATTTGGGAGCAAAAAAGAAGCCCTGCCAACAGGCCATGATTTTATTGTAAAAACGGCAGCGCTTGCTTTTTACCTTAACAAAGCTATTTGTTACATGAAGATTTCTAAATAAATAACTTTCAGGGAGGAAAAGTAACAGGACACAACAGCCCACTTGTAATAATATCCTTAGATACGTTACAGCAGGAGAACTTTGCAGCAGTACAATTTTGCTGTTAAAGACACTACAATAGAAGCAGCAGAAGCTTTTCTCTCCAGCTGAGTGCCACTAGAAACACAATTGATTACAAAAATCATCTCCTCTGGCCTTTCCTCCTCCTTGCGAGGTAACGCGGTAAGAGTAACATTTATCCACAATTATGTATATGAAAACAAATCGAAGGAGCCAAGAAAAAGACACAAACTGCGCTTAAATACCCAGTTCTCCCCGGCCACAGCAGGTCTACACATGCTGCCCATGGGGCCAAGCTCATTTATCATCTCAGAAGCGTCACTGTAGATTCCTTAAACTCTTAAGATCCAGTTCACAAGAGTTTTCCTGGTGTTTTTATGTGAGCTTGCATGTGGCTGAACAACGTCCAACAAGGACATTAACACAGCACAATCAATGTAAGCCTTCAGTTTTAAAACATGTTATGTTTGGGGATGGTTTTCACGGGGTTTTGGGGTTTTTTTGCATTTTGTTCTCAGAAATAGACAAATAGATTCATTAGGAACTCTCCAGAAGTACTATTAACTCACCACTTACTTTCTATTTAGAATGTACATTTTTATGTAGTATCAACATCACTAACTAGATTTCATGCATTAATTGAGGCTCTATTCTACATATTTCCCATTAATTTTATTTGCATTTCAGTAAAAATATGACCATATATATAGCTATCTTAAGAAAAATCAATTTTTTTAAGTCAGAAACGCATAATACAACCCTCCAAAGGTAATTTATGGTTTTTAGAGAAGCAGAAGGAAAAAATACCTATTTTAAGTACACATTTAAAAGTGCTTTGATGAGTCAAAGTTTCTTTCTGTTTCTTCCTTCATAAATTGTATACCTGACTGTTTTGGGGGTCTTTTATGCTCTAGCAGAGATAAAAGGTACTGAGAAAACCCACTGTATTCACCTGTGGAGCTTTTGATTTTCCGAGAAACATTTTTAATAAGACCACCCTATCTCTCTCTCTTCTAAACTGAAACCCCAAATATTTTTCAGAAGATAAACCCTTTTCATTTTTCTCTGACACCACGAGGGCTCCTTTTTTGAAATCACCGGTTGAAGACAGTTTCTAATGGAAAATTTTATTTTTCCCCTCCCAATTTTTTTACATCTCACTGACAAGCTAAACCTCTTAAATAACCTTTCTCCTCAATTTTTCAGTTCCCTGCGGAAGTTTTAACACAATCTCCAATACCTTTTAACAAAAAGAACCCAAACTAGAAGGAAATATTAATTCGGTTTCTTAATACTCTATGTAAAATTCATCTCTGTCATTTATCTCTCCAGCTCTCTGGCTTTGGAAGAGCTGGCTAATTGTGACATTGTTCTGCACAGAGGGCATATGTGGCCTTCTAAATAAAAGCACTTCTAAGGGCATGACTTGTCCCAGTGGTGTCAAATGTCTCATCCAACATGTTTTAGCCGAGAAAAATCACAAGTGACTTCAAAGAGGTGCCTGTGGAATCTCAGACGGTTTCAGCTGGTGAGTTTCCACTTAAAAAAAAAAAGAATCCAAGTAGGAGGCGAAGTGGAAGGGAAGCAAACATTTACAACGCTCTCCATCTGCCAATCAGTGCCATGCTCTTGACGGCATTGTGGAATGCTGTGCTGCTTTTTCAGGAAAAAGGAAAAAATACAAGGGCTACAT
Source organism: Sclerurus mexicanus (assembly GCA_013396755.1). NCBI lineage: Eukaryota > Metazoa > Chordata > Aves > Passeriformes > Furnariidae > Sclerurus > Sclerurus mexicanus. The sequence goes on from VWZF01006548.1 coordinate 383,907, forward strand.
CCTGGGGAAAAAAAAAAAAAAGATAAAGACTTATTACCAGCACTCATGTTCTCTTGAATCCAGGAAAGCACTGCATTAGCTGTGAATATTCCAGGAGATCCTCTGTTGTTTCTTCTTCTCGCTACTTATCCATCCATGAGCGCATCCCATTCCCCAGGACATCACACCGGCAAGACTCCAGGCACCATCCTTACATCAACACGAGTCTCCCTGCCAAAAAAAAACCCAAAAACAAGTAAAAGCCCACAAGCCCCAGTTTACAGAAGAAGTCTGTGCCACTGAGGAGCCTTAAAGAGTTTATTGAGTTCTCTTTTGTGCCACACTAACAGACCTGCAACGTAGGGGAGAGTTGTTTTAAAAAGAGCTGTGAAGACACACACCTTTATTATTGTGTTGAGTCAGGACTGTCAAGAGGGGGAAGGACAGGTTAATTCCCTCATGAGTACATCTCTGTCGTGTTTCAGCATGTAAAAAGGAGGGAGAAACAATCACTTAACCTTTATCTCGCTTCCTTTCCTTCCTGTAATCCGAGGCAATACTTTCTACTGCTGTCCTCGGGACGTTTGCAACATTAATTAATTTATCAGGTGTCTGGAGGTTAGAAAGCCCTAAGCATTATTGCACTGGGATGGGTTGCAAAATTGCTCTGAGGAACCTGTCATACAACTCACACAAGAATTAAAATGGGATCATCTCCTTAAGTGCATTGCCCCATACAGAACTTGTGAAAGGATTTGGACATCAAAATAAATACGCTCCAAATCTCACAGTTTGCAGTGTATTTATTTGCTTTGGCACACAGAGCCTTCAGCTTCTGAGAAACACTCCTAAGGCACCTTTTCCTCCATCTGGAAATCCAGCACACGTTGTAGTCACCTTGGATGAGTTTCCTTAAAGTTGATAATGCTCTTGAACACTCTTTGCTGTTCAGGATGGGTAGATTGACTTCATTATGAGACCTGAGCGAGCAGTCCGTCTGAAACACACACAAAAAAACGCTCATAAGAAATGCTGAAATGTGAACTTGATATCACCGCTAACATGACCACAAAAATTGTTTGGAAACTTCCCCAAGACATTTTATGGTTACAAGCAGTTTGTTTGTATATAAAGTTTTATTTGAATCAATTCCAAAATGTTTCAAAATTGAAATTCAGATCCATGTTTTGTAGTGATCCTTTTAGAGGTAATTCACAGGCAGGCATTGAAGCAAAGACCCTGTTTTGGGATTGGTGGTTTCTTCTGGTCCGGTCCTGACCTATACAATCAAGTTTTTATCTTCAGAAATAAGACAATGAAAAACCTGGATGTCAAAAATCAGTGTGACTTATTTTCATCTACACGGCCCCAGCCACAGGCAGTGCAGAACTATCCTGCTTCAAACTCTTCACCTGGATGAGTCAAAACTGATGAACCTGCCAAAAATGGACATGAATTTTATTCAGAAGTATTTGAAAGAACATGAACAAAAAGCTTCCTTTTGAAGTTCTTAGGGTTGATTTTTTTAAAGACAAGGTATTGTTATTTTTATGGAATCTGAGGAACTAATTTGGTAATGACAATTTAACTTCTGCATGCAAAGAACAGGAGCTTTTTCTTCATGGGAGAAAAAGATCATGGATAATCATGGACTTGCTGAAGCTGAAGGTGCCCTCCAGCTTCAGGAGGGCAATGTCACAGTTCCTGGGCCTTCTGGGGTCACAGTTTGGGTGCTTAATGCCAGACTGAACAGGCAGTGTCTGCTCACCATTCTCCCTGAGCCTCAAGCCACGCTCTCCTGCAGTGACACACAAGTACTGGAGTGGCCTCCTGAAGGACGAAAAAATTAAAGGTCATCCACACAAACTTCAAGAGGAAAGCAAAAAATATAGTTGGTTTTTAAACAGAGAAGTTATTACTTCTGAGAGCTAACACCTTTCATCTTCAGATTTTAAAGCAGTAACCGTGTACACATCTGAGCGTGCCCTGCAGGAAAAATCGGGAGATAAAAAGGACTGAGAAGAAAAATCATTTGGCTGCACTCCTGACCACACCTTGGTGGTCCACTGAGGAGCTGGGTCCTCTTACTGCGTTTAAAAATGTTCAGACACTCTGCTTTTTGAAGGAGGAGGGAAGATCTACCAGGTACAAAAAAAAAGTATGACCCCTTCTGTAGGTTTCTCTGTTTAAATCTTAAAAATTGAATCACGTTGTGGGCGTCCTGGTACCCGCCATCCTTTGGAGTGATGCCACCCAACGGGACGGTATGGAAACAAGAATGAGCAATCGCTGTGGTTTGAAGTGATGCTGCACAAAGTGCTGGTGGGAGATGGAAACAGCTGGCCCAGTGGCAAATGGAGAAACGGTGAGCCCAGTCCCGGTTTCTGACAGAGGCAACGCCAAAGAGCTCAGTGAAAGCACAGAAGGGCACGGTCTGTACGACCGGCTTTGTGTCCTGAACCTTTGTAGGAAGAAAAACAAAGCCATTAAATCACTGTCTAAAACGGCCTGATCCCTGTTTTAGCAGGTAGAGCCAGTTCCTAACCCCAGATTAACGGCACTAATCCATGCTAGTCGGTCTGGCAGGTCCCTTCTTCTGCGTACTTGGAGAACAAAACATTTGTAAATCAAGGTATGCTCTGTGCTGTAGAAATGTATACAGCTGCTTCTTGCTATTAAACAAATAATCACGCACACACACACAGAAGTCTAAGACCGAGAGGATGTCAAGAATGTGGATAATACTCACCATTAGAGCCTTCCAGAAGAGTCTGTCTGGCTCCGAGGTGTTTCCACAGGGGGTCGAGGGCTGGTGGGAGGCAACGCAACCACTGGGATGGCTGAGTGGCAAAACACTGAAAATAGGCTTTAACTCCTGCTAGCGAAGGTGCTTCATGTTGCTGCTTCTGTCTGAGGAGGAAGAAAGGTGGAAAATGAGTTCCCCTAGTGACAACATAAAGTTTAAGAGAAGAGGGAACAAGCAGTGGAGGACAACAGAGAGGGTAAAGTGAGCAGCATGTGCTGGTTAGTAATTAACCTGGTAGAAGATTGGTAGAAAAGACAAGATTTAAACAGGACTGGGTTTTGTCAGGTTTGGTTTTGGGGTATTTTTTTTTTTTGAAGGGTTGCTGATCACATCCTAACAGTTTGCAAGGTCATTGCTGGAAAACTGGACAAGCTATTAGCTCAATAAAATTAACGGTTTCGTGCTTTAAACAAGATTTGATTTCTTGAAATGCTAAACTTCTTAAATCTTACAATTCATGCATTATATTTATGAATCCAATCGTTCTTAACTGAGACCAGATTTAGTTTTAATATGGATTGAGTGTATTTATGTTTGTATAGCAGTGCAGGAATGTTGATTTTCCAACAAACTTATTTTTCACCAGTTTTAACTATTTTAACTGTTGCAATTCCTGTGATTTGATCCAAATTATGCCCAAGTTCGATGTAACAACAAAAATCAAGTCTAATTCTCAAGATAAGCCCATTGTTGCCTACCATTTCCCCAAAATGAAAGACATTAAGAGGCCTGTAAAAGATCCTGAATGGCACCAAGACAAAACCCCCTTCTATTTTATTCTGCCTAAAACCCCACACCACACAGTGAGAGAGGGCAGCTCTGCATTTACTGTTTTTTCAGCCAGAGCCTCTGTGTTACCTCAAAGATCGATGCATTGAAAAGCCGAGGGAATTGCCTCAAGATTCTCAATTCCTGGAACCACAACACCAAATAATTCCAGCTCACAGCCGTGTTTTTCCCTCTTCCTCTGTACAAACATAGTCACGTCTCAGAGAAGCACCATGGGATGCCTTTGGCTGGGATTTGTGTACTTTTTTAGACCAGCAGAGGTCACTGATCAATTCACTTGACTTTCATCTCAACATTCCCACATGCACCCTAATCAAGCTAGTCTTATAGTTTAGGATTATAGCTAGGTTTGGGAAAACATTACAAAAAAAGACCCGCAAATTAAACTCTGCAGTGACAATGCTCACCGTGCTATCCATTCATTTTCCAGGAAGATTCATAGCTGTGATTTTTCAGTCGCTCAAGCATTTTTGGCGGACCAAAACGCTTGTCTGAAAATTAAGCAAATAAACATAAAAAGGTCTGAGACAAAACCCAACCCAAGTTTAGGCTGCTTCCGAGAGGGCAGTTGTGCCCTGTCTCCCATGGCAGTGCCTCTTGCTGCCATTCCCTTGGGCCACCCTCAGCTCCATGGAAAGGTGAACCCTCCCCGTGCTTTATGTAGCTGGATTTGCTTTTACAGCCGGGTTGGTTTCTTGATCAAAGCTTTTAGTCAAAAATTGAATGCCAGTGCAAAGGAGAAGGAACAAACACATGCATTCGAGAGATCAGCCTGTTCCTTTTGACTGCAGCCTCCACATACAATTTAAAATATCAAAGGCAATCAGGAAACTCCAGCCAGGCTGAGTTTTAGATGCAGCGTTGTCCTAAGAGCAGAGCCAGAGTTTTCAGTTCTCTTCCAAGCTTTGTGACAACCTCCTGTCTAGCTCTGCTTAATAAACATGTCTCAGCTTAACGTTTTGCAATATTAAAGCATCATTTATCACGCTCTGGGGATTATGAAGTCCCTTTTTTTAGAGGATGAAGGACAAAGCATCTCTGTAAGACTTTTAGCAGCGCAGCGGAATTTAAAGATACAGTCACCTCATAACTCTGTGCTTCAAACAGGAAAGTTGCTACCACCCCTGTACAACTTAGGTGTGCCCCACATCCTCCCAAGTACTGGTCAGCCCAGTAGATCAGATCCCCTTGGATACAGATTGCTTTCTGAGACTTCATACTTTGAACATTTCCTCCCTTTCTCCCACTGTCTCCTGTTACAGCCAGCCCCGAAACTGAGTGTTCTTGCCTCAAAGAGACATTTAGTGGAAAATGCCCCAAGTTTTTTTCACCCTGCAATAGTTGCCACATGAGCCAGAAGTAGCTGGTAACCAAGACCAAAAAAAAAAAACACCAAAACCCAGCACCTGCTGGCCTTTTCCCACTTTTGAGTACAGCTCCTTTTTCCTGCTTCCAGGGCTCACTAATCCATGAGAATTATAGGAACAGGCTCAGTTACTACATCTATGATGAGCAATGCTATGACATACCTTTTCCTGCTGTAACTAAATCTTCTCCTGGACAGAGATTTTACCTTTCAAAGTAAACAAGCCCGAAACCAAAGAAGACGAACAATGTCAACAAAAGCAAAAATACTGCAGGCTGTGAAGAGCACGGTGTCTTAAGGCATCAGCCAAAACTTCCCTTGGATAGAGTCCAGCCTTACATCTGCAGCATAACTGATTAATTGGGGAAGACAAACGAAGGAAGAAAAAGGGGGCAAAACTGTGCTTAAGCTCAAGCGATAAAGAATGTGCCCAGCGATAAAGAATAAAATGCTTTCCAGTGTGACTAGGGAAGTCACTTAAAAAAAAATACACCTATCATTTGAACCCCTCTGCATCCTCTTGGTAGGATATCATTCTGATCCTGACCAGCTTGTAGGAAAAAAAATTCCAGGTCACCTAAAGGAGCACCAGCTTACAGTTTGCTCACTTCCTCTCATCTTTGGGCCTGGTACTGGGAAACAGTAACAGTAAATGTTAGATTTTCCATGTCTAAACATCCCTTCTGATTAAGCAATTCTAGGATGGCTTTAGCATTGTATCACGAAACACCAACATCAAATATGATTGAGGCTACAGCCCTAACCTGTCACCCCTCCCCAAATTCAGGTATTTATGCCCCAGATACCCATTCACCAGCGAGCTCTGATTACAGACTGTCTTCCAACAAGGGTCACAACATCCTAACAGAGCAAGTTACACAAGCCTAATTTGTCTGCTACAAAGCAGACATTCATAATAATGACATCAAATCAACTGCACATCTCTTATTGAATTGATGCCTAACAGAACATGGCCCAAAATAAATCACATAAATTACTTGATTCTTGGAGAGCACAGGGAATATATTTTAATGTCCCATTTTAACATGGGAAAGATTTATAGTGCCTGCAGAATATTCTCAAAATGCATAAATATGCCATCTCAGGCAAGCTGCAGCGAGATGAATTCTTGCAGGATTTTTCCAGAAACATAGTTAAGGTCAGACTGTATTCTACCAGCCTGGCAGTGCTGTCAGTACAGTGTCTGTGCTTCGCATCACACCAAGAACAGGACATGAAAGGAGAGCCCTGCAGTGACTCCAGGTGTCATTGCCCAGCCTGTGCCACGGCAGGTCCCACTGCCCTACGAGGATACGGAGCTGAGCAGGGAGAGGGGAATGCTTTGTTGAACTAGCTTAAAAGTCCAGGAGAAGGAAGCCTAAAAGTGACCCGTGTGTTTTCTCCTGATCAGCCAAGAGAGACCAGCTTGAACTGTTACAGGAAGCTGGCACACAACCATGGTCTGGTTTGCTCTTGGCCAGGCTCGTCTCCTTGGCTAAATAACTTATTCCAGGGCCCAGGAGAAAAGCAATCAGAGAGCAGGCTCAGAGCCCTCAGCTACTGGTTTAGGCTGAGAGATCAAGCCAGAAATGAGGGGAGAACAGCGACGAAGCAGCACACTCATAAAGCTACTTACATCGTGCCAGAACTGTTGAAAGGTGGAGTTAAAAGTCTTTGGGGGTACTTTATAAGGTGAAGTCTGGGTAGCAGGTTTGGGTTTGTGAAGGGTTTGCATGATGTACAGTCCCCACTTTTACACAGGGAAATGGAGACAGAGTGAAACTGCAATGAAGTGAAAATCAGAACTACATCTTCTGTCTCCTGATGCTACCAGAGGAATGTGAGAGCGTGGGAAACACAAGAAACGTGATCCCAAGCACAAAAAACAAGCCGTTTTGGACAGGTGAGGAAAGCCAAGCCAAGCAGCATTACTGAACAATGGTGGGACATTTCCTTTAATTTTAATCGAAGTGCAGCCAGTAGTAGGACCCACTGCATTCACATCCGTACCTCCAGCTGCCCCACAGGAATCCTGGTTGTTCTGTTTCAGCTCTGCCATAAGATGGCAGAGCAGCCCCATTTCTGCTGTGGAGGTGAGTGACCTACACCAAGTAATTTGATGTGTAAACGTGCAGCCACGCAAGCAGCTGTAGAAACCAAAAATCAATCCTTTCCCCTCCGTACTGCAGGACAAGACTCGTTCAAATACAGTGAGATGTCTAAAGTATTACCAAAAAGTTTAGTTCCTAATTTCTAAAAAGTCCATTAAATTAATTAATTTTAATCTGTTTTCCTGGTTGCAGAGGCTTAAGGGAAAAGAAGGAATCTGCAGTTACCTAATCACAGTGAGGAACCACATGAGTAACAGCGACATGCAGTCAGCACACATCTCGCTACAGGATTTTTGTGTGGCTTTGCCAGTTTTGTGCCTCATTCTCAATGTCGAGGGTACAAGGGAGGGTCATTTGCAAACCCTTTGTGCCCCGTAGCAAATCTAAGTAGGATTCACCCCGGTACAGGTAAATGCACTGACACAAAGTCATCTGGGTTTAAGCTTTACGTAGCTTAGAATCCTCAAGCTGAATTAATAGCCCTGGGGTTTTTTTCCTTTCACAACTGACCTCCTGCTTGCAAGCTGCTTGTACCAATGCAACCACCTGCAATATCTGCTGCCACAAGGGACTCCCAGCAATGGAACATCAGCTCTTTCCTTCAGGGAAAATAGGATGTGCTTCAGTAAATACCACACAGTAGAACGAAAGAGGGGATTCCCTGTCTCTGCAGTGGTTGATGTAGTTATAAATACACCAAGCAGGAAAGGAGAATTCTGCCTTACCAAGTATTCAGTACTTTGAATGTGCAAATACAGCTAAAAATGGAGCTGCTGCAAAAGCCTTTGTTGTAAGTAAGTAACATGATCATGCCGTGAAGCAGAGACATGGATGTCCAGCCATCCCATCACGGCTCTGCCTCGGAAGGGCTAAATTACAACTGCCTCAGCGGTATTTGGCAATGCTGACAGAGCTTGAGGGGTTAGGTTACCTGCAATGACAGGCCAGAGCAAGCTCCCAGCAGCACACTGCAACAAAGGCACCGCAGAAGAGCCTGAAAATTAATGGGAAGGAGTTTCAGGGCTGACGTGAAACTTCAGGAGGTGGAAAACTGAACTGTGCCACTGGTCGGTCCTCTTGCAGCAATTCAGTGAAGAACTGGAGGCCTTCAGTGAACATCAGAGAAACCAATACAGAAACCACATCATTCTCAAAGAAGGGAAGTGGCTTTTGCCTTTCATCTGCAGATGCGAGATATTCACACACTCAGCAGGGCTGAAGCTACTGAATTGTTTGCAAAACAACCACAGTACAGCCCACCTACACCAAGCAGGCAAGTTTTAATGCCAGTTTTAGTTCTCTTTCTTTGAGACAGTAATTTCTGGCACTGGGAGATTGGTCACTACATTTTTTTGTGGCTCAAAGACGTGTAAATTCAGCCAGTGCAGACTTAGTGTTAAATTAAAATGAACAAGCTTTATTCTTAGGTTGATATAAACAGGAGACAGAACCAAACCACCTACAAACTGTGTACACGCCTAAGACTTCAGTGCCGTGGGGGCTGTGAGCTGAGAGCAGCACTGTGCTGACCGTGCAAGATCTTTGGCCAGTTCTGAAAAAATAAAAAAGCCCAAAAAACAACCCACATAACAAAGTAGGCAGCAAATACTGACTCCCTACAGAAACAAACCGGCTGAAATACAGTGAATAGCAGTGTTTCTTTCACAACTTTGTGCACAATGCAACCCTTTTTATATAGGAAAATGCCACGTCAAGCCCTTGCAACACTGCAGTTCACAAATACTGCAGAATACTGTAGTTTTGTGCCACTCTGTGCTGGTTTATATTGAATTAGCACACATCACTCGCTGCACTGTTCCTTGCTCTAATGTAATATGTATGGGCTTGCATCACTAATTCATGACTTAGGAACTCTCTACCTTCTCTAGAGCAACAGTCAGGGGTAAACTGTAGTTTTTGAGATCCTTTCATGCAAAAAAAAAAAGCCCCAATATATAAAGCTTGAGTGGTACATTTGTGTGTGGAGAGATGGATGAAGGGAAGTGGGGTCAGACAGAGAAATCTGCAACTGAAGTGCAGCAAACTTCAGTGAGGCACATCTTTACCTCCAGATTAACCTGCCAGGGAAAAACAAAACAACCAAACAAAAACCCTCAAAAACACACCAACAACAACCAAAAAAAAAAATCAAACACAAGAAAACCCAAACAAAAAACCCCACCCCAATATTTCTACCTGCAACATTAGAAGCCCTCTGTGGGCTTGGTATAGTCTTTGGAATACTGAGCTGTTCCTGGGTAGCAAGAGAGCAAACTCAAAGGGCTCTGCAGCTCCAGACCCTCTGTCACCTTGCAGGAAGGACGCCAGAATCAGGAGCATGAAGAGTTAATAATTTAAGTAGTCTCCAATATTGTCATTGTTACAGGCAGGAAGCAAGTGATTACTTAATAGGTGTGTTCAATGTGAGTCATTTTTCAAACACCCCACGGAGTTTAACACTGCAGTGATCCCAAAGCCTGTCCTACGGACCAGGATCCACCGCTGAGCACAAGAAACTTCTCTGTGCTTTCACAGCCCTTGGCACCCACGATCTGTGTCCAGCCAAGGTTCCCCTGCTGCCCAGATTAAATTACAACTAAAGTTGAAGCTGACACACACAAAGCAACTGCCTAGACTTCACAAAAGTGGAAAAACCTCTGAAATGCCACTCTTCTGTTGTGCATTGTACACACTTGGACACTCAAAAACTATGCTATGTAAAACCCCATCTGAGGGGCTACAGAGGAGTTATGAGAAGTCCTGCTGAGGTTCATAACCCTGACTTCTTGGCCAAACAACTGAGCCCAGGGGAAGCTCCATTTTGCCATAGCTTGATTGCTATTGGCACCCAAAGGTCCCAGCAAGCTCTGCAGCCTTCGTTAGCGTAAAGTTCTCTGCTAGAGAGAGCTTGTGATTCTTGAAGTAAAGAAATGCTGCTTTTGGAATTAAAATTCGTTGGGTATCAAGTCGTCTGCTGCCATGTAGCTTTAATTGGCCAACTTCAAATGGCGTCTGAGCTGGGTTGTTTGCGTGTTTAGACATCAGAACAATCCTCTTTCCCAACAAAGTGTAATTGTGCACAAGAACCATAGAACGGTTTGGGTTAGAAGGGACTTTAAAGACCCTCTACTTCCACCAACCCCCCTACCGTGGGCAGGGACACCCCCCACTAGACCAGGCTCATCCAGCCTGGCCTTGGATCGTTGGAAATAGTAGGTTTTGCCATCCTGCAATATCTGTTTCAAGAGAAGGTTCACTTTGCCCTCCCAGTTGCACCCCTGCAGCCGGAATCACCAGGAGCAGAACGAGACCCGGCCTGTTTGCTGTGGAAACCCTGCCAGACTCCCAACAACGGAGATGCTGCGGGGATGCAGGCACCTCAGGGCTGGTGTTTGGAACATCCCCTCTTTGCACACAGAGCACTCGGAGCCGTGTCAGCAGCACTGCCACGCCACAGGAGAGGGAAATTGGTGTGTGGAAACTGGTGTGTGGGACAAGAGATCAGGGCTCTGTCTCAGGGCATCTCACCAGGGTGACACCGCACAACGTGGAGCGGGGCAATGGGTGAGCAGCAGCCTCTGCAGCACCACACTGCCCGTGTCTCAGCGCCCAATTAAGCTTTCAGAAGCGGAGGGCACAGTAATTACCATCAACACGCTCTCTGTCTGTTCATCACTGCTTACCCAGAGGTCTGCCTGCGGCAACAAGAGCCCATTGTGCCGCCCCCGCTGTTAAAGCTCCTCTTTTGGCTGGCTCGCCCTGTTCAAATGAGCTGTCACTCCATAAACACACTGGAGCAACAGCATCTGTCCCAGCACTTTTGGCCACTGCTTAGCTGTGCGTTCCAGCTGGCTTTCAAAATTAACCCCAGCACACAGCTCCTACAGAGCTGTAGGAAAACTAACTTTTTTTTTCCCCTCAAATACGTGCAGTCACAAGCTCCCAGGTTGTTTTCATTAACTGGCAGGAGGAAAGTGCCTTTCATGGAAGGCAACTGAACCTACTTGTCTACTTTCATCTCTTCATCTATTGCTACCTGCACAAGCACACACAGAGTATTTTCAAGACTCCCATACTGTCTCTCAGCAAGTTCATTTACCAGCTGTCACATTTTCAACCCCAACACATCTTGATGCAGCCACAAAAATAGCTCTTGTGACATAGTTTTTAATTTCTCTGACTCTTGATTAATCCTTTCCACTCAAAGCTCAGTTGTTCTGGAGCAGGACTTGTTGACAACACGTGCATCAGCATCCCTGTGCAGTGAGTGACTTAGCCAAAACAGAGCCGGAGGGATTCACACCGCACCCTCTACAATACACCTGTGGGGGTGAAATGGAGGTGGATAAACGTTCCAGTTCTGTAGAGCACCTTGCACTGCAAGTATTGAAGCTTTTGCTAAAAAGATGGACATTGAAGAGCCACTCATACATTCGTGTACATATCGCTGTGTTTACCCAGATAAGCTTGCAGAGCTTACACAAAAAATAAGAAAATCACATCATTTTAGAGAGGAGGGTTTTTATTTGGAAATACGTGAGTTGGGGCTTGCATTTTAATCTGCTCTTCAATAACGAGATGGAAAATGTTTACTTTCATTCCAACTGCCCGCCTAAATATCACAATAAAGCAGGTATTGTCTGCAAAGTGTTAAACTTCAATTAACTCGAAAAGTAGAGACTGTAGAGATGATTTACTCAAGTTCTTTCCAGCACTACATTGTAGGCACGCACCACTTAAAAACAGTCCCCTGGGGCAAGACTCTCTGCTCAAGAAGTTAATTACCAGGTAAGAGAGATCTGGGCTCTGCGTTTCCTAGTTCCCAACAAACAACTAATCTTCAGTCATTGTTTTCCAAAGGAAACGAAGTGAAAGAACAGCGGTGTCAGAAAATCCGCTATGATAATGTTACAGTCCAAGTACATAATGGGGGTAATTGCCTGTCACTTCTTCAGAACACTGAATATTGCATTTCTAGGGAGCTTACGAACACACGGGGTCAAAATGTGAGCAGTTAAATCTACACAGAGCTTGGCAACCCATATCACATGTATTCAAAATTCCTTCAGGTCCAAGACATCCCAGACAGTGGCCAGGAATCTCTTGTTCAAAGCCTGGAATAAAAATCAATGTTTCACTTCCAGTCTTTGTACCTTTTACCCTTTCCTCAGATACTTGATTTTGGCAGGGCAGAATTAAACAGTCTGAGAGACATCACTCTACAGCAATTGCACTAAAACCAATTCCTGGAGGAAATTTCCAGGAGCAAAAATCAGTGTTTGCAATAACTTAATAACAGTGTTTGCTTTCCAAACACGATCTCTAAGGCAATTCTAATTTCCACCCTAAAGGAAAGGACAAGGGTAGAAAAATTTTAAGAGCAGTGATTCCCCATCCACCTTCAACTCTCATTTTCCACTCCTCCTTCAGAGAGGTGCAGACACTACCACAAGCTCTGCAAGTTTTATTTAATCCAGCTGTATGAAATCAGACACTTTTGTACCATTTTCCCATTTTTTTTTTGCACAGATACTTCTTGCTATCACAAGGTAAACAGGACAGATGGGTTTAGAGGAGTCTCAAGCAGTAATTTCCCCAGTAAGGATGCAGAAATCTCACCTTCCAGATCCATGTTGAGACACTGGTTGAGATCCCTGCTCCCCCCACTTCAGTTCTGGTGCAGCCCCAATAAATGACGAGCTTGGAAAAATCTGTTAACCTTTGAACATCTACCATTTGTGTGTCCTTCAAAAGCCTCCTTTCAAAGCTCACTGGTGGACACAAACTTAAGGGCATTTCATTCCACAGCACAGCACCAATCAGCAGCCACAAAAAACTTCGAACAGTGCAATATCCAGAGTGGCTTCAGGTCCTCCTTTCCTCCCTGGCTTCCAAAAGGAGCCACAGATGGAAGAGAGAGCCACAAGTCAGGAACACACACAGAAGAGGAAACACTGGCCAAATGCATTACTCTCTATAGGTATGTACATGTTTATGGAGATTGTGAGAGAGGTACACGTAAACACTGAGTTATTTTTTACAATTATTACACAATGCCTTCAAATCACGACATTCATAACCTGATTAACACAACTAATACTTCAAAGAAACGTAAGGACTCAAATCTGTTGTGAATATACTTGTTCTAAATACAATTCTGCCAAAAAACTCTATTTTCAGCAAACATACACCCAGCAATAAACCTGAAGGCTGAACACAGAAGTCACATGCACTGTATATAGTTTGAGAAAGCCTAGAAAATCCAATAATTGACAGCATAGTATAACAAATAAAGGAAAAAAAAGGCAAAACCAGCTGTTTTTCACTTCACACATTTTACAGTATAAAAAAAAAAAGTAAAAAAAAAATCAGGTTTTTACAAGTTGGAGTGCTGACTATGTACCCATGAACTCACGTGGATATTTTCCTGGCATGCTATGTCTAGGAATTTGCAGTAAGCTCTTCTCCCAAGCTACCCACGCTAAGGATAATGACTGAGAAGACACAAAACCTTACACAGAGGCAGCTAGTGGCCATTTATCTAGTAGGACATTCAAGAAGTTCTGCAGCTGTGAAACATTTTGAATACCCACTGACACACTATCATCACAGAATCAGAGAAGGGTTTGGGTCGGAAGATCATCTCATTCCAACACACCATCCCAGGTTGCTCAGAGCCCCGTTGAACTTGGCCTTGAACACTTCCAGGCACGGGGCAGCCACAAAGCTTCTCTGGGAAACCTGTCCCAGTGCCTCACACCCTCAAAGCAGAGAGCTTCCTCCTAATATCTAATATAAACCCACCCTCTTTTAGTTTGGATCCATTGCCCTGTCACAACTATACGTGCTCCCATTAAGAAAAGAAGAGCCAGAAGAAGTGCAATGAGCAGAACTATGGCTGCAAGAGGCCTGAAGCTGAGGATAAAGGCTTTCCTCACATGCAGGGAAGGGCAGGAAGCAGGCTGTCCCTCTAGGTGATGCAGGGAAGATGGACAAGGAGAGCAGCTCAAACAAGACGCTGTCCACAGGAACCTCCAAGTCTTTTCTGCTCTCTCCTTAAGGAAACTGCCCCTTGGTACTTCTCTCTTACCTGCAGTCTGTGTTCATCTCCAACTGGGACTGAATTCCTAAGGAATCCCATAGAACTGCTGCTGAAGACAAGGAGCAACAGCTCATAGGAAAGCAAGCGAGAGAATGCAGCAGCATTTATCTCTGAAAATCCTGTGAAAGGAATGGGAGACAAATTGGGCAGGAAGATTAACAACAGGTGCCCCCAGTTTACATGATGGCAGCCCATTGTTTCTGCATCACTGGAGGCCCAGCTGAGCCTGATCTCCTGCTCTGAAGCCCCAGGCAGTTACTGTGCTACACCTGGGTCTTTTTGCAGCAAATAGCCCCCGTTCCAAACTCTCCCACCTGAGTTCCCAACAACAAGATGATCTTAAACTAGGAGCCACTCGATGTTTCACAGGTGGGAAGAGGAATTAAGAGCAAGATGACCTGCAAAATTTCATGCTTTAAAGAGTACAACCATTCACGGTGATGCAAGCCATCATCTTCACTTGTCAGGTTTTAATAGCATTAGAACAGAGAACACAAAAACCATCCTGGTGTGGTGACAGCAACGTCTCAGGATTATGAAGAGTGTTACTTTCAGTGTGCAGCTGACATTGCCTTTCCACTTAGTGTGTTTTTACTAAATTTGAAGTGTCTGAAGGGATGGCTTTTTTAGGCAGGTTATGTTACCATGCCACCAACATACCCAACTTAACCCTAAAAGGTGCCTGACATAAAAAGGTTAATTACTAAACCTGCATGCCAAGCACCTGTAGAGGTACCACAAGTGAGGGGAGCATGTGTTTCCAAATTCCTCATTCAGCTTCTGTGCCAGCAAAACTGATCACTGCTGGGTATTAACATTTCACCAAGACAAGAAGCACAAACCCCCAAGGCTTTCTACCAGGACTAAAGTGACAAGACTGCATTTAAGTCTAGAACAGAGGAAGAAGTGCCAAGGAGACAGGGATGATGATTTTGCACTTGCTTTCCGGTCTTGGCATTTCTTTCTTGCTTACAAAAGTTAATTTCTAATTAAAAGCAAAGTTATTTGATAGGTATTAAAGCAACCTTTAAAGAGAAAAGCACCAACTGCTTCTGCATTCCGTGGCTCTGAGTTTTCCTGGCACTTTTCTTTCTATCCAGTCTAATTAAAAATACTTTAGCTCATTAATTCAGACAGAACTAGTACTTACTACCAACGGTTTAACTCACATCAGTACTTTCCCTGCAGTAGGGGTGGAGACTGATAAAACAGTGAGATCACTTAACATTTGAAAACATGGAACTGTTCTCTGTCTAACCAGAGCACTGCGATAAAAAAAGCCTCCACAGAGTACTATTGGAATGCAGGTTCCCTAAAATATCTTCAGCCACCCAATGTTCTGCAGAATTTCAAGTCATATTTCGTGCTCTTTGAACTCCTACTACAGAGGTGCTAAGCATTCTGAAATGCAGAAACCATGTGGAATGCAGAAGCCAGCAAAGCAGCAGCTAATCTATCCAGAAGGTGACTTACTAGGCTAAGTGCAGCACATTCCTATTAAAAATGGATAGACTTGGTTTTAAATTAGAGCCACAAAGAGTGGAAGTTACCTTGCAAGTTTTTCTTTCCAAATCAAATATTTAACAAAGGAAAACCACAGGTGTCACTGACGAGGAGAGATTAGCTGTGACTTAAAACCACACACCTGGATTGAAAAGCAGCGAGACATGCTCTCCCCACTAACCTCTTCAGTGCGTAATTTAGACTGAAATGTCACAGACAAATTAGAAACCTTGTATTTGTTTCTAAAAATCAGACTTTAATTACAAACCAGAGTGGCATTTTCCCTGGTGTCCGCGGTGCCTGACGTTAATGAATCATTTGCAATCAAAAGCGTACAATCTTTTTGTCTGGAGTCATTGGGTGGGTGGCAAGAGCAGAGACACCAGCGGTGGCATCTGAGGTGGGGAAGGAAACAAAGGAGCCAACAGGTTCTAAGTGCTGGTTTGCTATTGCAATCAAACACACCAAACGTACCAGAACTTCCTGAAGCACAGAGCTCTGGTGTTCCTTTTTAAAAACCCTCTCCAGCAGGGGAGATGACACCCAAGACCTAAACATGGGAGCAGCCTACTGGAAGGTCATTGTTGCTACCCACACAGAGGGAAAAGGTGCTAATTAAGAGTCCTACGCTAGATTGTGTTAAGTAGGTGATTACACACAAACAAACAGGATGCTGGGGAGAAATCACCGTCTGGGTTGTCTCTGGAGAAGGCTGCATTAACTCCCAGTCCCTCAAGTGAGAACTCAACAGCTTCGCAGGGTTGTGCTGCTCTGGCCTCAAGCAGACTTGAATCCTTAGCCCAGTTACCAGGCACAAGGTTCTGAAACCATGAGCTGTGTGCATTATGCAGCAAATAGCAGGTTTCTGACCTCAACTGGGAGAGCCTTTGTGAAACAGGAGAGATGGATTTGAAAGACAGAGGCAAATCAAAACCAACTAGTCTCTCTCAAAGGAAAAGCAACTTCACACAGTTGGGAGAATTACACTGAACTATTAACTTAGGTAGAACTTAAAACTTAAGCTTATCAAATAAGAAGTCCTTGAAGGAACATGAAGCAAGAAATTGTACAGCACAGCCAAGTGGATCACGAAGTTCCCATTCTTCCTGCTAAGGACTTAGAGCAGCTATCAAGTCCTCTTGTTCTGGCCTATCTAATTGTTCAGAATTAATTACCTCCTTACAACACAAGACATTTTTTGAAGCCTATTTGAACAGACTGTGAGTCTGTTCATGGCAGTGATTAACATGGGCTTGTGGGACACACTGCTGCACTTTATGCCCTTTATGTAACTTCACTTGCAAGATTTCTATCCTGTAAATGGCAAAACCCTCGTCTGCCACAGGCTCCACAAATTTACTCACCAGCAGCAATATTCCAGACATCTCTTTAGCTGCTGTACCTGCTCACCTAGAGTTAACTTATAGTCTGATTTATCTGCTTGGACCACAGGCTTTACAAACAATGCAAATCATGAGCCACACGACACCATACAGTGTCCACACAGCCTCAATTCCATACATATCATCAGGAGAACAAATTCAACCTGCTTCTCCCTTAATTCAACCATTGTCTTTTGTTTCCCACATTTCTCCCCTCCCCCCCAACGTGACTGCTTTTGCAAAGTCTCTGCTTATTTTAGGCATTTGCCTTATGATTCTGAATCATACTCAGAAAGCTGTATACAAGAGGAAATAGTCTCCTGGCTTTAGATTCCTAAAATCCACCCAAGTTAGGTGCCTAAAACAGCAAGTGTAACTATTTGTGTCCCTGGACATCCAGTTCTAGGATGATTTCACCAGGAATGAAGGGAAGGATGAGAGACTGGGTTTCCTAAAAAGATTCAATTATGTTATGCCATCTTGAATCTGGATTAAGGCTGACATGAGACATGAAAGTTAATAAATGGCTAAATACTGAATCATTTTCACATCAGTGGTAAATCAGAGGGTTGTTTTTTAAAACAGGAACACCACAATTACTGGTGGTGGACTGGATTGCTGTTTCTTCAGCAGAGACAGGGGATACAGAGGACAAAGCACAAACTTACCATGTGAGGCCAAGGCAATTTTAGATTTAATGTTCATTCTACATCCCAGAAAATCGTAACTAAGCGATGGTTATAGTTTTTTAATTTCAAAGAATCTACGGCAAAGGTTTTTTGGGTTTTTTTTCATATGCTCATTAAGAAGCAAAAAAGGCCTTGCTTCTACACGTCAGGCCGTGAATTTTTCAGAGGTGGTAGTAGCTCCAGAATCACCATCCTGAAAGGTGTAACAATTCAAGTAGAAGGAAATTAAAGGTTTCTGGTAATAACCACTGCACCTGCAGTTAATGGCTATAACTGAATCAAGGGTAAAAATTCCCCTTCACCCTACCTAGGGCCCGTGGCTCCAAGCATTCCAGTGTTACTCAGTGCATTAATGTGTTGGAACTTTTGCTTTCACCAATTAGTCATGGTTTCTTCCTGCTCCCCATAGTAAGAATAAAAGCTGCTCAAAGCTGTCATTGTGCCGTATTCCAGAAAAGACAGTTGCATAATTATTAATTACCTATCAGTGAGTCATGGTAGTTGCAGAGCAGGGAAAACCAGAGCTCCTGCACTGAAGAAAAGCACGAAGATAACACGGAGGAGAAAAAGCATTTATAAATATCTGGAAAGTGGAAGCGGGGTTAAATTTAGTTCGAGATGGCAGAGCAGCAGCTCAGTTTGGTTACGCAACCTTTCACTCGCAGTCATCTGCAGGCAGAAAGGAGGGCAGAGCTGTCTGGAGCCCTGAAAAATACTCGAGAGGAGAGGAAGAAAACCTAGAATTCAAAGTGAAAAGGGAGACCTGTCAACCCTCCCCTCTAAATTTATGATGGTACAGCATATATTGAAAGTAAGAGCAGACAATTCCTACCAGCTCCACAGGAGCTATTTTACATTTTCTAGAGGTTTACTCAAAGACACAGCGAGTGTCTCCAGGCTACACAAAAACTGCACATACCTCAGCACAAAAAGATGGGCAAACAACAAGAACACACCAAAAGCAATTCACTTACATCTCTCCAGATTCTTTGGTGGCTTTTCTTCATTTCTGCTTTGAAGTCTGCTCAGCAGATTGGGAAATACATAGACATATTATGGCAAGTTTTACTTCCCAGCTCAGTGCAGGGTGCTCCTCAGATCCAAGTCACCTTTTAAACCTGTGCTTTGCTCCTGAACAATGTAGGATGTAACACTGTACTACAAAGAAAGGGCAAAAATATTCAACAGCACAAGACAGAAGGGGCAACATCTTAAAACTTTTTTGTTCTTTGCTTCCGCTTTTGAATTTTTGAGACCAACAAAAGCTATCTGTATTTGGTAGTTTTAGTCTTAAAGGAAAGGTTATGCTTAAAGCTGGCAGATCCCAAATCACTTTACAGATCATGCATGATCTCTAGGACTGTGCTCTCCATAAAAGGAGGAGGAATCTGTGAATTCTGAATATTCCAAGAAATTAAGGTTAAAATCCAAAAAAACCCCAAGGCATTTTGGTGCTGCCTTTTCCTCCCTGACCACAAAATGTAGATGTCATAAATAACTGCAGTTGCTTGTGATTCCTTGAAGTATTAATCCTAAAGCTACTGCAAAACCGCAGTACCCTTTTAAGCCATATGAGAAGGCAGATGGTTTATGCTATTTAGGTAAATTTGAAACTAATGCTACAAAAGAACAAGCAAAGACAGTGTGGAGAAAAGTAGCTCACACACAAAAAAGTCACCATGACCAAGCAAACCTCACCACGTGGTTTTGATATCACCCCATAAAGGTTTGGATTGTGGGGGGTTTTTTTTGTGGTTTATTTTTTAGTTTGTGCTTCTGAAGGTTTTTGGTTTTGGTTTTTAAATGCAGAACTGGTCATTAACTTGATTTTCAAAGTTTCTCACGAAGGAAAGGGCAGGCTCAAGTATATTAAGATGGCATTTACACTATCCAGTTATTTCCCATAAATGAGAGTAAGCACAAAAAGATACAATGAACACTGTAACAACACTTTCAAGGGATTTGTTTATTTTTGGTTTACAAACAAAGGCACCCAATGTTTCTGTTTATGTCTTATAAAAGCTCACAGATTTAGCATTTGTTTCCAAACATCTGTTCCTACAGCAGAGAAAAACATTACAGGAAAATGCAATCTTTTTCCTGGTCCCAAATTTAAATACCGGTAAGAGTTAAGTGATAATGTTGTTTCAGACTGCTCTTTTTCTTATTAACCAACTGATACCCCTCCTGTACCTTGCAAATCAAGACAGTGACTCGAGCTTCATGTACCAAAATACAGTTCCAGTATATTTTTGACCAACATCCATTATGTGCAAACACTGTGTGAAGAACTGCAAGAGGACAAGGCTCTGATATGGAAAATAACCAATAGTTTCAGATAGAATTTCACAGACTGACCACAGGAAGTGACAAAACCAGTGTAAGAAATGTGACCCTGAATCTACTGTCAGGTAAATAAGATGAGTGATGAATTTGTGTGAGATACCAATAGGGCATAGAGCAAGAGTCTCCAAAGAGGGGAAAAATGGGTTTCTAAATTGGCAAATATTGAAAGAGTAGAGGTTAAATATCCTTATGTTTAAAGTAATCCTTCTGTTTGTTATTTATTCGAAAGACTAGATTTCTAAGCAGTGTTTTGGACCAGAAACAAGCAGTTCATTGGCTTCATAGTTCTCAGTATTAACAAATCAACATTGAAAGTATAATGTTATAATGTTTATCAACAACCAAAATTCATAAGTGAATTGTTTCACAGAATAACTTTCAGAATACTAGGTATTTGTCTTTTGCAAACTTCAGCCACATGCCAACATGGGACAAGGAGTGTCATTGGACAGTAGGCACCTCTGAAAAAAGTCTATAATTCAGGAATGCTTAAGCATACTTTCAGGTCTAGTAAGATACTTGGGGAGGCAACTAAAAGTGTAATACACCTCATGTATTTGTTAAAGTGTAACATCTTCAAGCATAGAAGCCTTAATTTCTTTTCAGCACAGTCAGAGGTCTCTCACACAAGGTGTGGTCCTAGACCATTTAGGCTTTTCACCGCTAGCTTTATATATACACTGGTCATTTTAAAAAGGAATTACAGCTTAACTACTTACTACAGAATATTTAGCTTCAACAAGGAAGCCATTATCTTTTCAAAATGAGATATACACCTGCAGGAAAGGTGTTCTCTTTAAAGTAAGAGTTTTCAGAAAAATAGCAAAATAAGTTCTTTATATATTTAATTCAAATAGGACAAAAAACTACCAAGGGGAAGTATAATGTAGTTCTTGTGTAATTAAGTCATTATTTGCCTTTCCAGGCAGATTCAAGAACAAATTCATCAGTATAAATTGATTCTGATGAACAAACACTGGGCAAGGATGCTGGTCAGGGCATCAGTTTGAGGAACATTACAGTGTTCTCAAACCAAATGCTGTGCAACCAAAATTTGAAGGGATCTTCATGTATTGCCTCGAATTAAAGAAACAAGGATTCAATCCTTTCTTACAACGTGCCATTTTTACAGATGTTTTCCTTACTGAAACAAAGTAACATGCAGAAAAAAACCCAGATTTCTTCAGATTTCAACCTGATCATTTAAGTTAAAAGACAGATGGAAGAACTGTTAACATCTATTCATTTTGAAGCAAGGTGCATCTTACTCTGCTCGCCCAGTAAAATGAGGTTTTATTAGGGCAGGGATGAGAAAGTGTGCTTGAGCATTGGTGTTGTCCACGCATCAAATTTCACAGCTCAAAGATTTAAAAAAATTGTTAACTCATAAAGTACTTGCTAACATTGCTTATGACTTAAAAACAGGTATATTTCTTAATGAACGTCTGTAGTTTGTCCAGCTACCGTTACCAGTAATATAAATAGCAACTAAGCATAATAAATTCCTTTCCATTATATTTACCCTTTGAAGTCAGAAGTGTAACAATCAAGTGCTGGCTCTGTGTTCCCAATTAAAAAAAATCATTAAAAAGAGGACAGTCAATGACTTTATTTGCCCCCCTCAGGGTTGCATTTCCTTTTATTTGCCCAATGATAGAACCAGTTCTGCTTTCAGAGAAGCAAACTGCTCATGCCAACATAAATGCAAGTTGGACACAGCCAGTTTCAAGCACAGAACTGAACCACCAAGTGCGTTCTCAGGCCCAGTTGTACAAAAGGCCTTTCAGTAAATAAAGAAGATTGGTTCATTTTTTCATTTCTTTTTTCTTTTAAAGCAAAGGAGGCACCATTGCTGCATCCCTACTTTGAGGAGAAGGGACGAAGTGGCAGAACAAAGAAATTACAAAAGCCTTCGATTTTTATTTCAGGACATCCACCATCATTTATACACTTTTGCAACTTGCAAAACCCTTTTGTAATTTAGAGGAATTTCAAATAAATAGGTCTACGGCAACCAATATCTACTAAGTCATATTTATCTTGCTCAAGGTGGAGTAAAACTTAAAAGAAAACAAAAAAATCGTGTTAAGGCAGATTTCAATCAAACATGTTCCAAATTGCACAGTTATGTTGGTCAGTGGTCTAATACGTTTTCCCCAGGTCAGAGAGCTAAAGTTACCTAAATGCTTTCCAATGCCAATTCAACCTGGCACTTGACCATTTTCTTTTCACTGTTTCCAGGAAGGTACACAACTAACGTTACAGAAACCATACCGTTTATTTCGCACTCCGATTAAAGATGAAATTATACTTTTACAAAATGTGAGATGACTACATGTTACAGGTTTTGTGCAGTTAGACCACCATATGCATAGATGTCCTAATGCTAATCTCTCTTTTTCAGTATCTCATAGTACTGGAGGCTCTGAAGTAGGAGAGGAACTTGTAACACAGACTAACCACAAAGTACCAGATGTTTCTTGCCATCTGTGACCTCGCAATGAAGATACGCCAGATCAGGATCACAAGGATTGTGTTGAAGCCGTAGCGGATGTTCCTTAACCTGGGCAAAAACCAAAGAAATAATTAAGAGCCATGGCACCAGCACTCGGAGAGAAGAAAGGACACTCTAATAATTAACTTCTAGTGTAGAATTTGTTCATCTGTTCATCTCAAGATATATTATGAGTGGTATTCAGTGAATGACAAAGGTAAGTGGGTAAGTGAAGGACCAAACAGAGAAGGCTCTTCTAGGCTGAAGAGTGGAACGAGAACCAAGGAACAGAGGCAGCCCTGGAGATAACCACATCTAGTTCTGCTTGATAGAAACCTCTCAGAGCCAAGGTCACACACGTGGTAACTTACCTATAGAGGGCTGCCCACCACCCCAAAAACTAGGAAACATTTAACAACATGAACTTCTCCCCACCACATATTTAAAACTTCACATATATGGAGAACTGACTCCAACTGCTGTTGACAACAACAAAAACCCACCACAGTCCACCAAACAAAACTCATTGGATTTTCCAGACGCATTCACAGCCACGGAGTCCAGCATCTTCACTGCAATTTTAAACTCCTTCATTCTCAGGGAACTATATTTAAAGACTAGGGGAAACTAAGCGACCTTCCAGGGCAACTGTGATTTTCAGCATTCTTCTCACATGTAGAGATGAAAGCTTCGAGACAAACAGCAACCAGAATCTGCTCAGATTTCTTAGAAACAGAGCAATCTCTTTGGCTCCATAGATCATAACAATTTGTATCCTAAAGGCATATCTTTTTAAGGAAACACTGCCCTTGTTTTACAGGTAGGCTGGTTCCTTTATGTATGTTATTTGCAGAAAAAAAACCAGCTTAAATTTTTGTGTTACAAAAGCAAAACCCACTTTTCTATTTGAGGAACAAACCTACTCAATAGTTCCCCAGAGAAGTACAGTTCCCAGGCTGCCAAATCTGGTTAATACTAAAGTGGTGGACTCCTCAAGTTCAGATTAGTTACAGTCAAGAGCTAGATGGTAACCAAAGAGACCAAATTAATACCTCAGAGTAAACATACATTAGAATGTAAACTTCTTGCAAAACAATCCACTGAGAGCTGGGGGCAACCAGATGCTGCTCCAATACAAGCTTATTTCTCATGCTATTTGTGGTACCTCCTATGTGCTTTTTAACAGCATCTAAATTAAATTTAAAAAACCCAAAAAATTAAGAGAACACTTCTTGAACTATTTCCACCATTATCACAGATACCATCTTTGAAAAGTGTATTTGTGACTTTAACATATACCAAACCACAACTGCAAATCCTTGTCTTTAGAATGACAACACAAGTCACGACCTAGATTGTTTCTCTTTGTGCTATCAGGATAGAAGACATGATGTAGTATTGCAGAACAAGATTAATGACTTTTATTTCACTCTCAAAAGAGACAAATCAGAAATCCTACAGCTGTCTTTATGAATCAGCCAAGAACAAAACAAGGGCAACTTTGCTAGTGAAATTGTGGACAGTAACAATGCATTCAGAGTGGAGGAATTAAGCCACAGGGAAAAGGCTAAGGGAAGGCATCTTAGAGCACCAACATCCAAGTGCTCTGGTCTGAAGGGGAGAGTCCCTGCCTATTTACTCACCAGCTTCAAAAGATCACATTGCCAAAAGAAATAACTATTGTTCTATTAAACCTCCCAAACAAGCCATTCTGACTTTTTCTAACAGTGTACCTTTTTACGTCCCAAAAGATACGTGGGTAAAGTCAGAAACCTGCATTGCATTAGACACACCAGTGATCACAGCTACAACCATCATGCCAGACTAACACTGTAACTATTAATAGTGAGAGCAACTCAGAAGCAACAAATAGGACTTCTTTACAAAGTGTTTCAGACCACTGGACTGGAACAGAAGAATTGTGGGGGACCAACAGGTGCTATAAAGAACAATTAAGTTGTAACATGGAAAAGCAAAACCGGATAAAGGCAGGAAAACACAGAAAATATAAAGAGAGGAAAATAAAAAAAAAATATACTTACTTATTCAAGTGTTTCCTAGCTGCAGGGAGGCCTGACATTTCTTCATTCAGCACATACTGCTTCGTTCCCATGCAATAATTTTCCATGTATTCTGCCCAGTGTAGTTGTCGAACATCAAAATTAAACGTCTGCATAAAAGAAAAGCTTTCACTGTTAGCTGCCTGAAAATTCACCTGTTATATAATTTAAAGGAAAATAAGTACATTTATTCCAGATAATTTCAATTTGTCTTTGATGCAAGGTTATCCTATCCTTAATCCTAAGAATGATCCAGATTTAGATCCCATTTCTGACTCGACCACCAGCTTATTACATCATCTCTTCCAAATTTCAACCATTTCATGCCTTACTTTCCCTCCTCAGCAGTAACATTCTTCCCTTCACTTCCAAGTGAACTGTTTCCCCATTTCAACTGTCTGTAAGGAATTTCCCTCTAAAAAGAGCTGTTTCCTATTATGTTTACTTTTAAGCAACTAAATAATTCTATTCTGCTATGGAATAAGCCAAATTCACTGTTTGGTAAGTGCAGGGTTCTTTTAGCTGTACTTAGAGCTGTACAGCAACATTTTAAAGACAACCACGCGAGTGTCTTCCTCAGGAGAGGAAGGTACTATGGTAAATTCACAACTCAAGTTTTTTATTGATGTATTGGCAGGCACGTTATAAGGGATGATGAACAAATAAACCTTGTAAATGGTAAGTTCTGAGGACAATTGTTTCCAGCGAGGCTTTGTAATAAGCAGTGTTTGCAAGCCGAAGGTCAGGTGCAGCTCTGGTCACGATATAAAATACACACATGCTGAACAGCCTTCTAGTAGAGTTACTGCAATCTCTCCAACTTTATTTTTCATAACGTATCACAGCAGGAATGGAAAAGCAATGACTGTTTCAGTTATTACTGCCAATAGTTCTTTCTTGCTACATGCACATCTTATTGAAAATTCAGCTATTTGAAAATACTAACAGTCCAGAGCTCTGGGGTTTTCTTTCTCAAACTTTTCCTGAACTCAAGCTGCTTAGAAGAGGTGGAAATATCTTCCACACAAGGGGAATTTGAGTTTTTAGAACCGTAACGGATGATTTTTATTCTGCTGAATATTAACCAACAAAGCCACAGCAGAAGAGAAGTCTAAACTTAATCAGGGTGCCTGAGACACTGTGGGGGGAGAAGATAAAGAAAATTGGGACTAAAACTGAGCCTGGGAAGAAGGAAGTAGTGTATGAAGATGTTATAAGATTGGAGTTTATTTCTCATTACCCTACTCTGACTGGATTGTCAATAAATTAAACTATTTCGCCCGGCTGAGTCTGTTTTGGCCATGACAGTAACTGGTGAGGGATCTCTCCCTGCCCTTATCTCCACCCTTTGCCTTTCCAATTTTCTCTCCTGAGGAAGGGAGTGAAAGAGCAGCTTTGGTCGGCACCTGTTGTCCAGCCAGTGCCAACCCACCACACGGTTTTTAGTTTGAGATTGGTTTTCCTTCTGCCAAACACCAGTTTTCTTCCTTTCTCAACAGAATGTCATCCTACTTGTTTCACTTCTCCCCCTGCATAGGGCAGTTTTAGTCATACAGCAAGAGTGTGATTCATGAAGTGGGAACTTACATTTCTTTGCACATCTGTGGCTCTATGGCAAAAGCAGGAAAAGGGTATATGAAACTTGTTGCTAGTTTAAAAGAAGAAGCAAAATTTAAGTCCCTCGAGACATACCTCCTGTTCCTCAGGAAAGAGACAGTGGTCAAGAAGTAAAGCCTTGTTTTATTTGTGATGCAGGTAGAAAGGTAACCACCACTTGGCTGATATGGGCAACCCCAGCGCACATGGCCAGGCCACTCCAAAAACAATCTACTTTGATATCAAGCCCCCTTCGTGGGAATCCTGCCCTTCCTCATCTCAGATCATGTCCCTGATCCAGCCCTGGCACAACTGAAAGGACCACCCAGGAATCTGCAGTGCCAAGTTCACTGCAGGTTAGCTCCACATGGCAGTGAGCAGCATTACCAGATCGAGTTCTTAGTCAATCTTCAGTTAATAAGCTTCTATTTCACTCAGTCTCCAGGCCCACATCACACTTGCCTTTTTGTCTTCGGGGTTTAGCTGGTTCATTAGCATAGTCAAATTTTCATTATTCCAAGTCCAAGAATGGCTTGTAAAGTATTCTAACAACATCAAGGCCTTATGA
Organism: Sclerurus mexicanus; assembly: GCA_013396755.1. Classification (NCBI taxonomy): domain Eukaryota; kingdom Metazoa; phylum Chordata; class Aves; order Passeriformes; family Furnariidae; genus Sclerurus; species Sclerurus mexicanus. The sequence continues at coordinate 410,698 of VWZF01006548.1, forward strand.
AGACGTGTGATTGTTTTCATCATCCTACAGTCCAAGGCATGGAATGGACAAATTACAAGGGTAAAGATGAGTTCAACCAAGTAAAACAGACATTAAGATTGTAAATTTTTTACCCTCCAACCCCACATCTCCACGTTAACATATCCCATCTTGCTCTGTACCTAAAGCATGTTATATTAGATCAATAGGATATTTCTGCATAGTATTGAAGTGCACTTTGGCTATCTGATCTTCATGTAAAATTGGAAGTTATCAGACAGATCTTTTTCCTAATCCTACTTCCCAGTGCAACAGTAAGTTACCATCTTTTCTACTGGGGGGAAAAAATATGTTGTCTTCTCTTGGTAACTCTCAGTTTAGGATGGAGATGGAACACTTTTCCCTTCAACACACTGGAATATCGAATTGCACTGCACAGTCTGACTCGAGGAAAGAGTCTAACTGTGCAGTGCAGAACATCTGTGCAGGACAACTTTCAACAAGGCAGGAAGTTTCCGTGATCTTTCTGCCCACTGTGCAAGATCAGATCTCTGTAACAGAACATAATTGTTTTATTATGGCCACTAAGAGATCAAGGCTTAAAACCATCAGCAGCAAAGGGCAGGGAAATATTTAAGGGCACAGACAGGTCATAGCAGATCCTGTTTGTTACGTGATCATTCTATGCTACTTCAAAACATGCAGAAATACCTTCCATCATCCCTCATTATGCAGAGAAAGCAACTCTACAAAACCATCACTTGGAGTACAGAGAAATTATTTTATAAGGATCAATTTGGGCAAGTTTCCTTTTGATCATACCATCTGAAGAGGACCCAAAAAAATGTGAGTAGGCTCTCAGATGCAAAGCTTCCATATTTATGACAAGAAAATTGTTTCAAGTGTCACAGTGCTAGAGATGGCCACTCCATTTTAGTAAGTACTAACTAGTACCACATGACTTAATGCTACTAAATTCCTGCTTCAGGTGCTCAAGGTATTTCCATCTTGCAAAAATGGAAAACTGCTTCCAATTTGATCCTTATAGCAGGACACAGTGACCATTTTAAGCACAGAGTGATACGTGGGGAGGCAAAGAAAGCAGAACCCAGCAATAACAGGAAATTGCTTTCCAAGGGTAAATTTTGTGCAATGAAGTTCATAGAAGCAATAATAAACCAACTGATTTTTCTCTGAAAGCTGCCTTGATGCATTCATACTTGTAGAAGGGATATAGTACGTTGTCCCAGAAACTCTTCTAAAGAAAGTATTTGGTATCACATTAGTGTCCCCTACTGTCACTTGTGGCTGGCATCTCACTATCGAAGGGAATATTAAAATTTCCTCTCATGGAACAGAGCAATACAAATCACAAAGACCACTGAAAAATTATTGTATCTCTAAAGCACAAGAATCACAAATATTTTAACTTAAACCCCATAGGAATCTATCTCCAGGGTGTGTATTCAGCTGATTTCATTAACAGGCATGCCTAGATGCTTTCAAACATCTGTTTATAGTTTCACCAGTTGGGCAAGGTGGCAACAGTGGGGGCTGAGTTGACCCAGAGTTCATCTGATGCAAAAATTATTAGGAATATAGAATCTGCATCCAAAAACATATCCTGTGCTATCAAGACTAAACTGAACCTTAAAAAAAATAATTACGTTAATTAAGTCAAAAAACTAAGACAATAACTTGAAACTTGGAAAGCAAAGATCTCAGTGGTCAGAAAGACCTCACAGCAAAAAGGCCTGGATAAAAATAGTGCCAAATAGCATTTAAGACTTTTTGCAGAGGTCTGTCCACCGACAGTCTTAAGATTATTTAACTTGACTTGCCCTTTTGAACCTTCCCACTTTGTGTTCTTATGCTAGTGTGGAAGAGCAGCTGAATTTTAAAGTGCTTCAACCACTGCAGTTTAAGAAAACTTGTGCTCCTGCAAAATACTAATAGTGCAGATGAATATCTAGTTAGGTAAGTGTACATTTGGAGCTGGTCACTGGCCTCTGACATTAGTTTTCACTCTCTTCTATAAACAGAAACTAAACTGAATTTAAACCAATGCAAAGACTAACCTGCAGCTTAGTTAAGCTGATAACAAAAAGCTTTTCTATCTCACTCATGAAGCAAAAACCTGTTTTTCTTTGTAGGGTCAGTTTCTTTATCAGCCAAAAGAATCAAATGTCTCCACATTGTCTCAGCTGCTCAATCAATTACAGAGCTGGCAGAAGAGGACTAACTTTCTCAGTGAGAATTGGATAGTGTGCACTAAATCCACATGAAACTACACTTTTCTTTGAGGGCAAAGAAAAGCAGGCTGGTGACAGCCCCTCATTCAGAGATGTCAGCAATGGGTGCTGTTCAGTGGGCACTTGTGTAGCTCTGACACACTGAGTTTTGCAGCTTCAATGGCACCATGTTCCTCCTCCAAATGGGAACACACACGACCCAAAAACGAGCATCAATACACATCATGGAACTTTATCCCTCAACCTGAAATTTTGAAGGTTAGTTATTCCAAAGACAGCCGCTGGATACAAGGCACAAATATCGATACCATATATAACCAGTCACTGGAACACCAAGCATTGCATCACACCTTCTTCAGAAGCTGAAGACGGACAAAAGTCAGCCCTGCTGACCATCCCAAAGATCTGACCATTTGCAGCGGGCAGCCAGTCAGGGTGACTTTCAGCTCGATTCTAAGCAGGATTTTGTCTCTACTAGGCAGTCCTTGCTGCCACCAACACAAAATATACTACAGCAGTTTGAGAAGCACATCACAGGGGTTAAAAGTTTAAGCAAGTCAATTCAAATATACATAAGTGAGGTGAGCTTGTTTCTACACAACGCAGCCGAAAATGACCTGGCTTAAGGTTACAACTGTATTTTGAAGGAGTCTTACAACCCATTGTCTCCAGGCTAAACCCAGTCCTGAAGCTAAATACAGACTGATCCTTTTGTGGATATAGAGGCTGCCAATCTCCAAGTCTCTGCAGAAGCATTACAGATAGTTCACTACTTTATTTTTACTTTTTTTTAAAGACTCCTTTAAAAAACCTAGAACAAGCTTTTAGATTTGTCTTCAAATTTTCATCTGGCTGTAATTTTTGAAGTGTTAGACACTACTGAACTCTCATTTTTCCAGCAGTTCTCTGGTTCCTTTAAGTGAGCAATGTAAGCACCTCCAGAATAAAAGTATTGATCTATGCAACAGGAGCATGCTCTTTACTCATTTCTGGTTTGTAAGACAGTAACTTATGTGAACGTTGGTTCAATTTTAAAGAAGCTTTAACCTGAAAAGACAGATGTGAAATTATGTCCTTTACACCTCCCTATGTACATCAGCCACACCTTCTCTTTAGCTTTCGAACAGTGACAGAAGAAGAATTGCTGGAGAAATCCCTGAATTACAACTTAAAATATTTCATGCCACATCTTGCTCTTTCAGAGTAACTGGAAAGATCTGCTGGGTGTGTGTTTTTAAAGTCTTTAACATTTCAAATCTACCAAATTGTTTTTAAATAACACGAGTTTTTTGGTGCTAAGCACTATGTAAAGTTACATGAGCAAACTATGCCTTATATTAAAGATAATTAGACAACTAATAAGCTTTGCTATGCAACTAACTATATATGGCAAGCTACTGGCAACACTGTGTTTAAACTCAGATGCTAAGGATTATCACCACTATTTATGTAACTGCCCAATCCTATAACAGCTTCAAGTATTCAGTATAAAATATTAAATCTTCATTATGGCAATCCTTATTGTACATGTTCTGTCTATACAAATTTGGAAGAAACATTACATGCATGATTTCTTCCCTTACCTGTTCATATTATCAGAGAATCTTTAAATTCAAGAACCTTCAACTAGATGCAAAAAACAGCAAAAAGATTTCCATCTCATAAAAAACAGTGCTTCCACAAGTGAGGTGCAAGAGAACTATTTCATGTTGCAGAGAGATTACAACAGATAAGTGTTTTGAAAACCTCAAACAGGAAGACTTTTTTTTTTAAATTATTATTATTATTATTAACATAACTATGTAGTTGTAAAGGATCAGAGGCCTCATCTATTTCTTCCACTTATTAAAAATTTTAATTCAGTTGCAGTACAATACCTGATGGTATGACAACAATGCAGTTAAACCTACAGAGTAATTTCATTGCTTATTTTTCTTACATTGTACACAACAGAGACCTCAGTGTACTCAGACTCAGCAGAGAGGGCAGGCTACTGACCATGTGAAGTCAGGTTAGCAGAGGATTTGAATTTTCTTGTGCTGATTTTACTACATTTTTACTACACTGCTGGAGTTCTACTGCTAAATCATGGTGGAAAAGGTCACATTTTAAATTAAGCCAGCCCTCCTTCACTCCAAACAGCATTATATTGACGTTAGAATATCCAAGAATGTTTCCATGTCTTTACAAGTTTCTGCTACCTGGTCATTTAAAACTGTTCTGTCAGCTGACAGGATGACCACAGCAACAGTAGCACAACCCTCCAGCCCATCAGGTAAAGCAGATTTCAAAGTACTTTGAGCCAGAAGACTAGAAAAAAGTACAAGAGTAAAGATTTGTCTCAAATGTCTTCTATTATTAAACACCACGAGTTTCACTAAGATCTAACACTGCATGTCTTGCTTGCAACTTCACACATTTATTTGTTTCTACTCTTCCTGTTGCAGGCTCCCATTTTTAAATGCTTTAAAAAAATAGAGCACTATATAATGGAAGCTGCCTTCCTGTAAGTGGGCTGGGTATCCAACTTAAAAGCTGGCACTGAACAATAGCTTGCTTTAGTTCAATCTCCCATCAAACTGGAAATCTTGTGCATAACAGGAAACTGTTACATTAAACTACTTAGGAATATTCCTATCAATAAAAATGTATTTTCTATTCTGTGAAGTATTAATGTCACCAACTGTACTACTAGTGATGAAAGTTCTAAATTCCATCTTTGGCTATCAGGTAAGAGCTTCAGGAAAAGCAACAAGAAGATTCAACATTCTCAGTGGTATAATATAAATCTGCTGAGAGTGTTCTAAACAACATGATTATTCACAGCCTTATTCTATTTCCACTCGCTAAATACTTAAAAGACCTTCAAAGCCTGACAAGATTCTGGTACCACCCCCTCATAACCATTTGAAGGCATTTATAGTATAAATATTTTAGGGAGTAATGAAGTCTTCACATCTGTCCAGGAACTTCTATCGATTTTTATTAAGAATAACTAAAAAAATGCAAGAGAAACTAGAAGCTAGGAACTTTTATGTACAACACCTTCTCTAGAGCTGAAGATCTTACAGCTTTTTAATGTGTGAAGATTACTTGTGTTAATACACTGTCACCACTGTGGAGATTCTACAGTCTGAAGACAAGTATTTTCAAAAACTTAACGTAAGCATTGAGTAAAGATATAATGGCTTGGCAAATCTGAAACAAATTGGAGTGACATCTTATATTCCTTCTACATAAATTAGTTTAGCCTATTTAGCAGAGGTATGCCATTTTCACCACGTGAGTTAGCCAAATACTGGGGTCAATATTATAAACTAAACGGAATGTTGAGATGATACAAACCAACATATCAGATCAAGTTGTATCATCTACACGAATGATCTGCAATTAAAAACTCCATCTCACATTCCATTTTCAGTTTATAAAAGCAACAACAATCTCACTGCAAGCCACTTCCTAGAGTTTAATGACTGACTAGGATTCTGACCCAAGATGCACCTTGGACAGCACTGTTGGGCCAGCCATTAATCTCTTCAAAATGCAGCCGCTGGATTGTTATTGCTTATACTTAGTAAATCGAGAGAGCACCCAGGTCATGTCTTCTTTACAAGTCTCCACCACCTTAGAGGCAAGAGAGGTTCAGCCCTGTCCTTCTTACCATGCTTTCTGACCTGTCAGTCTCATCAAAACGTCATGGGAAAATGCGAACACTCTGCGATGTACCTTATGAACCTGATACATGAGGGGGTTGCTTACGAACCTAAAGTCAGGTATCCTTATTGCATTGTCTAATGGGTTTCTCTTGAAAATCAAACTTACGCTTTTATCTGTAGGAAAAAATAGGGAGCAACATATTTTTATTATTTATTATTCAAGAACAAACGTCACTTGCTATATATCCTTTAATTCTGTTTAGTCAAATCCCTAAACTATTCAACAACGTTTTTCCTAGAAAGTTCAAAGTCACTTTGAATTCGAGGACCTGTTCTCAGGGGAAAAAAAAAAAAAAAGGTTGAGTTTTAGTGACAAAACATTCAGGGAAAGAAAAAAAAATAAAAAAAAAATGAATATACACCATAGTGTAAGCATAGCTTTGTTTAAAGTCAGAGGAACAGACAAGACAGAGCCAGTCACCATTACCTTGGGCTTCTTCCAGTAATCCTGAGGTAGGTATCATACAGGAATGCTGGGGCCTTATGGCTTACAGCAATCCAGTAATGATATAAAAGGTGATTGGAAGTTAGATTTACATTGGGCCGTCTGAAGGCCTGTTCGAGAGGATTCCTCTTGAAAGTAGAAATTACATGGTATTCTGAGAAAGAAAAGTTGCATAACAGCTTTGATAATAACCATGTAAAATGGAATGGTTTTCAAAGTACATTACAGCGTACAATATTGTTAAACAACCACTTTAACTCTTCCACAATTCACAGAAAACAAAACAGACATAAGCTCTGAACCTAAAATACTACCGAACTGGTTCTTATTATAATCAAGAGGCCTTTTATGCCTTCACCTTCAGTATCATATTTCATTGTAGCTTCTCTCTTCCTCTTCCCTATCGTAGGAGTTGTTGGTTTCAAACACTGACAGCAATTTCAGTTTATAAAGCACATAAAGCTATTTCAATAGTCACCTATATTTCACGAAGAAGGCTATTCCGACTTCTTGTGCGAAGAATTTAAAAGCAGACTGAGGACTCTGCAAGCATCTAAAGTGGATTTTAAAGGGCATTTTTAAACAACTTATCCAAATTTAAATGTTAAGAAAAAAGCAATTAGGATGGAAGTCCACGTGAAACTCCTGATGACACCTGTAAATTCAGGACATGACAGATATGCAGAATCAATGTCTTCAAAAGTTACGTGGAAATTTGCTTCTCCTTTAAATCTTCTCTTACAACTTTATGCTGTTGCTATAGACAGTGCTTAAATATCCTGGTTCAAAAGGGGATATAAGTCAACAGTTTTCCAAGTTTGGTTGAAGCAATGATGTTTGTAACTACAGGCACCGATCAAATGGGCAAAAGCAAGTAAAAAGTGTGAAAAAAGTAGGAAAGAGAAATAAAAGAGATTAAAGTATTGAAGTTAACTCAATGAAAAAAAAACAATATGAGCTTAAGAACTCTATTTTAAAAAGCTGAAAACTAATAAACAGTTTTAGCATGCCAGCCAGCTTGTATTGTTATTCATAAAAAAAACTATTACAAAGCATTTGGCATGTGGGTTACATTCTAGTCAGGATATCTAAGAGTTGAAAATAAGTAGCCATCCTTCCTTAAAGATTACTTTTCTCTGAATAGTTGAAGTGTCACACAGCTGTCTTAAGATTAAAAAAAAGCCACCTCAACCAACAATTAACTTAAGCCAAACACAAAGAGCTACACAAGGGCAAAACTATTACCATACTTCTCAATTATGCAGATGTACAAGCCATTTAATTGTGGGCTGCTTATCCATCTGTATTTTAGTAAGGTTGGCATTACACTCAACGTCACCCCTGCTCCTCTGAGTGACGCTTTTCTCCACACAGTCCACACTCTGCAGACTAGGTCATGGCAGCATCAAACAGAAAAATCAGTTCTCCCATAGTTTAAGTTATAATGGAATAAGAATAATTAAAAACCCCAACACAAAATGAAATTGTGATAGTGCTGCAAGGGGAGAGGGAGGAGAGAATTAACAATGGAAGATAATGAAAAGGCACTATACACTGCAGAATTGAGAGGTATGGCTCTAATACCAGTTTCAACAATAAAAATGCAATATGATCTACTGACTATAGCCTGTGCTTTGATTGCCTGACCTTATTTTTTCTACCGAGACTAATGATAAAAAGTAAACATGGCATACCAACTTCACTCCAGTGGAAAGCATTGATGCCACCTGTTGTACAGTTATACACCATGAGTTTTCTTGGTCTGGGAAGGGCAAAAAGACAGAAGAGCAAGTTAGAAGAAAAACAACCTTTTAAAAACAGACAACAAAAGACATGCCCAAAGTTATCCTTTCCCTCAAAAGCATCATTTATATAAAGCAGAAAGCATCAGTCTCATGGTACATTTATTTTGCTTTTTGTATCATCTTCCAGTATTTTCCTCCTTCTTAAAATATGATCTTTATTTCAGGGAAGGCATCACTTACATTACTGCAGATTGCATTGATTACAAGACCTAGGAGAGAATTCTCAGGCATGGCTTGTACAGTAGATGATGTCTTCCTCTTTGGCATAAACAAGTTACACTTTGAGAGACTAATGCTGTTAGAACCTTAGATTTCTTTGTCCTGGGGGAATGGCAGGACACTGATGAGGAATTCAACAGAAGACTGATTTATTAAATACACAATATAATTTCAAAATATTTAGTACTCTCTTTTGTCATCTGTTATACCTATTAACTCCAGAATACCAGGCTGCAGCCAGGGTAGCATTGACAACAACATCTACTGGAATAAGATCTGCTACTGCATCGTTGCTAGCTCTCATTGTTCGAAGAATTCCTTTTCCTGCCTTAAAGAACAAAACAAAAACAAAAGAGACAGAAGACCCACCAGTAAAACATACGAAGCTTTGTTGCCTTTTGCAAGGAGGGGAAAAAATTAAGTATATTCATTACTTACAGCAATGAAGAGACCACTGGGTCCATTGAAGTTATCAATCCAGCCCTATTATGAACAGGGAGAGGGAAAGGGTTTGGTTAGAGGATAATGAAATCAGCAGTTTCAAATGAAAATTTGAGAAGTTTCTCTAAGTGTGAGGGATGGAGGTAAAAGAGAATAAAGAGGAGAAAGACATTAAATTAAATGTCTCTAAGTAAAGCTCCTCCATAGCAAAATCCGGTGATGTCACAACTTCCTATGACTCAGACAAGAAATCTACCTGTAGACTCAGAGGTCCTTCAAAGCGAGATGCCAGCTTATTTATTTCTTAGTGAAGAAACTGCAAGGCATTGTCTAAAAATATGTTTATGTGGAAAGTAGTCAAATTTATAAATATTTTTAGACTAGCTTCCAGCAACTCACTTTTTTTCATTTTTCAAATAGAACACACTCTTGCTCAACTTTAATGACAGTATTTCTACACTACGTATTTACTGGTTTGACATGTACATTGGGTGTACTCCAAAGTGCATGCCAAGTCAATGATGTTAATTTTAAGGGCTTGAGAGACAGTCTGTCTTGAACTGGAGAAGCTAATCCAACACCAGGCCCTCATGCAGGAGGAAGCGTATATGCTGTACATCAGTCAGGCACACAGAACTTGTGCCATCCCTGTGCAAAGCTTACACGGTTTGACTAAAAGACAAAACATCTTATACATCCTGCAGATCTGTCTTCTTAGTCACCCCTTGCAGCTGCTGATACAACCAGATGAAGATACACAGAATCATGAAGTAAAAAGCTGACTATTTGATGTCTGAAATATTATCTCCCACTGTGATACAAGTGTATTATTGTTCTGTGATTGGAGTAACTCACCCCTGAATTTCACACATCAGAATGCTGTCTTTGACAGCTTTTGTATCAGTTGTTATTCAGAAGCAACCAAGACACAACTTCACAGTCCAAGAGATTTTCCTCTACAAAGTCACTTGATAAAGGGGCTGTCAGCGTGTCCTGCCATTCACAGGCAAGATGGTCAGGTGGAAACTCAGTGACTTACAGGAAAAGGCTCCTTCCAGCTGGCACCAACGATGGACGGCCTCACAATGGCAATGTTTAACTTTGCTGCTTCTTGCTGCACTACAGATTCAGCTAAGGCTTTTGTGTAGGTATAAGTATTGGGTCTGTCGCCCAACAGTTTAGGAGTAATATCATTCACTAGGTCATCATCCATCCACCTAAAGAAACAAAGTAAGGAGCCAGTGTAAATTACAGGATGCTGCTTCACTGGGGGTGTGGGGGGTGAATTCCTAAAGTTAACATGAATGGTTTTAATTCCTTTAAAGAAAAAGGGACACACACTTAAACAAAAACAAGTTTCTCAGTAAAAGAGAAGATTGCATGTTCAGTGTCCACCAGAAGCACATGGACATTTACTTTTTAGCCCAAGTAATTCACTTATTACACGCCAACTACAAGAGCAAGCAGTACGTTCCTTTACAATAATCTGAATTCTATCAACCAAGTTCTCGAACATGAAGTGCAGACACAGCAAGTTAGTCTTTGGAACACAGGCTCACTGCATTATGATCTAAAAAGTGATGCCACTGCAAAGGAGTCCCAGGTGCATCATGAACATCACCTCCACCTTTGTGGTGAGCAATCACACACCACCTCTGAAGCAAGCTGGTCACTGTGTTTCTCCCCTTAAATCAGTCAAGTCTTGCAACATCATCCTACTTCTAGCACACAAACAAAACAGATGTGTCTCTGACTATTACTGCTTTGGTGTTCTCAGTTACCTACATCATTGTTAGTCACCAATACTCGGTTGCAATCAAAGCAGACGTGCACCAGACTCCCTTTGTAATATGAACTGGGGGGGAAGAGGGGTAGGAAAGCCCAGAAAGGCATGAAAATCTGGTTTTTTGTGTCATGGTCAGCCAGAGTTTACAAAAGCTTTCCCTCAAGAATTCACATGACTGTTTTGAAATATCTCATTTGAAAGTGTATTTAAAGTCAACATTATAGAAATGATTGGCACAATGTGAATTCTAGGTGGTACCTCACTTGGTTTTAATGTTAGCACTCTTCTTTCTATATTAACATGTTAAAGTAGATATTTGACTTCTTAATGAGTTCATACTTCTCTTCCAAGTGGTGGTATTTTGTATGACAGGTAAGAAGGAAGAGACTGATTAAAGCTGAGACTACTATGCATTGCATTACACTTATCCCATATTGCCACCACTTTCACAGTTTGACAGCTACCTCAGGGCAGGTAACACACACAGAAAATAAAATACAGAACAAGTAATTTTTCTGCCCCATAACATCGAATTCAAGACTAAAATGTTACAGAAAACAGATGTTCAATATTTGGGCTTTCAGAATACATAACAGAACTACTTCCCCAGTTAAGGAATATGATTTCAGTATCTCAGTCTGATCCTGCAATTGCATTTAGGTGGATGTAGTGGAGACTGCTACTGCTGTTCAAGGGGACTGTCTTAGAATTTTATCCCTTTCCTTCAAATGCCAGTGCCAGCACACTTGCAACAGCACAACTTTTTTACTACCTCCTGATTCAGCTCATCATACAGCTGAAAGACTGCCACTCCCAGCACAGAGAAGACATCATGAATAGGTAAAAGCATCCCTCTGCTTCAGTACCCCTCCATACCCACCTCAGCCTGAAGCAACCATAGACCTTAATCCATCTCTTTTACAGGAAAGGGAAGTGTCAGCCATGCTGACAGACCTTTACGACAGCATAAGCTAACTCTTCATCTTTAAGACACCTCACCTTTTTTTGGGACTTCATTCCTAGGAAACAAATGGTTACAAATTACCTAAGCAGCTTCATAAAACATAACACGTACTCAAGAGAATCTATGAGTTTCTTGGGATCAACAGGAGGTGGGTAAATCACTTCGTCAATCAGTTTCTGATTGCAATATGCATAGGCGGTCGAAACGTGCATGAACACTTCCAGATTCTTCATTTGCTGGGCCAAGACGAGGAGCTGTTGTGTGGCAATCACGTTGAGCTGGACAGCATCTCTGTTGGTTTAACAGAAACGGGATTAGTAGAAAGTAAGACAAAAAAACAAGCAAAAAGAAATTCACTCCTAAATGCTTCAGTGATATATATAAATAATCCTGAATAATCCACCCTACCCAAAAAAGTGCATGGACACTGTCCTAACTTTATGCCTAAAACAATATATCACAGTCTTAATTCAGAACATCTTTCAGTGTTCAGAATAATTTTCCTTTTACCCTGTTCTTACCAACATTCTCATACTCCATTACTGGAGCGTGAAAGTCGGGAGACCTTTGATGTCCTCAATCTAAATCCCAGTTCTGTGTATTCCATAAAATGTGAAGAAAATAACACAACACCGAGCTGCCACAAGGTGCATCTCTGAACTTCCAAATTCAAGCTGAGTTAGGTCAACAACTCAGAAGAGGGCTAATAAATTGGAGATTGTCATCTTCTTGTAGAAGATAGCACGAGGCTCAATACAGGAAGGAAGGAAGGGAAAAAAAAAGAAAAACCACCAAGAACCACATTATCATGCTCCAACTTCACTGCTGTTCACTAGAGTGTTTAACAACACTGTAGCAGAGTAGGTGTATCTCTACAATTCCTACCAGATAACAGCTTGTTCAGCAACTACTCTGATTATTATACTATTAAGATATTCTCTCCAGCCTACAGAACTTGCTACAGGCATCAGTTTTCTTGCACACAGTGTACTAATCAACCAAGTTTCAAGAGCAGAGCTAAGTAACACTTAAAGTCCTTGCAATAAAGTGTCTCATTAACAACAAAAAATTGGTATCCCTCCAAACAATCACTAAGGTCCAGACTCCTTTATCACATGTTATTACTAAAGGGAGTGACAGGAAAGGGGAAACACTATCCCAAAGCAATTAACATCAATGGAAACTAATTAGTTTGGGGGCTTTTGTTTAGATATTGTTCTCAGTCTTTACTGACTCTTTCAACAAATCAAAGGAAGGAGTTCATAATCAGAGCCCACTTTCTCCACTTCTTGTTCTCCTCTTTCTCCCTGTGCATCTAACTTCTCCCTACTGCCCTCAAGGTAAATCTCTACTCCTAATAAAGGGAGAAAAGCTGAGCAGTATTTAATCTCCGGTTTTTCTCATCAGGTAAGAGAGCAAGGGCTTGAACTTCCTCCACTCAGCTTTTCTGACAAAACCATACCCTCTGAAAATGTTCATTCCCCTTCTAACAAGAAAGGCTAAACGAATAGTTTTGTGTTGCCCTTTACAAACTAGGAAAAAAGTTCTAACATTACTAGGGAGGACAGTGCATATACCTACAGCTTACATGTATCCTTTCCACCCATCCCAGAGAGCAGAGCAACACACAATGTTTGGAAGGCTCAGAATAGCAATATGTTCCTAGTCTCTTCAACAGTATCCCTTCAAAAGGCTTTGAAATTTAGGCACAGGAATTTAGTAAAAAACAAACAAAAAAAAACACTCTCAAATTAAAAAAAAACAAAAACACACCCCCCAACAAAACCGCAGGGGCTAATTTATTTAGTTTCTAAATGTTAATAATGGATGTCTTTTTGCTTAAAGCTTTAAAAGGTATGAACTTTTCCATGTTTAATGGTGTAATTCTAACCACTGTCAAAGCAGATCTAAATAATATGCTTTCATCTTCTGAAGAAGAGCAAAGCAAAATCCAACAGCTTAAGAAAAGTTTGTAGAACCTCAAAAAACATTACCCAAGCATGCAAATATCAGAGTACATGAGGTAGCCTGACAGGCTGAATATTTGCAAGACTGTGCAGACATCTACCTGATTCACCTCTTCCACTGCTTTACTAGACCAGGGTACACAGAATTTCAGACTCACCTTAGTGTCTCATTGAATCTGATTGTAGCAGCACAATGGAATACAATATTAATGCAGTCTATAAGCTTTTCCTTGATTGATTCACTAAGATCCAGTTCAGGCTGTGTAAGTTCACTCATAACTACTATTATTTTCGCTTTGAAGTCCGGTTGCTCCTCTCTCAACCTGTCGAAGAGCTGTCAAAAATAAGAAGACTAAACTCAGGGAAGGTAAGAGGTAAATGTTTCACTTAAGTGAAGAAATATCCCACATTTTCTGTCTACACCTCCTTAGTTCTCAAGATCATCAGTGAGTTAGAAAAGCGTGTTGGCAATATCATAAGAACGTGTTACTGACTTCAGTGAGGAAGTTGTGCACACTTTATCCCACACAGTGAAAGCACTATTGCATGTGTTGTACAGAAGGTAAGAAGACTTCAGTTTGCACTTAATATTTTTTTAGTACTCATCCCAATCCGTAAACCCAAATCTGCCAGTATCAGATGAAAGAAAGAATGGTCTCTGTTAGACACCAGGACTCAAAGAAATTTTAAGCAGCAGTCTAAATACTGTAATGTCTCTTTCAACAGATGGAAAGGGAACAGTCTACCCACTTCCCAAGCTTGATAAAAGCTCTTCAGATTCTTACAGACTTGCAGGAGCCAAGCTGAATTATGGTTCTAGAAAACTCGCATCAAGTTTAAAAATTGCTATCCTCAAATTATGCCAGTCTTGGAGAACTTCCAGATTATTAAAAAAAAATCCAAACAAGAAATAGTTAAGAGGCACACCATGTTAGAATATCACATCAAGTCTTATCAAACTGGTGTTCAACTATTCTCCCTGAAAAAATCTCATCCATATTATATTCCATCATGTATTCCCTCCATAAATAACTGGACTCTAACCAGCAGACCTCTCTTCTTAATTGTACAAGGGCCAATATCTTAGCAACTGCTTCAACACCAGTCAATTAAATTGTATTAAAATCACAGCAGCACCTTCTTCCTCCTCCTCCAACCATGCAGTTACACCAAATGCAAATAGTCCAAAGACATTTCCTTAAAGAAGGAAGCTAATTGATTTTAAACTATAAATTAAGTCACCTAAAGGTGCAGTTTCACAACACTTAGGGCAATGTAAGTTTATACTGCTACCAAACAAACCGGTCTCTCCCTTAATTTCTTTTCTTTTGCATTGCTTCTCCTGCACTGGCAATAACAAGAAGGGCCATGGCTGTGTGAGCACAGCAGCTCTTTGACTGCAGATGTATTTTCAGCGGAGCCATGGGCTAATGCAGCTCACCGTGTGGCCACCTGAAGTAGCAGAGGCGATGCCACAGTAAGAATAATGGGACTTCTCCAGTTAAGGAGGCTTTGCCTGGACTTCCCAAACGTGGGGCTTCACCTTATAGGACAAAGCAGCCAAGACAGCACATAAAGCCTCTGCAATTCTTAGGGGTACAGCAAACAGTGCTTACCTAAGGGCAGGAAACCTTTTGCCATTTTGAAAAACAAGCCTGCTGTGTTTTCGTTGGAATGACAGTGTCTGCCTTCAGGGAACTGAAGTGACTGCCTGTTAACCATATTAGTGTGGTGATATGCATTATAATCAAAAAGCAGTCCCATAGATAAGCTCTTCAAGAGCCAGTTTGGTACTTCTCCTATGTCCATCACATCTGTTCTGCCCGTTTTCACATCCATAGTCATACATTATTCCTGCATGCCTCACACTAGCGCCTACATGAGTACAAAGGAGAACAAGAAGGAACACCTAGAGCACATCCAATACATATGGAAAATTAACAGATTAATTAGATTAAAAAGTAATTAGAAATCTGAAGTCCAAACGAAGCAGAAACCTCAACATTTTTTGGCTATTTGTAGCTCAGTTTATTTCAGTTATCACAATCATCCCTTTAAACTCTCCAAGAAACAGAATCTTCAAGCATCTCCAGAACACTTAATGAGTCTAATCAAATTGTTAAAAATTACAGGCAGGGCCTTCACAACTGGACATCTTAAGACAACAGATCCTATTAAAATTTTCATGGTCTTTTGTAGGAATCTTGATGACATTAATGCCACTTAAAACTATGGACTTCTCATCTTATTTGTCTAATCATTTGATCAAGACAGACCAAACACCTGGCCCCATGTACCTCTGCACAGATGTGTGGCACCACTCCTTCACATTCTTACTCAGATGACACAGGGCTACCACAAGCAGTAACTCTGCTTACCAGGACTTCTGCTGTGAACCTGCTCCAGCAGGAAGTGCTCACCAAGACTCAACCACATCACACTGTTACCTCAGCAGGAGCTGGTACAGACTACAAGCAGGCTTGGACTCAGATTTAAAAGCCTTTCACAACACACAGGTTTCCTAAAAGCTACAATGAGAATTAAGTCTTACTGAAGTTTCAGTCAGTCCACAGTACTGCTACTCCTCTCCTTGCCCAAATACTCCCTAATTATTCTTTGGGTAATAGTGCACACAAAGAGTGGATTGAGAAATTTTTCCTTTCTCATCTCAGTTGAGCCTGGAGATGTTTTCCTTGTTTCAGGACAGTGGGAAACCAAGGGATTTATGTAGAGAACGTGTGACTGAATTTTAAGACAGAACTCCTTTGTAACTGATTCTGTTGTATTCTGTAACATTGCACAGGACTGCAGGCAGATGCTTTTGAGCAATGAGCTACAGTTTTGACATATTCACAACAAATAATTTGCTAAGGACACAGCCAAACGTGTATCTGCTGTAATCCTAGCTAGTCGGAGTTGTAGAAATTCATTGCCTTAAACAATTTACTCCTCCTAGACTATGTGTATTCATAATTTGTCACTGATTCCCTTTTAGCACCTTCTAAGCACACCCTTTGTACAGACTACATTGCATCTCAACGTATTTCCCAAGCCTGAACAAATCAAACTGCCGACTCCCATGTTCCACAAGAGAAAAACCTGGATAGAAATAAATAAACTGCTTTAGCAAAGTTCATGCTAGAAATCCCTCCTCTTTCTGTTAATCTTTCTCACCATGAACAGGATGCTCTCTAGGAGAAAGATGGGCAACACTGATGGATGGTTCTGCAGGTAGTAAGAATGCCCAGACAAGCTCACCAGAATATTAATGTAATGAGACTTTTCAGGAGCAAAGTATTTGACCCAGACTGCACAGAGAATCATTTAGATAGCCACTTTAACAACTCCACAGCACAGAATTTCAATGCCTTTCTAGTGGTCACAGGTTGACTAACAGAAATCCATAATAGAATCTACTAAGACAAACAGTTCTGTTACATTTACAAATGTAAGTTCCTGTTGAGATCATGCAGTCTTGCTTACTGGTAGATCCAACATCACATTCCACACACAAAGAAAGTACTAAGTCTCATCTCACAGAAAGGAAAAAAAGCCACAAGAAAAAAAAGCGATTTGCTTGAGATCTGGAGGGTCTCAATCCCATGTTACAACACCCAGTCCACTGCCTCTTGTACTTTATGTTTTCTTAACAAGCTGTTACATAGGTTTTTACTTCTCAAATCTGCATTACAGCTGAACATTTTCCTCCTGAATTTAAATACAGGATAATTTTCAACTACTGGCTTTGCTAGAGACTAAGAGCTTGAAGAGCAGCTGTAGAAGTCCTGCCAGGTCTTGGATTTTATATTTCTGTTAGAATAAAAAAAAAACACTTCACAATAATAGTTTGCTTTAGACAAACTGAAGCTGTTCTCAAAATGAAATGGGAACATTATGAAATGGGAAATAATAAAGGACAAAAACACACTTTGTGAGTATAGGACACATACCTTACAGCTGATAATTTCTTCTATTCGTGCTTCAGCTGTCTGCCCTGCTTTGTTTCTCACCAGTACATACACTGCTTTCACCTTAGGACAGGATCTGAGCAGCTTTTCCAGAAGCACTTTTCCCATGAAGCCTGTAGCTCCTGTCAGGAGGACATTCTTTCCTTCATAGTATTCGGGAATGGAAACCATTATGACCTTTACAAAAGTTAAAAACAAAAGTCTGTTAAAGAACTTAAAGGAGTTCAGGGTTGCAGAAGATATAAATAAGCAGCACAGATGTAACCATTCAATCTCATACCTGAAAGAAATACTCAGCAGACTTTTTCTTTACCTATAACCAGTACTAAAAGTTGTCTTTTTTCATCACATTCCAAAATACTCCCACAGGGTCACTACAGTCATCCCAGATCGTCTTGTAAACTGCTCCCGTTAAACAATGTTTTAAGGCAGGAGACACCCACTCAGTCAGG
This sequence comes from Sclerurus mexicanus, assembly GCA_013396755.1. NCBI lineage: Eukaryota > Metazoa > Chordata > Aves > Passeriformes > Furnariidae > Sclerurus > Sclerurus mexicanus. The sequence continues at coordinate 428,692 of VWZF01006548.1, forward strand.
AAAATGGCTCAGCTTCAGTCTATTTTTGCCTCACTGTGCAGGGTCCTTTACCACTCCAAGTGGCTGCTCCATGTAAATTAAAGGTCGTATCATTAAAATGCAATCACAAGTAGATACTTCAAAGATCATGACAGAAGACAGGGAGCCAGGGATCTCAACTGCTGGCGCTGGAATTTTGACTGTGTCAGCAGAGTCCCTTGTCAGTGTTAGGCTGAGCCTTACTACAAAATTAAACTAGGCCAGAGAGAAGGTTGGAATGAAATCTGGAGGTCTTATATTGATTACAACCACCCCACACAGTTCCAGAGATAGAGTTTCCCAACTTTTTCATTAGTTAAGCCCATTAGGCTTCTTTGTCCCCAAATAAGTCATTAGAATTCTCATACAAACTAAGATTTGACTTAGCCTCAAATAGACCTCCTAATAAAACAAAGGCAAAGGATTATTACTCAAATCCAGAATAAAGCTCAAAAGTGTTGTAAGTTTTGCTTCAGTTATGACGTTAACTATGAGAATTATGATTTCTTTCCTGTCCCTTAATCAACCACTTGAAAATTATGTCTACATCTAGGTAACAGAAACTGAAATACTTTCTAAGGGCAAATATACTCAATCTGTGCCGTTAAGTCCGATACAGCAACATCTTTAATGCAAGCCCTAACCAGCGTACTTTTACTGCAGAAGACTGTAGCATATGGACACAATTCCACCATGTTTTACCAATCTTTCTAATCAGACTTATAAAAACACTAAGCTGATGTAGTGACTGTTTAATTATAGTACTCTTCTACAGCAGTTCCAAAAACCATTACAACCAAATCACTACCGAAAGGGATAGATTCCATAAAACCAGGATACTAAAAAAAAGAAATCCAACAAAAATGCGCCTCTTATTTGCTTAAGAAGTGCTCCATCTGTGTTTAAAGAATTACAACACTGAATACCTAAACAGGACGAGAGCCCTTCTTCACCTACCACTCAAGAATAAAGGTGCAACTTCTAAATACACTCAGTTCTTTGGAAACAGCAGGTTACTGCAAGCAGAGGCTTATCAGGCAATACATGAGATGTATGTTAGGAGTGAACAGTAGGCTTAATTTGTACTATTTTCCTGAAAAGTAAGTAAGTATTTTTGGAACAACTGTCTACATGTCAGGAATCTGTCATACTAAAGCCGCTGTGCTCTGCTTTTCATGTGCTCGTATTACAGGAGTCTCTGAACGAGTTCTAAATGATTGCTTGCTAAAAATGAGTTACTACCTGCACAAGTCCTAGTTTCATCAGCCTGGATACAAAGCCTGAAGTCCCAATCTTATTTTGACCCCCCTTCTTTGGCAAGGTTACTATTCAAGCTCTAATAACTGATAAGGGGATACAGGTTTAGAGCAAAACATGCACTACTATTTCCTTTGTCCACAGTACATCATCCAAAATTGTTTCTTTGAAGGTTGATGAGACAAAGAGGTGGATGAAGGGGAAAAGCTATTTATGTTAAACCACTCTTGCCACACAGTTAAGAGATTTTAATGCAAATCTGAAAGCACACCTCCTGCCACAAGCTCAAGCTTGGAGAGCAAGACAAGACAGGCTTATGAGTCATTCTTTCCTGTTCAGTGCAAGTTGTGTTCACTGCGGGTCCTGAAGTCACAGTTAATGCTCTCTTCTATTCAAGTATGTCTTCCCCATAATTTTTGTTTTCCTGGACTTTGTGTACACCACTCAACTCCATTTCCTCCTAAAAATCTGCATGATTGCTCCCACATTCAGGATAAGATTTCAGTTCCCTCAGAGAGGGAGGAGAAAACTCATGCAATTGTTACAGCAGCGATTTTGTCACCAAGACTCAGTTTTATTACAGCTCCTCATAATCTTCCCACTAATTTCCCTAACTAGCCATATTTTTTATGCTTTAAGACTCCATGACAGTATCAAATATCATCCATTCACCTGCCCCTCCTCAAAGGAAGGCTTAATCCTACTTGTGACATCATGCCACATCCTCAGTCTGCAAAGCGGCTCACATGGGCAGAGTCTTTGGCTGCGTACACACAGGAACCTTGCTACAACACCCAGGACACGGGCTATGATCCAACATCTGTCTCCAAGAGCTCAAGCAATGAAAAGTAATGCTGCCAGTGGAAATATCTGTGTTGTTACGGCCCAGCTTTTTAGGTAACTGAAAAATCTTACAATATCTAGGGTCATATGATGTAAAGAAAACTGGAAGCCAAAATAGGTCAGGAATTTTCCTGCCTCGGTTATTTCTGACCATACTCCTTGGAGTATAAGACTGATATGAGTTCAAAAATAATTATATTATTCTCCTAAAACTCCTAACAGAATACCAGACCTACAAAACTTCGAGATCCAGAGCTATGATGAAGCATAGGAATGAAATGGGTTCCGTTAAAAAAAAACACAAGCATACATAAATACTCACATTCACACTCGAGAGGAAGCATCACTTGTATGTTTGCAGGCTAATATTCTATCTTTCTGTTTTAAGAATTGAGAAATGTTTCCTTTGAGAAACTCTCAACCCCCTTTTCCTTTACTCTGTTCTCTGACAACTGGAATCTGGCAGACTTTATTCATAACAATTTTCCACACTGAGTTTGTCTTCTATTTCCATTCCTCTAGAAGTTTCCAGCCAGAAAACAGAGTTGATGACCTTTTCCAGAAGTACACATTGCTGCCAATGTTACAGCAATAAACACTGGGATTGTGAGAGAACTGCCTAGAAGCATCAAACTGGAATTAAGTTAAATACCATGTATGGAATCTAGGTGTGAACAATCAAAGTCTGAAAACAGCAGCCTATGCTTTGCACTATTAGAAAGGTTATCTCAGCCACAGGGAAAGGAAAGAATGTTCCCATTCTCCACCTACCTTTCCCTGCCTTCTCCAAGTATGCATCTCCACATGCCAGTCAGCATAGCATTGCTGGCAACTCCTCATTTCAAACTCAGAAGGGACTTACCCCCACAGAGAGAGTGTATTACCTGCCATACCTTTTAAAGTTCTTTATGGCAGCAAATTACTAAAGAACTACAGTATAAATCTGTTGTTAAATAAAATAGTTAAGAAACACATATAGTTCCTAGTGGAAATTTAGTTTGGCCTCTAACACATTAATAAGCCAGAGTAGGTGCAGAGAAAATTACCTATCTTGCAAGATAACAAAGCAAAACCAAATTTAACATTTTAAGGTTAAGTGTCAGCAATCATTTTATCTATTTTTGAGTACAGCTTGTTTTATGTTTACAATATCTGAATTACAGCAGTTAACCAGCAATACATATTGTCACCAGTTATCCAACCACTCTTTAAAAGCTACCTCTTCAAACATAGACAGATAACTCCTACCAAACACAAAACTGTCTAGTGCACACTTGGGAATATCTAAATCCCTGTATCACAGATACCTCTCTGAGCTAATACATCAAGAAAAAAAGAAGTCTTTGAAAGGATTAATAAGAGATCTGTAAAGGATTCTTGCTCTAGAACAAAAATGATCACAATGACCAGATTACTCATAGGTATAAAGAGCCTTCGGTAGATGAAACTTACTTTTGAATAGACAGGTTCAGGGCTAAACACACGGTGAGACTTTGAAGACAGGCTTATGTGAAGGGTGCTGTCCTCTGATATAGCAAGAGCTCATAAGCACTTCAGAAAAAAAAAACAAAAAGAAGGAAAAAAAAAAGAAAACCAAACCAACACTCCAGGATCCTAGCCAACATTCCCCATCTTGTAAAAAATTCTCGTGTCCAGGGCTGAGCAAGTGCTATTATGGAGCAAACAACAGCAGCTCTGTTTGCCTCCAGAGCTACTGCAGCAATATTTAACTCACAGCTTCAGAGGGCTCTGACTCTCAAAACAAGGACAATTCTGTTTTTAACAGGAAATTGATCAATTCTCAGATTTGTCCAAACACAGATCAAGATGCTTAAAGATGTGCTTTCCAAGTGCCAGGAAGGCCTGCTGCAGTTCCACTGAATGTTTAAATGCTAAATCCAGCAACTAGAGAGACTGTGTATGCGTGCCTTTGTTAGAGATTAAATGGCCTGTCTTCTACTTTATCACTGACAAACATTAGGTCAACATGCTCCCTCCAAATACAATCCTATCGAGATTATCACTCACAGGAAATAGAAAATGTGCATTTCCCAACCTCTCAAACGTCAGCAACAAGCCACAGAGTTCTGCAAAAATACAGCCCAAGAAACCAATTTCCCCCTTCCCTCTGACAGCTCGAACCCAGTACTAGCAGCAGTACAGCAGAAAAAGGTCTAAAAGTAAGGTGGTAAAAGCATTTTGCTTTTGTATATTCAGAGGACGAAATCTATCTGGACATCAAATCTGAACGCACCAAGTATTTTTAAACACCACACACATATCGCTGCATCCACACCAGACAAAAATCATTACAGAACTCTCTCATATAGAGCTCCAATTACAACACTGCAAGAACACTACAGCATGCCAGAAAAAAGTAAATCTCTAGGAACTAGAGAGACTGGAGAGATTCAGGCAACAAAGGAAGTAATATTTAACTCATCTAAACAAGGTTACTGCCAGAAAGACAAGTCTGGGTCATGTCATATCATATCACCATGTCTCATTTCATTTGGTTTCTTGTTTCCACAAAAGTAAATCAATGACTGTTATCAGCAGAATGTCCACATTTGCTACCACCACGAGAGCAAATGACCTGCCCTATCTTCCCAATACCTACCCGGCATATCACCAAAGGGCCACAGACTGTTTGCCTTCGCGGTCCAAGGTTATATCCATTGGGAAACCTTATCTGTGAAAGATACTGCTTTAAAAGATGAGGAGAGACTGAATGATGAAACTGAGCATTTCCTCTTGTAAACTGCTTTTGGTGCAAGTTAACCTTAAAGCATACCTATTTCAAACTTCACCATCACGTGGAAGACTTGGGATTCTTCCCAGAGCTAGCAGAAAGGCAGGCCTTATCCATGATTTAGACTTCACCAACATTCTTATCTACACTCTGCAAGGTCACTTTCTTTACTAGCTGGAAGCCACAGTCCCCTGCAGGACAAACCTGCCAAGAAAACTTAACACACCTGCAGGAGCTGGAAAACACATTGCCAGGTTTAGAAGCCAATTAGAACAACTAAGTTTTGAACAACTATCAAAATGGGTTCACTAATTCAATATTAGCAAGCCATTCTTTGGTTTACACATGGTAGTATGCCAGGCCTTAAGTGTCTCACTACACACTTTACAGACCACAGCACGGGTGGATTCAGGGTAATACTAAGTTCTCTACAAACAAGTGAGACACAGCCCAACTTATTCAATCTGAAAGACTTTACCTACATAGTCACAACTGCAGTGGAAATCCCATCAGAAAACCCAAAGCTGTACAGAGGATATGGCAAACTTGTGGCTGACGCTCGGTATATGAAGAGAGTTTGTGAAAAATAACAAGGCATTTCAAAGTATTTGAACACCTTCAAGACTGAAGACTATAAAGAGACTTGCCTAGTACCAGTGAAGAGATTTGTCCACTTTAAATCATTTACCTAATGAAACACAATATCAGTTAGAGTAACCAAAATAGTTAGGTCAAAGTTTACATAACTGAGTGTATAGCCCTATGTTCAAAAATAAAGCAGACCTGCTTTTCAAAACCAGTTCTCCTGACTATTCTTAACCACAGAAATATGCTAGATAGTGAAAGTTTGTCCTAGAGTGTATGCTCCTCACGTTACATTCCTCCTGGATATATTACTACCTCTGGCAGCATATGCATTTAAGGTAAGGAGCATTATTAAGTTGATTTAGGCAAGACTTATCTAATACTGCATATGATCTATTTAACAGCATTACAGCATATTAATATCAAAATCCAGATTGATACCAGACATGGAAGAAGTTCTGTAACTTTCTTTTAGAGGACAATGATAACACCCAAGTACAGCATTCACTCAATGGTTTTGACAAGATGGTGAATTTGGACCAACCAACCCATGGCCACTCAATAATTTATTAGCAGAATTCAGCCCAACTCATCAGTATTTCACTGAAGACACCTTGTGAAATAGAGTCTTTAACCTCTTAATCCTTTAGTCTTATGGAGGTGAACCTGACCTCAGTGTGGGCCACTGTTGAGTTGATCTCAGCAGAACTCTGTCATCAGAGACATTCAATGCATGCAGTTACACAGGTATTTCTTAAATATGTGTTCACACACATTCTTTCAGCCAAAATTCTGATTTTACTACAAATTTCCATTCCCTTATGCCTCTATTCAGAGCGATTCTGTACCAGATGACTAGGAAATTACTTCTTAGTAAGTAATCTATTCACAAAGTACATACTACAGAAATCCCTTGCTTTGCTGTAACTACATTTCTTTTACAGTAAGTCCCTCCTCTGAAAATTAATTAAAACAAAGTAAAAGGTTTTTACTATCCCTTTATAATTAGGTTATAAGTTGATGTTTTTCTAAATTGTTTACTGTTTGAGCTTAGTCATCAAGTACATATTGAAGGAAAAAAATAATCTCTTTTGGTATAACTAACCTCATTTCTCCAAATTGCACAGAAGGCAGAGATCAGTTCAGAAATTAAGGAAAGCACATACCACAAAAGAACATTTACTACACTCCATCTTCAGTTCACATGAAAACATGTTTAAAACATATGCAGAGAGATTTCAAGTCCTAGGAAACCAAGAGGCAGGCAGATTGAAGATTTGCTGAACAAAAGCTTAGTTCTAGGCCATTTTATCTAATTTAATTACCAATCTGCATTAGAAATCTCACTTGCACTTTTGGTTATGAAAGGATTACAAGATAAAGCCTCCCTGTTTATCAGGGTAGTTGCATAAATCATGGCTCTTACTCTACATAAATCATTACTCTGAAGTTAACCCTGAAAGGAGAGCTGAGCCTGTCTGAAGGATCTACCTACAACAGAATGAACAGAGCAACGCTCACAGCTGACTACATCACTCAGTTCTCATTCACTGCATTAGGAGAACAGGCCAAAGGCATCACTTTAGGCTTCACACCAATATGCTGATATCCAGCCCTAGTTATCACCAGGAAAAGCCTTAGGAGCAGTAGGATTATTGCTCCTGTGAACCTGTTATTTTGCTGGGAGGGAAAAGCTAAAACCCCCCTGGAAGGGGGCAGGGGAACAACCAAAACCCAAGGCATCAGTTTGTCAAGTTTCAGTGTGAAGAGACAAATCTTGGTAATTAAAACCCAGATTCACCTTTCTCATATTGATCAGACAGGACAAAGATAACTATGTAAAAACTGCACTTGGAGTTACATTTTGTTCAAAGTTATTATTTACAAAGCAATTACAATCAGAATGCTTCATCAAGAACAAAAAGCCCAACTCTTATTCCTCTCTTGTTTTAAATTACATATTACTGAGCTAGAAGGCTTGAATCACATTTTACAATAGACATTACACAAAGACTTAGAAGACATAGTAATCAACACTTTCAAACTCCTTCCACACCTTCTACAGTTAAAAACCCCAAAATAAACCCCACAAATGCAACATGAACAACTGAAGATTTGCAGGTAGTTTAAGGAAGATCTATAGGACAGACAGACACACACACACATCAAACATGACACCCTCCCTAATGCATTATTTGACAGATGCATGTGAATGTTTAGCATTAATTCACTAACTGTACTTCTGTAAGAAAATACTCAAATGCCCTTGACCACGTTTCACCAAACCCCAACTTACAGGAAAGGACACCGACAGTAAGGACACTCACAGCAGGTGAGCTGACGCTTGAACAGCTGTAAAAAGAGCTCCGATTTTAGAACTCTTCATTAAAATTACAGCCCAGTCCTCCAGAACTATAACCAGGAACTCAATTCCTTAATGTTTAGGTGAGCCATTTCAAAATTCTTCGTAAAACCACAGTACAAATTCAATGGCTTTCCAGAGCAAGTCAATAAAGATACCTTCTCTTCCATTATGTTCCTGAAGAAATTCACAATAATTCTTTTCAAATCTAAAAATAACTCATTTATCTGACAACTGCTCTACAAAGCTGCATTTGAAGCCTCATCACCTTTAACAGAAAAAACCCACACTAGTTTACCTTTCTGCTTTTTTCCAACACACATAGAACAAAGGCCTACTAAAAGAGAGAAGTCCATTTCCACTACTTTCCTATGTCTAAAAATAGCTTAAACACATAGTTATATAGAAAGTTGTACCAGCACATTGCCCACCTGTCCAAACAGGGCAAAAGCGACCACAGATCAGAAAGGATGCACAAAGCCTCCCTCTTCCTTGGGAGAGCAGAGCTATTTACTGTGTGCCTGCAGATACTGACTGTGTAGATGCCGAGGGCTCCGATCTTAACTCCTGTTTACACTAATGGATGTTTTCTTTGGATCTGTCAGCTATGCCCATTGCACAAGAAACTCTACAGATTTACCAACATCAAGCCGAACAATGACATGGAAGGGTTGATTTGATGTAGTGAATACACAGCTACCGACACCAAGCGGCAGATTAGCAGCATCTACAGAGCACAGACTTCCTAACCACGCCCAAGGGGAGGACAGTGACAGGGTACATCAGTGAAGCCACCACTCTGGGAGAAAGTTTGGAGAAAGCTTAACAGGTGCAAGGAAGAACAGTTTCATTAAGAGGGCCTCACTATAAACCTTTGGTTGGAGACACTCAGAAGAAAAAGGAAAAGAAATTAAATAGGAATACCTAGTCCATTCAGAGAGACAGTATTTGTTAGGATGGTTCACGGCTTCCAAATTTTCCAAGTGCTGAGGCTAAACAAAGCAGAGCTGGAAGACTGTATTACTGCAAGGCTTAGATTTGGCAACTGGGAGAAACACTAGGGATGTTCATGATGGTACTGACCATGCTCAAGACACTAAATGTTCCCATAACACAAGTCCTTCACCTACACACAAAGTACCAAACTAAGCAAGCACAATTTCTGGTGACATTGGCTCCTTTTCAGAATTTTTATTGTGCTACCCAGCACTCTCCTTCCTGCAGACAAGTAACAGGCAAACTATACTGAACACAGACCCTCCTCAAACACTGAATATTGTGTGACAAACCAAACACACACACACAGTTTCTGGCTGGAGAAGCCAACCAAGCCTGCAGTCACTGCAATGACACAGCCATATCTTCAACAACATCCAGTACCTTCTCAGGCCCCCTCCTGAACTTTCCGAATGGCTGTATAGTCATTGCAGTTTGTTACACATCCCTTCCAAGCTCTGCAAGCACAGCACCTCTGAGGAACTGGGAGTTCCTTCAAGACCCAGAACTCAGAAACAGGAAGAAGACAGAGGACCTTTCACTTTGTGGTGGTCAGAAGGAGAATTAGCTTGGCCTCTCAAGAGCGAAAAGGTTCTGTGGATGGACTGGTTCTCCACTGGAAGCGGAAATGTTAGTAAAGGTATTTCAAGATATCTACTACTCCAAAGATGACTCTCCTAGTCAGAACCACGGCATGCTGTCAGGAGTTGCACTGTAAAACTGACACTCAGTGATGCTCTCTGTTCACATCTGGCCAGTAGACATTCTGTACATTTTCAAAGCCTGAGGAACACCAAATATTGAACAAGGAAAAAACCTTTGCTACTACAAAAGTTACAGTTTTGCTTCAATGTCAGCTTTTATTGACAAGTATCAGCCGCTAAGGTTGATTAACACATCGACAGAATGTGTTATTTTGTAACTATAAGAAGGAAAAACATTTATCATGTCCAAAACCTATACCTACACTTAATTTAAAGCAACTGACCCACTGTGCTCTCGCTGTTAAAATTGTTCCTAGTAAAGCTTAATCATACCTAAAGTCCAGCATTAGGGAGAAAAAGACTAAGTACTCCCAGTAGAAAGTTACAGACCTAGATTTGTGTTTCACTTTACAGTTCTGCAAACAGCTAGGCGGAAAAAAAGAGAAACCACAAGAATATAACCTGCAAAGTTAATCTTTTCGATCCAGCTAGAGGAGGTTTTGGATGTGGAAATGGGCAAATTTCAACCCATCTATATTTGAATGGTGAAAAAACAGAATAGAAAAGCTGAGGAGTAAAGAAACTTGTATCTAACACATAATCTCCAAATTGCTCAAATGGGAGGTATCTCAGTTAAGAGGCCCAGACATGGTACACAAATTGGGGAAGTTGGGGGTCAAGAAATTCTAGCCTGCCACATTACAGATGGATGTCACAGATAGTTAAACTCCTACGCACTCCACTTCTTGTTTAATTATTACAGAGAGAGCCATTAAAATATACAGGAACTTTCAGTCACTAGAGCCATGAAGTAGGTTAAACGAAATTAAAGGCTTCTATTTTCATGGGATTCGGGCTGGTTTCAATTACAAGCTCGCTACCAACCAGCGTTATCTGCGATTAACCACACTTTGAACTTCACTCGGGGGAGTCTTTTCAAGGGCCCACGAGGGCTCCGAGCCCGGGGGTGCTGAGCGGGGTGCTGAGCATCGCCAGGCTCTGGATGGGCCGGGGCTGCCCCGGTTCTCCCCCACCCCGCGCCCGTCCTTGTTCCCGGCGGGAGAGGAGCCCGGGGCCCGTCCCGGAGCGGCAGGGCCGGGGGGATGCGGGGGATGCGGAGGATGCGGGGCCGCGCCCTCGGCAGGCCCGCCCGGCCCGGGGGGACGGCGGCACCTCCGGCCGGGCCCAGCGGGGCTCTCGGCCTCGGCCTCGCCCACGGCCCGGTG
>VWZF01006548.1:439449-482769 GCA_013396755.1 Sclerurus mexicanus
GCTCAGACGGCCCCGGCGGGCCGTGAGCGCGGGAGTGGCAGCGGGCGGGCCCTGTGGGGACCCTGCCGGGAGCACACCCGGCTCATCAGCTCCAGCGCCCCAAGGACGGCCTCCATAGCGGCGAGCTCGCCCCGAGCCCCCGCGGAAGCCTGAGGAGCCCGGGAGCCGAAGGAAGGAGGGAGAGAGGGAGGGCCCCGAGCAGCCCTGCCAGGATCAGAGAGAGCCTTCAGGCCCTTCAGGGTCGTCACCCGCCAAACCAATTCGATGCCACTGGGTTATTATAATTATTGGCGGGCATCGAATTTGCATGTAAATAAAATAAAATATAATAATTGCGGTGTGCTCGCCTCAGCGTTGGCTGCCGGGGAGCGGTGCAGAGCCAGGCGGTGCTGCCGTGCATGGGGTGTCACAACCTTGCCTTGCATCACCTGCGGAACAAAAAAAAAATAGAGGAAGAAAAAGGCATTCAGAAGTTAGGAAACACCCTATATAAGCTTGTGCAACCCGTATTAATTCAGTTCGCTGTACGTATAAGAGGTTATATGAGAATGGTTGCACGCAGGCCTTCGCTTGTGCAAGCGTGTGTGGGTTTTTCCCAAACGGCTTCTGCCCGATCCAGGCCGTGGGAGTGGGAGCCCTGTCCGGATAATCCACAGCAGCTCAGTAATTATTTCATACTTGCTTTCGGATGTGCATCCTCATGGCTTACCTACTCCGGGCTAGCTAAATCGGGTACCTTGACGGAGTACTTGGGGTCGCATCGCTGTAAACTCTTTATCTTTTCAGTGGGCAGTTTTCCACGGACTGTGCCCAGGGAAACACCTGCTCACCGAAGCAGAGACATTATCCAGTCACCAGCTGAGGCAGTGCAAAGTTTGAGTCCGGATCTCCCACGTTCCCGCTGAAAGGCTTTACTACTTTGTCATACACTATTACACACCAAGGTTTCCTTTTTTTGTTCTAGTGAAGTCCCGACATGTGGAAGGCAGCCCTGCTCACCAGAGGGACGAGGCTTTTCTACTTCAGGCGTCCCAGTATGGAAGAGTCCATTGCAGCAGAGAGAGAGGCAGATGCAGAATTGCAGTCGCTGCAGATGAACTCTCAAGAAAATTTATCTTTAAAAAAATCTCTAGTTGGCATGTGCAAATCAAAGCTTCTCAGATCATTGCAGCAGTTAAATTTAGGTACGTTTTTCAGCACTTAGTAAAATATGTCTGTGACACCAAATGGAAGTCACAGGGGAGATCCTGGCAATGTTTCAGTGTGGGCACAGCAGTGTAGTTTGTCCAGTCTCCTTTTTGAAAACAGCCGAAAAATGATGGGGCTTTAAACTTTGTCTATAACAGATACTGTATCCTCTGATCATTGTCATAGTTAATTAATGCGTTGTAATGCTGTTACAGTGGATTAACTGATGCACTCAGTATAAATTGCTGTTTATAATAACAATTAACCAATTTTGGTATTTTAAACCAAATTTCCTGGCAGAATAGGGGAAAACCGTGAGTTATCAAGCGTGTATTGTGTAGGCTGAAAATATCTAATCCATGTGCTTTCTATCTGAGTGGTGAAGTACAGCATAAAAGTCCCAGATTTTCTTAATTTTTGTGGGTTCTATGACCTCCATACCTCTGATGAAAAGATCACTGAGCTGTCATCACATGTTAAATACATGCAACACCACAAACTGACTTAAAATGAATATAAAGTGTCCAGAGCACACTGTCATTGGTCTGTGTTGTCACTGGTGCAGTTTACAGCTCTGTTCGGTGAGCTCAAAACACCAACATGCTGCAATGTGCTTTTGCCTGTCTGGATCAGTCTCACGGTGCACTAGGACAAAATGCCTTGATAAAGCAGAGCACCACAGTGATACAGCAGGAGTTCACAGCACTGTAAAACTCTTCCAGGATTTCAAGATCTGCAGAAATTGTGGGAATACTGTGGCAGATAATGATATGATTTTTCCCCGGGCTTTTAAAGTCACAATTAATTTATCCCTCCTAAATTATTAACATCAGGAAAACATCATAGTGACATAGTATCACGATGCGTTTGCATTTTAATGTAGTAACATATGGTTGCATCTCAAAGAACCTACCAAACTGGTTATTCAAGGCAGCATTGTGAATTTTTCATCACAGGAAAGAGAAGATATCGACACAAAGGTGGCCTAGTCTGGGAACACTGAATAAATTATTTAAAAACTAATAAACAAACAAAAAAGCCACAACATAGTTGTGCATTAGCTAATATTAAAAAAAAATAAAGTACTTGAAACTCTATTACCCAGCACAAAGAGGTAGTGCAACACAAGATTATGGAAATCTATAGGTAAATAACTGCAAGTGCCTGCAGGGCTAAATCTTGGTTTGTTATCCATGAGAGTAGGAAACAAATACCAACATGTTCACTATCAGGAAAAAAAAAAAAAGAGAGATATAGTTCATATCTTTAAACCGTTCCACATTTCTAAGCAATATTAAAAAGTTATTTCGTTCACAGGAACCTCCCAGAGGTTTCTAGATTGCTTCATTACATCTCTCCAATTTTAAGCCAGGCGAACTGTTGTAACAACCTTCCGCCTTTATTGTCCAGCTCATAGAGGTCTTTAATTCTGCATCCTGGACCAGGTTCCCCAGTCTCCCTGCTTTGGAGACTGAAACAGGGGGCACTGACAGAAGTGTGAGAGGACAAAACCATGAAGTATCACTAGAAATTACAGCCTTGCTACAGGAGCCTGGGGTTCGTACAAAAATTGTTTCTCTGTGCATAACTTCATCACTGTATATATACACTACACACCTATATATACACTATAAACCTCAGAAACAGAACTGTTTTTATGCAAACGATACTCATGTTTCCTTGTTTCAGTCAGCTGCGACACATTAGGAAGGGTGCAGTGTTCTGCATAAGACATGTATTTACCATGGTCTAGCTGCTTGTGAAGGCTTTACGGATGCTCACTTCGATTTCTTGATAAATGCAATCCATTTAATTAAAAGATTAGTCGAGGGAAATGTCATTTCTGTGCTGCCAGAAGAAAGGACACAGGCAATTCCTGTTCACCGAACTTAGACTCTCATAATATTTCGTTTGTGCTCGTGCTGATGGGGGTTAACAGGCGTATCGAAAGAAGGTGTTTATAAAGGATTTGTTTGTGATGCAATGAGCACCAGCAGCTCTTGTCCCCAAGCTACAGTGAATTCCAGACACTGTAATATAGGCTGCAATTTGCAGACTTACTGCTGTACAGGATGCGGTGTGAAAGATAGAGTTCTACAGGAGCTCAGAACCAGCCTTTGTAGGAGCAGTAACTAATACAGTTAAAGCTTATTTGTTTTCTATTTTGAGGTGCTACGGTTCAGAGGAAAAGGTCTGATCAAAACTAGTTAAACCAGTTTAGGAAAAGTCCAGGAAAGGTGGTTAGTATATATAAAAATATCTTTGGATTCAAAGCAGAGCAAACACCTCAGGAGAGGGAACTTATGATTTTGCTCTCCAAAAAGCTGAGACAGTTTTTTGTCAAATGACTCTTTTGTCTTTATTAAGGAATTAACTGATTGAGCATACCTATTTAGTGATCTGAGTGGTGTTTAAATTTAATCCACAATACATTTAATGCATATCAGCATAGAGATAGGGTGGGTAACAAATATATTGCTTGCAATTGAATGCATTCTGCTGCCTTTTGTATGTTTTCCATTCTAATTTGCTAATTCTTTGGGTTTTTGGAATCAACTGTTAGGATTACAATGTATATTCAGTAAAGATTAGTGAATGGAATGGAGATTGTCCAGTGCACCGTCCCTGCCCAAAGCAGGGCTGCCTAGGGCAGGTTCATCAGGGCTGTGTCCAGCCAGGCTTTGAGCATCCAAGGACAGAAACTCTACTCCGGCAAACCTGTGCCAGTGTTTGACCTCCTTCGCAGTAACAAAAAAGTTTGTTTCTTTTGTTTACATGGAAATTCCATATTTTGTTGTGTAGCCTCTTATCCTCTCACTGGACACCACTGAGAAAAGTCTGGCTTTCTTTTCCCCTGCCCCGGTACTCGTGTACACACTGAGGAGATCCTGCTGAGCCTTCCCTTCTGCAGGCTGAACAGCCCCGCCACTGTCAGCCCATCCTTGCACAGTCACTTGATCAGTTCCATGGCCCTTCAGTGGACTCGCTCCAGTGTGTCCCAGTCCTTCCTGTACAGGGAGCCCAGAAACTCCTCGCCGGTGCTGCATAGAGGGGAAGGATCAACTCCCTCGACCTGCTGGCAGGGCTCCTCCTGCTGCAGTCCTCTCCATGAGGGCGCATTGCGGGCTCACAGTCAACGTGCTGACCCTCCGGACCCCCCGGCCCTTTCCCACAAACGTGCTTTCCACCTGCCTGCTCCCCAGTCTGTACTGGTGCATTGGGTTTTTCCTCCTCAGAGGAGGGCCTTGCATTTCCCTTTGTTGAAATTTGTAAGGTTCCTGTCAGCTGATTGTTATCTTTTCCTGCATGACTACACACACAAACATTATTTCTCCTTCTGCGTTCTTGCCACGTCACTTAAAAGCAGCAGAAATTCCTGTCGTGAGATCTACATAAGAAACTTCATCTCATACCCCTTATTTTGAAAGAAACTAGTTAAAACACCTCTTAACTATACTGGCTACTGTGCCAAGTCCTGTCAGCTTACTATTAGTGATATTTATGTTTGATGTTTTCTCTCTTCTTTTTTATTGACATTTTCTGGCGTAATTGCCTTTTGGCATATCAATACATTTAATTACTCTTTAGTGCATTGAGTGTGTGGGTAAACCTGTGGGTGATAGAAACAGTTGCTAGGAATAACTGGTATCCGTGAGGAGTTCTGCAGGGTGAAGTGATCCTCTAGAGGGGAAATGAAAGTTTCGTTACAGCTTGGTCATGTGAGGCTTGGGTCACCACATAATTTAAAAATGTGGCTGTGTGGATCACATGACTGGAATAAAGCAGCTCAGTAAAGGACAAGGATAGACTTGTTGAAAGAAAAGAGATATTAAAGAAAGTTGATGCTGAATTAGGAACAGCAGACTGGCTGAAAAGAGTCATAAGACAGGTAGCCTTGCTAGGGACAGAAGATTAAAGGGAGCCCAATGGGCTCGTGGTGCCCAGCTGGCCCAGGCACTGGGTCACAGAGTTCTCTTTGTAAAATGAAATGTTCGATTTTTAACACAGCTGTACTTTGCTTCTTTTAACCTTCTTTTAATCGTCCTTTAATTTTCAGTCTGAATGCATTTGCCAATGTACACCTTTGTTCCTCTGCCAGCACTTTCCTTTTCAGCCAGCAAACTGTTCCTGCGGTGATACATTTGCAGAGAGCAATCTTATCCCCTTTCACCTTTCATTTGACTGGGCTAGAAGAGCCAGGTTCTGTGTAGAGAATTTATTGTGTAAAAAAATCTCTTTCTTGCCCATTCCAGGACCCCATCGTTGCTTGTTTTTCAGATTCAATTCACAATTTTCTACAATATTCCAAATTAAGTTTCACTGATATCTTACACAGCAAAAATATTTTCATACCTCTGCTGAAAACAGATCTCTTGATGGCAGCTTAGGCTTATATTTGTTTTTCTCATAAGCACTTCATGTCAGCAGTTCATAAGAAGTGTGATTTTGATGAGTATATTTTGGTTTCCTCTTCTGTCATGTCAAACTGTTGAGGTTCTAGCATGAAGTGGTGTTACTTGTTCCCAAGCACTAAACTACACATTTGGATATAGATTAAATTTCTTCTCATTTCTATTAGTCTAGGCTATAAGCTGTTTTAGTCTTTATTCTAATTGGGAGTCATTAATTATTGTGTTGATGATGTTTTTCCACTTTTTCAGTGCATTCTGATTACCTGTATCCACATGTCAACATTACTTGTAGCTATTTCCTTTCATGTCAGCTCATTTCGTGCTTCACTTTGACTCTTTTTGTATTAGTTTTCCATATCAAAAGGTTGAAATCTGCTTACTACTTTTGCTTAGTAACTAAATAATATATCCCAAGTTTTGATACCTTTGAATTCATGGTCAGTTCTCCCCTCTATTTCTGTTTTAGTTATGCTCTTCTTGCACAAGCTTTATAATTTGTCCTCAGGGACTGATGGCACACAATCACATCTAGCTCATATAAACAAGGGCAGTTTCTCCATGAGTTCATTGTTGCTCACAGTGATTACTTCACAATTTTTGCTGTTCTTCTTGTTCAGTTTAATGATATACTCTAATATAACCAGAACATCCTGCCTCAATGGTGTTTTCTCCAAAGCATTTCTCTGGAGCCTAGGATTTCTGATTGTGTAGGTTCAAAGTAATTAATGTATTTCTCATGTTTACTCTTCAAAAAAAAAAGCCATTTCATGCTTTCATCTGTGAAATAATCTCTTCCTCAGGCATATAATCAATCACTGCTTCAGAAGTTTACAGTTTGTCGGTGTTTATTGTACCTTTGATTGATACTGTTGCATTACATTCATCACAACTTGGCATGACGGGAGCAGATCAGAAGCCTAAAGCAATCAGTGTTGAGGGCCCTCTTCATTAAAGGAAGACACAAAAGTGAGGACAGGGCACTGTTCTGTTGCCTGGGGTCTCCATCCCCACAGTGACCAAGTTCTCAAGAATGGCTTGCAGTACTGGAAGCACTGGGACAGTGATTCCTGCCTCTATCTGATGAGAGGGATGGGTGAAATCAAGTGCTGAAGATGATGGTCCATGACATAGTGATAAACTACATCGCCGTCATTGCTGGCACAGTGACCTGTGACTCTGCCTGCTGAGAATTCTCCTCTGGGTGCCTGATGCCTGTAGCAGGGCATTCCAGGATAGTAAGAGACATCTGCAAAAGAGGAGAAAAAGAGCAAAGAATTGGAATCCCTTATTTTCCGTAGCCTGTACTAAATGAGAAGTGGGTAAAAAACCCTCCTGCTTGTTCAGCTGACCCCAGGGATAGTTACTGGGTGAGAACTTTGAGTGCAGACAAGGTATATTGTGATTGCTGGCCACCAGTTTGCTCAAGCGATGCTATTGCTGTGCACACTCTGTCTGCTGGGATAGGTCAGAGAGCCATGATTTTGTGATCAGGTATGTTAATTCTTCACAGCTCTGAATTAATTGCTGTTGCTAATTGCCCCATGCTTTCCTAGAGACATGTCCAAAAAGTATTACAGTTATTTCAGCTTTAATCAGATGTGCTGATACAAGGAGCTGCTGATGCTGGCTGTGATAGGGAGAAAGTTAGAGACCTATATCCCTTGCAGGGATTTGCGGGATTAGGAATTGGATATCCAGAGCAACGCTGGAAGGTATACACTCTTCAACATTCTCCCATGTAGTGATCAGGGGATGGAGGGCACAGGATCCAGATAAGCTGCCAGATTGGTTGGGTGGCCCCATCTGAGGACGCCTCCAAGCTCTCTGTAATTGCTGCATCTGTTGTGTGACCTCAGAACTCTGCCTTTGTTCATTTCTGGACACAACAGTCCCCTCAAACCCAACAGCTGTTGTGAGTGAGTTTAGCAGTCCTCTGACACTGCCATGGGGTAACCTGGCTACCCAAGAAACATGTGGCTTTGTCCTGACACACATTCACAAGGAGCGTCATTTTCTTAAGGCTCCTGGTTGCACCTCTCTGAAATTTCTCTGAACTTGGAAAGGTAGCTGTCAACATGGCAAAAGCAGGTACATAAAGAGCCAAAAAAGAAAGGTAATTAAAGAAGAGGAGAGGGATGGGGGAAGGCAACAAAAGTAGGGCAGGAAAGGATTTCAAACATGAAGATGTGTAGATGGGTGAGGAAGAGCTGAAGACTGGCCATCAACAGCAAATGGAGTTGTTAAAATGACGCTTGACTCCTGGACTGATTTGTGATCTGCCTTTGACTTTTCAGACAGTGGAGATGGAGAAGGTGTTGAGAAAAGCCACCAGGCATGAAAATGGAGAATCATGTAAGCTTTTCTTTATTTTGAATGTGAATTCTTGAGTGGGTGAGGAAAAATGCATGTCTTCTCTCATAGCTGCACTGTCAAGACACATGTGATGTAGTTTATCTACTGTACAAAGTTTTGCTATTCTTCATCAAGGTTTTTAGGCTGCCATAACACAAAAAAGCCCATAAGAAGAGCCTCAGACTCATGGCAAGTTACAGCTTCAACAAGTGAATGGGAACAAGATCATTGCTGAAGATACCAGGATGGAACACATTTTAAAGTGTGGAAAAATGGAAATCCTACCTTAGGGAACTACATCATGATAAAGCAAATGTGTTGAAGTGATTCCTGTTGCTGCTGTGAAGTGGTTACTCTGCCAGCATCTCTGGCCAGAGCCTGGAAACTTTCCCTACATGACACCGCAGTAGATACAGCAGCACAAAGAAGAAAGGATCTCAGGCACAGCCCCAGGACCCATTCTGAGTTGTTTTTTTTACTTTATTTCCACCTGCCTAAGACTGACTCTGGAGTCTCATGTGAGTCATTGAGTGATATGACCCGGAACACTGTTTGAAATTTCAAATTAGAAAAATAGTGGCAGCAGTAGGAGAAAGACCACATTCAGGATCTATGGAAGTTCTTTTAATGAACTCACTTAAACAGACCCACAAGTCTGCAAGAGCAAAACAAGATACTGAGGGCCCAAGAACAGTGAGTGTAAGATTAGTATTTGCAGTGAACTTATCTGTGGCATCCTCTTTTGTCTGAATTTCACTTTATGCTATCGGTTGTACATGCCAGGGACCATATATGGTTCCAGATGCTACTGTGGCTCTAATATAACATTTGACGTTGATTTAAGGGCATTGACCTTAGTGCCATATATCAGTTTCCTGATGATTTACTTATGACACATGAGTAGCCCTGTAAGACAGAATTTGAATATCAAGGAGAGCAACACCCTGCCTTTCTTTCTTATGCTCTACTTCCTTAAGCATCTCCTCCTGGCCATGCTTATGGTAACATTGAGAAAAGACAATATAATTATCTTCACTAATATCCACTAAGCAGATTTGCAGCAGTTGAGCAATGTAATCTGTTTATGGAACATGGTTGCAAGATATGACTGACGATGAGACACCGCTGGTAAGATTAATTTCTCATCAAGCAATGAACTACATGAATTCTAACACTGAAAAACGTTTTGTTCAGATAGGCTACATCAGTTGCGCCACATACTAGAAAGCTGCTCAAATTCACCTCAACATTAGCCATATAAGACCAGAAGATAATATTCTTGGCCACACAGTAAACTTAAACTCCACCAAATGCACTGTTGTAACACTCATTGCCGAGAAATTTTATTTTTATGACACTTTCATTGATAGTCTATTATTTAATTGTAGCGTAATATTGCTACAATATTGCTGCAACATCTGACAGGACTTGACCCTTAAAGCAGAGTAATCAGGTCTTTAGATGCCCAAGGAATATCATTTTGGGGAAGAATTTAAGGGCATATTGGACATTTGTTAAATGTTTCTGGTCTCACCATTCCATCCTAAGCGGACAGCAGGACATTTAGAAATCCCAGGCACTGTAACAAACACACAGTAGTTATGGCACTTCCCAGAAGATTCAAATCTAATGTGCTTTTACTGTAGCAATGGTCCACGAGAGTGACCCTGCCACCAGGCTGCCATGCGCCCTGAGTGCCACTCTTCTGGAATCTCTTACTTGCACTGTGTCACTCTAAATTCCTCAGAAGAGGGATGTGGATGAGAGACAAAATGTGGATTAGAAAATACATCTCTCCTTCTAACTGGGGTCTTCCTCAGGGAGAAAACCGATCCCACTCTCCTAAGGAGAGAAGCACCTTTCTGCTTTTGGGGTGTAAATTACATTTAACTCAGTTTTTGGCAGGACCAACTAGTGGGATTAAACTTGAATGTGTTGCTTAGAGAGCCAAGGTTTCCATCAAGCAGCTGAAGCAGTCGGATGCCTGAAAGTCAACACCTTTGCAAATCTTATTCAGATCGATCTGGTGAACTTTGAGGCTCAACAGTAGAAGAAACCAAACTGGGTATTTCTTCTGTGAGACATTTTAATAGCTGCTCTTACTCAGCAGTGGGTCAGAATCTCCAGTCTTCGGCCATACCCTGAATCTGACATTCAGGGTGCAGTTGAGATTTAAATTTATTTTTTTTCCTACTCCTGCTTAATGTAAGCCAGTTTTTTTTTGCCAAAACTATTATGACATAAAGTATTATTTTGCACTGTGAGTTTCCCTGATATTATATCAGCTGCATTTAACTTAACTATTTCCATTACTTAAACATCTTTATATTCCATGGTATTTCATGGAAACGAAAACTGTAGTATTTGGTTCCATTACTTTTGCTTGGCAGGCCATCCACTTGGTAGACAGAACTTGAAATAAATCAAGACTCCACAGTGTTTCAAAGAGGCTAAATATTTTCTTTCATCCATGTCCCGTTCTTATCTCCTCATTCCCTTACCTCTTCTTTGTCTTACTAGGCTGGGTGTTACAATCTCTTGGAATGTCTTAGAATCACAGAAAAAATTTAGTTGGAAGGGACCTCATCTGGTCTGACCCCCACTGAAGGCAGAGGCAACTCCAAGGTTTGACCAACTTCAAAAAATCTGTTTGCTCTGGCTGCACACCCCTCTGCTTCTGCTATTCTAATTTATACTGATCTCGTCTATGTTTTCTCTAAGTGCTTATGCACGATGAAGGAGGTGTGGTTGTTTTGGAACCAGCCTAGAGACACTTAGCATAGTGCTTCCGTGTTTCATTTTGTTCTTTGCTGTGGAGTGTGGGTGGGGAGTTCTGATGTGCTTCTGTAAACAAAGGCTCACGTATGACCAAACAGCTGAGGGCTCTATAATTTCTAAACCCTGTGTTGCAATGCTGCTAAGTTCACACAGCACTAATTTTGGACAAAATACATCACAGGAATATTGAAATTAATACTCAATCCAAGTGTCACAAAACAAGAAAACTCAGAAGAAAGGAAAACTATGTCCAGGATAGAGCCGCGCAGCTCTGGCTGTTGGTGGTGACACCAGGCAGAAATCACGGGAGTGGCAGCTAGTGACATTCTGGTTTGTGATCTCTGGCTAAGTTTCATGTAGTAACATGAAATGCCTGTGTGTTACATCACTGATAGGGGGGAGATAAGGATGCAGACAGCTGCCGAAGCACAGCAGGAGCAAATGCTTGTCAGGGTTAGGAGACTATTAACCGGTTATGTTGATCAGTATCTACTTCATCCCCTTAGAAATACCATTCAATGGAGCTGTGCCTGCAGTCCGAGGCGCAGGCGTTGCTGTGCTCTCCTTGCAGTCCCTCTCAGAGCCCTTTTCCCACTCCAGGGCCGTGCCTGTCACCTGCAACACGTTATAAACCACATGGCAAGCTGAAAAAGCTCTCTCTCTCTCTCATCGCCCGGCTAATTAGTTTGAGTGCAGTGCCGTGAGGGTGCAGTGATACCGATTCCAGCTCTGGGCACAGCGCAGCCGCCTGGGCTATCTGATAGCTCAGTGCTCCGGAACGGGCACACAGATGGTTACCTTGTAAGGGATGTTGGCCTCATTATCTCCCCTCATCATTTTTAACTCAGCCAAAGGAGGACCTTTTCGTCTGAAAATCGGAAAAAAACTTAACCCTTTTGTCCATCTTCTAATTGTAAATGGTGCAGCAGGAACAATCACGAGTTGTACTCCCCAAAGCTCTGAACAAAGTCACATTTTCTCTTCAATGTGACAGAATCTAGGAAAAAAATCATATGACAGAGTTAGCTATTCATTCATACAGGAGATAAAGAAACAGTGCTAGGCTTTCCCCACTGATCCCACTTGCTGCCTGCTGGACATGCGGAATGTTCGGCTGATTCCCAGTATTTCTGTCTGTGTGTAGATGGATGGTGTGGCAACGCCTTCGGGCTCACAAATCCAGATGTGAGGCTGCAGCACTCATTAGCTTCTCTGTCTGTGCAGGTGGTGGACAGGAGCTCTGAGGTCCAGCACAGTGCACATCTTCAACACACACTTCTGAAACCCTCTCTGGTTTTCCCCTCACATTTCTTTTAACGTTTTTCCATCCTACAGAGAATTCCTTTCTAGAATTTTTTACTAATTCCCAGTTCTCCAGAGCAGTTTTGAAAGCCTGTTTCCAGTTTCATGCACCCAAAAGTTGACAAAAGATGTAAAGAGAAAACCTGTGTTTATCCTTCTCCCCTTGTTTATACATGTGAGACCATCTTTTCAATGTGAAAGAACTTATTTTTAGCCCTGCTCTAATGCAAAAAAAATTGAGTTTCAGTTGCAAGACTCCAGCTTCTTCAGGCTGAGAAATGTTTGAGGGGTGATTGTTTGTTTTTTTCATGTTGGCTTTTACGTCTCATATGCAACGTAAGAGTTTCATCCATCTTCTCTTTCATCTAGTTCTTCTTTTGGGACAACTTGCAGTTGCTCTTTGTCCTGGCTATCACAGTATTTCTTCATGGGTGCTCTAATTTCCCATCCAGTCAAAAGTGCTGTTGTTTTTATGTTGCTTTTTGGCAGGCTAATCTTGCTTATGGTTTATGTGTGGGGCCACAGCCTATTTTTTCATCAAATGTGTTTGGTTTTGAAGTTCTGCAAGGATTTATTCTGTCAGGCCATTCATTTTACAAGGACCCTTTGCTGGCCCTAGCTGTAATAATCTTTCTTGTTAGTCCCTAATGCATTAGTGGCTGGCTTTTATACTGCAGCTATTTGATTTGTGCAGCCTTATCCTTAAGTACAGATTCAGTCTCACTCAGCAAAATTTACCAGCTTACCCAGATGACCAACCCTTACAACTGCATTTGCTCCAGTTTCTGGAATAATCTCACCATATACATTAACATTCTCTGTCCTTTCCTGAGCTGCTGTCCTCAATTTCTCTGGGATGTTATGTTGTTTCAGAGTTATGTCTTTCTGTCTGAACTTCATAGATTCTTACATGCTTTCTTTTCATAAGTGCTGGAGGCTGATTATTCCAGCCATTCCAGCTAGTTCTTCAGACACACTTGGCATACCTTGGAG
Organism: Sclerurus mexicanus; assembly: GCA_013396755.1. Taxonomy (NCBI): domain Eukaryota; kingdom Metazoa; phylum Chordata; class Aves; order Passeriformes; family Furnariidae; genus Sclerurus; species Sclerurus mexicanus. Next base: position 452,475 of record VWZF01006548.1, read on the forward strand.
CTTTCTCCAGAATACTGTATTGTGTATGAACCCACTTCATTTGCAGCTCCTCAACCCTTTTTGACTGTGCTTTCCTTGAGAAGGGTAATAGGGTGCTTCTGGGATTCAGGGTCTGTCGTTTTTATTCCCAAATTAGGCTATTTCTGCTACCTAGACAGTGGTGGAAGAGTCGTGCTCAGATGCAATTTAAAGTTATATAATCTCAGCCGTATGCTGAGGAGTTCATCTTTCAAGTAATAAAATACTCATTTGCTCCCATTGACATTTTAAAACACATTAAATAAGCATTTGGACTGATTTTCCTGTTTGTTAAACTTGTGTTTAGAAAACTCACATCTGGATCATATTTAATCTGATGACTTCTTTTAAAACTTTCACAGTGATGGCTCAGCTGTGTGAAATGAGAATGCTGTGTTTGGAAAATCACTGTGATAACGATCAGTTGCTTTGAAAATACAGAGCCATCACTTCTCTATAAGGAAAACATTTTTTTAGTAACTCTTTAAAAATGTCTCAATGAAACAGTTGATCTAATTTTCTTATAAAATCCTTGGAAATTTTCACTAAGGAAAGTAAAAAAAAAATGTCATGGGTCAGTGTGTATTTTCTTGCACCTGGTGGTGTGATAGAATTGGCACATTCCACACTGAGGGAAGGACAGGGAAGTCAAGGCTGGTTGTAGGTGTAAGGAAGAAAACTCAGAAGGGCATTAGCTTTTTAGATATTCAAGTTTTTGTATGAAGATAAGGAAGTTTGTGGTTCACAGGATGTTTTCTCTTTGGCTTAAGTTGTTTAAATCCTTCTGTGATGGAAGAAGTGACAAAGTTAGGGAGGCCTCTTGTTTCCCTGGCAGGCTTAAAATGTTAGAAAATAAGAATAAGCTGGCTACTTCTGCCAGGAGGAGAAAAATAAATATCAAAACTGAGTCAGAAAGGATCCTATATGCCATATCCAAAACCATGTTTCAGAATCCAAACTGAAGATCACATCAAAAGCCAACTGCACATTTGAAACTTCACTAAGATTTATTTGCCAGTAGTTTGATAGAAGTCAGGTCTTAGCTTTCTGATATCAGGAATATATTTTCTTATTAAGAGCTGCAGATGTAATTTCATAACATCAGCTGGTTTACTCCACAGATCCATTTCTGCTGTGCAGTGGCACTTGCTAATACAAACAAGGCATGTTTGTGGTTATTTACAGTCACACTTGTCATCTTTGCTCACTAAATACTACAGGAGAGGAAAAGCATGAGATTCCTTTTTAGAGTGTGTTGCTTTGCACACATTGCAAACATTGGTTTCATTATGGATATCTAAACAAACCAATTTCATAGTGAATGTTTAGACAAGGATGAAACATTTGTTCTAGGCAAGAAGAAAAGGACTTAGGAAGCTGGTGATACAAACAGAATGACACAGAAGCAGGGCTATAAACTGTGTTGTATTAACTCACCCACTCTGCATGGAAGTAGTGAGTGTAGTTTCAGTGAGACTCCATACTCCAGGTATGTGACAAGTGTAAAATGACAGGCTCCTGAAGTGTTTTTATGGTTCTCTCTCCAAGGAGTCTGCATCACAGGCAGCAAAGAGAGCTGGTCCGGTTGCTGCATGAAGGGGCTGCACTCCACGAGACTGAGACAAGATGACGGGTTGAGGAGAGTGTACTTCACACCGATGGCCAGCACATATCTGCCTCCAAATATTTATCCTTGCTATAGTATATTTGATTCCTTGGACTCAATAACATTGAGTTACTACTTCAGTTTTACTGGTAGTGAAGCTGAGGCACAGAAAATGTAACTACCGAAGGCTAAACAGGCTGCCAAGAATAAGGTTCAGCCTGCTAAACCCAGAGCTGCTGTTCTTCTTTCTAAGCCAAACTGCATCCAACTCTCCCCTCCATACATATAAAAATATTACAGTGTTAGGTTTATCTAATGACTTCAGCAAATGTAGCCGTGACTCCTGCAAAGCTGAGTACATGGAAAGGCTGCTGCTGGAAGCCCTGCAGCCTTGCAGAGAAGATGCATGTAGAAGAACTACGTATAGTATATTTATGAATCTTCCCACACAGAGTGGCCCTGGGTGCTGTGCATCCTGCTGTGCCCTGCAGGTGTTAGGAGTGCACCTGCTATTGAAATATTGGTTTGTATTTTCAGTTCTATTTCTTCTGATGTGCAACTGGGATGGTGAGGAGGTGATTTCCTTCACATTTATCTTAGTTCTCCCATCTTTCAGGTCAGGACATGGCCCAGCACTAGCCTGGATTACATTAGAGGAGGCCTGCAAGCTCAGTGGATGCATCTACAGTGACAGTTTTAAACCTTATTTTTTTTGATCATACCTGCCCCTAAAATTATACAAGATTAAGATGAATACGAAGGGCACTAATTTAACTGAATATCTTTGTTACACTGAACTCCTGTGTGCTGAGTGCACATTCAAGAATTTTAATAGCTTGACTTTAAATCAAAGGACTCTTCTGTAGAGATAGGGGGGCACCTGAGTTGGTTCTACTCTGTGTGATCAAAACTGACCCTGCATGTCCTCTCACACAAGATTTGTATTTTTTGTTTGCCTCAGTCTGAAAGGTGACTCTTTTTGAAAACATTTGTTGCCTCCCACCAAACAGTGAGAGGGTTGGGCAGGTCTTGTCCAGAGAGAAGAAAAGTACTTTAATTCATTTTGCTCCATCCAATTGATTACAACAAGAAGTTGTGTACCTGATAGAGCCATCCACGTAAGGGAATACCATCAATCATATTCGTGATGAGGCAGTCACAAGCAGAGCAAAATGTATGTTTTGTATTGTCATTGATGAAAAACTGGACGATAACAACAATACATTAAGCTCTGTACTATGCACTGAGCACAGGAAAAACAGAGTCCAATGAAATGGCTACCCAAATATCTGTATGAGCCTTGCTAAACACTCGCTACTAAGGTTATGTTTCTCAAGGAAGTAAGAACCTCATTCTTGAAAGGGAGCAAAGAAATGCATTTCAATTCACAAAGCTGACTCAGAAAATGGCACACATCATAAAGTGTGTTCATACAACTCTTCACGTGGTTTAGAGGCCTCAGCTCCTTCTTTCCCACTGCCTTTAAACCACCTTATTAGCCTACCAGCAGTTAATTGCAAGAAACTGCCCCTGGCAACACGAACCACTGCCTTCACCCGGCAAAATGTTGGCACTTTGCACAATGTGATACCTCAAGGCAAGAAGCTGGAGGAGCAACTCCAGCGTGAGGTTTGCTCATTCGTGGTTCTGTCCGTCTGCGGCAGAGGGACACACGGACTCCATGTTTACTGTAATTTAAACCTGCCAGTCATTAATCTGCCTCTGTCTGTGTGAGCTTTGTGCTTGCTTCAGACCTGCGCTCCCTTTCCACCAGGGGAAAGCATTACACATGCTGTGTGATGGGCACTGACCCGCCAGTTTTGGTAGTGAGTACAAGAGCAGGTGCACAGTCAGACCTCCAGTGTCGTTTCGCTCTCACCTCTCCTGCCTTTCTCCCTGCTAGGCTGGAACCCTCTCAGCCCGGGATGTCTGTGTGAGTCCCTGCTGCAGCTCTGAGGACAGAGAGGACGCGAGGAGAGAGAAGACAGTGGGGTTAATGAAACAGAAACCAGTGTTAGAGAAACCACGATGGTGCACAAACCCCAACCTGGAACAACAGAGCAGCCGTGCCAATGGGGACTGTGGAATAATATTCTGAGGAGCAGTTTAGAGGCAAATCTGGGGAGCAGCGTGTTTATCATCATTTCAGTCGTATAAGTGGTGTCTGCCATCTTACATTTCATGTAGAAAAAACCAATTGAAGTATTTCTGAAAAATTATTTTTATTAAATTACCATTATTGCAGGATACTGCAATAGGCTGATGTCATGCTAAAGACATTCCTGTTAAAAATAATCTAATATGTCCCCCTTACTGCTAATGAGGTTTTCTAAAAGTAGACTTCTTAGCTAATTATATATGTAATTCTACAGATAAAACTACAAGATGTGAAAATATTTCAGTAGATTTGTGCCTTCCAGTTGATTTTTTCTTTTCAAACAAAGAATTCAGGGCAATAGTTGCTCTGACATAAAAGTCACTACTGAATACTGATATTGGAGCATGGATTTTCACAATTCTATGTGCACTGATTTCCTGACATGTTTGAATCCTGAAAGATGAAAAGGATTTTGTAGGTTGAATTAAGGATATGTATATAAGAAGCATATAGTTTTTATTGAACCATAACTTTGTCTGGGACTTTGCTGGGAATGCTTTTACAATTTTACGATGTTTAGATGGTTTAGTATTTTAAGTTATTGCAGGCAGAAAAATTGAGAGCAAAAGTCCAGGGCTTGGACTTGATGATCCTTGTGTGTTCCCTCCAAGTCAGGATTTTCTATGATGATTTTATGATTCTGTGAAAAGTGATTGGTTTGAAAAGTGGCTAATGGAGCAGATCTTAGAGAACAGACATTGAGTTACTCCTAATGTCAAGTCATACAGAAAAAAAATCACAACTAAAACCGTAGGGAACAAATATTGTTGAGCATTCTCTCTGTACAGCTTTATTAACTCGGAGTGTCACATTAAGGTAAGAAAAGCAGCTTTGAGCCATTCCTGTCAGGAAACAATTCTTCAATACAGCATTTTCTAGTATCCTCCCATTGCAATCTCCAAGTTTCAGCTTTCTTTTCTTTATTAAGCAGGGCTAGCACAAACTGGAGTCTCGGCTGCGTTGGTTCAATGCATTTGTGTGTTAAAGGGCACACTAAATGCCAGCTTTGCACAATTTACAGCTCTGATCTTGTGCTATCTGAAAATAGGCTCTACGTGTGGGAACACCGACTGCTGCAAAAGAGCTTGACATCCTAATCTTCTCCATGAGCAATTGGGTGTTCCATTTTACCTAGAACTGGAACAGCTGGTATGAACAGAAACCTAAACTCAAGGAAAACAAGTGAAGGAATAGAGACTGGTGTGTTGCAATAGGGCGTACTCAAATGTGAGCCTAGAATAAAAGGAACAAGATGAGCCCCGCGTAATTGTCACTACAGGGGACAGAGGACAGAAAAGACTTTAGGATGGCTACTAAGTTGCTACAAAAAGAAGGCAAAGCTACTCATTCCTCAAGAGTCAACTTCAATTTCAGACTTATCAGTGAGATGGTGCTGGCCTCCAAAATGTTCCTTTGTTTCATTTTTAACCAAAATGCTCCTGCGTGTGTCACAGCTGCATGTGGCAGAAGAAACGGGGAGTGAATGGTGAAACCAAGAGAGGCTCTTACAGATGAATGCCACCTCAGCTAGAGCTCTCTCTGGGAAGAAACGTGCAAGACTGAGATGACTTGCTTGTTGGAAGTGAAAAAGAACCCAAAAGAGTTCACATCACTTATAAATGATGTAAAAACGTGCCTCCTGCTCAAGGACTATGGAAGTTGTCAGAAATCTCTGAGGCATGTGAGTCACCCCTACTTTCTGGCATAATTCCTGCACCATGTGAAGGAGAATGCTGAGTAGAATATGCACGTGCAGATCCACACAAACCACACAGTCAACAGTGGAATTCGTTCTCGGCATAAACCACTGAGATTCAAAAATTCTAAAAGCCCCAGGTTACCACCCAAGTCCTGTACTGGTGTGAGACACTCAGAGACCACACTTGTGCAGCCAGTAGTGGTGGTGATTGTGAGAGAGCCCCTCCAGCACCAGAGCAGCTGGAGGTACAGAGAGCAAGATGTGGACAGTTGGCCTTGCTGTGACAATAAGTAGCTTTCCTACTTCCCCCCAAAAATACAGCTTTTTGTTAAGTATTATGTGGCTCCAGTGGTGATTTTTCTAAAATTAAAATTACTTTCTTAAAGAATCTGAGGGATATCAGTCATCTGGAATTGACATATGGTACACTCTTGTGCATTCTGACAAGTTTTTTTCCTGACTCTTTTGACAGGCTGTGTTTTGATTTTGAGAGAAATATTTTACTATTATTTATTAATCATGAAAGTTGTAATGAAAAAGCAAATGGAATTGTTTAATCTCAAAGTGAGAGCACCATCTAGAGGCAAATAACACACCCTGTATCAGGCTCTGCACCCACTATCACAATAAACGGGCAAACTGCTTTAAATTCAATTAGATTAAGCTTTGAGAAAATAAACTTCTCTGTGTTAAGGAATATTCATTTCTCCTACACCTTTTATTATTGTGAAATGGAATTTGAAATCTCCAGTGACTTCCAAAGAGGAAGATGTGAGAAGTCAACAGTCAAAACAGTATAAGCTTTTCAGGACAGCCATAGCTGAAGAATGATGCAGTCAGTTCTTTGGAAGCACGATTCCAATTGCTCCGTGTGCTGAAAGGAGTGAAATTTTTGTGTCCCCATGTGAGACAGGTGTTCACACGAGGATCTCCTCAAGCAGCAGTCCATATTAGAGCGCTCCACCATTCGCACCCACCTCAGTGCACTTACACACCAGCAAACCATTTATTTCCATTTTGGCAACTTTTGAGGTTTTGCTTTGTACAGTTAATATCTGATAGAGGATTATTGGAGTTGCTAAGTATCACATGGCTTGACAGCTCTTTTGCATAGGCAAACCAGTCGTAATCCCACATAAATTGTAGAGTACCCAACAATGAACTAAAACTAAATCAAGTTCCCTGTGTCCAGAACTCTGAATGTAGAAAGACTGGAAATGTTTATGACTTCTTGAAGGGTTTCGATTTTCCACTGCAACACATTTTGGGTAATCTGCATCTTGTGAAAGGAATCACAAGATGCTACAATACCTGCGAGTGAGCGGACAATTGTCTCTGTGTACTTCTGGTTTATGAGACAGGCAATGAGTCTGCTGTCTTAACAACTGCCAGAGCCATAAGATTTTAAACTAATTCCAAGTGTGCACAACTGTCATGGAAAGACAGGGGCAATAGTACTAACTAAATGATCTCTGAAAGCATGGGAAGGATGACTGGATTCCTAAATTCCTGTTGGCTCTGTAATATCGCAAAGTAGAACTATACCTCTGTCATGGAAAAGTCATGGCTGAATTCAGCTCTGCATCCTAGACCAAGGATATTCTCTGGTTTAGGAAATTTTCAGTAAGATAGTCTTCTTTAGGTGTGGAGGAAATGCATAACACTTAGATAGCATTAAAAAAATTGAAGAATTAATCATAAAATAGCTGTTACTTAGCAATATGTATTTTGCTAACTACATACCAATTCTAACTACTAACCAATGCTAACTACATACCTAACTACATACCAATTCTTTAGGTAATTACGTTTTCTTTCATAGTTCCAGGTGCTTTTAGGGTTATGTTCAATGTGCTTTTAATAAACGTTCATGAATTAACAAACACTCTCAAACAATTACATTGCTGTTTGAGATTTGCAATTAACCAACCACCTATGCCTATCCAGCCCAGAGAAAGTGTCATTTTAGCTTGACAGGTCCATCCACACCAGCTATATTATAGCAAGCTCAAGCCACACTACCATCAGTAAGAACCATCTCCAGAGAGCTTGGTTTTGGCTGCCCTGCTGTGGTGAGCTCATGCCCTCAGGTTTCATCACGCTGGTTTTATTAAGCAGAAGAGCTTTATGAAGAGCTTGACTTGCTTTTGCAGCTTCACCCAGCTGTGCAGATGTGCCTGAGACAGACATTTTATGGTGTTACAGTGTACTTTATAAGTTCAGTGAGGTCCAACTGATACCACAGCAATGCTCAATGTTTATGGGGATTCCTGTAAACCAGGACAATGCAAACCCTGATTACGCATCCCTTTTATTTTCCACTTCTTGCTCTCTCTCTTCCTGTGGCTCCATTCCCTTCTACCTCTCTCCATACTTAACTAGAGGTAAATTACTGTAGGAAACATTTAAAGATGGCTAGCAAAGGACTTTCTAAAAGCTCCCATTATTCTTTTTTTGTTTCTTTACATTTACCTTTATTTTTTTCAAGTGAGAGTTCCTTTCTCCTCCCATGTTCCTTCCTCACCCTTCACTTCATTTTACCAGCCTTGTCAGGTCTTGTTGTATCTCTTCCTGGAGACAGGTGTGTCCCCTTTTCTTGATCACACACTGTACACATAGGCAGTGGGATGACAAATCTCAAACAATTGCCACCTTCTCCAGTTGCTTCACTGGTTGCAAGAGCTGAAAAAAATTAATGACCTTTCAGTGAAAAAAAATTATTTTCAGTTGTTCAGCCTCTTACTTGTGTTCTCTGTGATATCAGTATCTCCTTTTCTGCCATTATGAAGTTTCCTAAAGTAAATAAGGTCTTAATTTTATCATTAAAATACTTTTTACACTTTATACTTCTAGTGCTTTTTTAGTGTTTGCTAAGGAGAATATAATCTGAGAGGTCAGGATTACTTTTTCTTTCAGGCTTATGCCTGAAAATCACATGATGTGCACACTGAACCTCCAGAGGGAGCATAAGAAGAAATTCTTTACTGTGTGGTGAGGCCCTGGCACAGGTTGCCCAGAGACATTGTGGATAGCCCATCCCTGGAAGTGTTCAGGGCCACATTGGATGGGGCTCTGAGCAGCCTGATCTAGTGAAGGGTGTCCCTGCCCATGGCAGAGGGGTTGGAACTGGGTGATCTTTAAAGTCCCTTCCAGACAAGGCCATTCTACAATTCCTTAATGTTCTGAGGATCAAATTATATCCTGGGGGATATATGTGAATCTCCAGAAGGAAGTCAACATGAAAGATACACAAGTAAAATTTGATTCTCATTGGAAACCAAGAAACTTTCAGGGTATTTGGTTTCTATATGCTTTGTTTTTTGGGCTTGGGTTTGGGGTTTATATATACATACTAGAGGAACTAAGTAGAAAATGGGAAAATTAACATAGATCAGTGGTTCTCAAACCTTCTACATTGGATCAAATTATACAGCTCAAGTTCTAAGAAAGTGAAAGATAAATGTTTTCAAAAGGTTCTTAATTGCATGCTTTAAAAGTATTCTAAGGTCTATTTGCATGAAAACCAGGTGACAGTTCTGAGTAACTTAACACAGCTGAGCACAGTCTGCTTTCAGAGCAAACAGATCTCTGGAGACGGATGATTCCTGAGGTTAAGATTGTACTACTGCATCAGAATACTGATGTAAGTGCTGTTGTGTGAGCAAGATATTGTGTGAATCACTATTGCTACATCTTCCTGCTACTTATATCTGATTTATGTCAAATACTTGCAATTTTTTTTTTAATACAGCCCTAGTTTTCTGGGGTTTTTTTCTGCCTAGAAATCTGTCAGTCTTTGCTCTGCAGCTGATTATAAATGCTCATGTGCCTAATTCCTGCAAGTCAATATTTGTGGCAGTGACACCTAGTTGGGAGGAGAAGTCAACAGGTAAGGTGGCAACATCCTAAAGAATTCTTTCTAAATCCACAACAGCTCATCAGTCAACACTTAAATTGAGCACAGAAATTAGCTACGTCACAGTCCAGATTCAGCCTGACTACAGGGTTGGCTTGGCCCAGTTTCTCTTTGTTATCACAGTGACCATGGAAAGGTTCTGTCATATCTGGGCTGCACCCAAAGCAGTGTGGGCAGCAGGTGAGGGAGGGGATTCTGTCCCTCTGACCCCACCTGCAGTGCTGCCTCCAGCTCTGGGGGCCCTGGCACAGGAAGGACATGGACCTGTTGGAGTGAGTGCAGAGGAGGCCACCAAGGTGATTAGCGGGATGGAACACCTCTCCTACAGTGAAAGGCTGAGACAATTTGGATTGCTCAGCCTGCAGAACAAAAGGCTTTGGGGTGACCTCATTGTGGCTTTCCAGTACCTGAAGGGAGACAAGAAGAAAGATGGAGATGGTCCCTGCCCATGGCAGGGGCTTGGACTAGACAACCTTTCACAGTCCCTTCCAACCCAGGCCATTCTACAATTCTATAAATATATATATCAAATTCTGTATGATTCTATGTATTATTTACATTTGCTCAGATTTTTTTTCCTTAAGAATAGGCTTTTAGGCTGTTTTCTTCTCACACACATGAGAAGTTTGCTTCTCAATAACATGAATAGGACATCTCATACTTTTGGTTTCAGCACCTGCTGATCCCTTGTCCCCAGGAGAGGGCAGCGGTGCTGGCGGCACACGCGGCTGCCGCTCTGTGCCTGTACAGCAGGGGATATCTGTTCACAGCTTTTGCCTGTGCTTCAAAATAAAATACAGAGGAAAATGTTTCCTCTTTATAGGTATATTAGAGGCTATAATGTGCCCTGTAGCACTAAAAACTGGGGGGGAAATATATGTTCAATAGCATATTAATTAGGCCCTGGATACACAAACTGACCTTGCTCAGCTTTCTAAAATATGCAAGAATTGAAGAATGTCCATGTAAAGATGTTAAACAATTTCTCCCCAAGATTCTTACCTTTTTTTTTTTTTCCATTTCCACAGCAAGTAAATCCCTATCCTTGCTGTCAATACATGAGACACTTGAGTCACTTATTGTGGATGTCATCAAAAGAGACAACCATAGAAAAGAAGGTCCTCAGACCAAATATCAATTAAATCATAAATTCCAGAACTTATCCCTGTAAGAGCTGGAGGAAGTCTCGTAGCAACCCATGGCCTCCCTAAAATCTCACCAGCTCTGCAGGGGCACAATTTACAGACCTTTTTTGATTTCAACTTGCATATTTTTGAATAAAACAGAAATCAATCGATGACATCACTAAACTGACATCAGATATCAGAATTTAATGCAAAACTCACTGGACTTCCTCCTGTGCATCCCTACCTCTATAGAAGTTAAGTAAGTAAATCCTGGTTGCCTCTCAAAGGAGAAAGCTGGCAGCTAGGGAACTTGATCTGTAGACCAAATTGTCCTTTTGAGATCACTGGCAGGAGTGAAGGGAGAACATTGCCCAGGAAGAACTGGCTTGTGGGAGCAGTGCTTTCAGGGAAACCTTACGTGAGAGTCTGTGCTTGTGAAACTGTACCAATAAAAATAGAAGTAAAAAGAAAAAGAAACATCCTAGCAGTCTCGTTTCAATAAGCACAAAGCAAAATTTGGTCCATCTCATTCACACTGCAGCCACTGTCACTGAACTCTTGAAAATGTTGCCACGGCTGGTTTGGGTCAGAAAGCAGAACTATTGAATGCATACACTGAGCTAACAGAAAAGCATTATGAAGTCCTGCTTCCCCATGTTGTGTGAGTGATTCAGACAGCATGCTAGGTTCAAAGGACACCTCTTCCCACATAATAGTTTGTCCTTTTGATTTGTTTTCCTGGTTCTAAGACAGATAGAGGAACTCGATTAGATGTACAGATGTAATGGTAAGATGAGCCAAGGAAAATGCACGCTAGACGAAGAGTGATACCTCCACCTCAGCAGATCCACCCTTGATTACAAATATTCATGGCTAATGGTATTGTTTTAGTTATAATGGGACACTTATTGTTGAGATGCTGTAAATGCATCCAGTTTTCAAAAGCTTTTGTATTTGAATGTTTTGCCAGTGCTTGCTTAAAGTCCTTGAGCAGCAATAATTTTCTATGAAACTTGCCAAAGCCAAAGTGTAGCCAAGATATTGCCTGATAAAAACCCTAAATGAGGTAAACGACATTGATTAAAAAACCATTTAAATGCGCTAGTGTTCTTTATTTTTGCACAAGTACTTTTTCAGTATCTGGATTCCTTTTCTGATGTAAACAGAAAGTGAGGGTACAAAATCCTTGTGGGAAACTCACGCTTCAGTGGATTATATCTCTTGACAAGTAATGTTCTTAGGAATAAAGAAATTTCTAAATCAGGTCATACTCAGGATCCATCTTCTCTTCTTTATCTACTACTTTTTTAGCATATTCAAATAATTCTGAGAGATAAGTGAGGCGGGAACTTCTTTGTTAACATTGGTTATTTCCGCAATATTTTTTCCATTGTAATTATTAGGGCAACCAATGCACCTAAATAAATCTTACTGTTGTATAACACACCTGTTTACCCCGAGAGCCTCTTTCAAAGACCGATACAACCAGTTTGCTGTCCTCTGGAACAGAGGCTATTTCTACTGAATGTGTTGCTTAGATCCTGTACCTTCCTTACTTAATTTCATTCTTTCTCTAGTTACAGGAGAGTGCCCTGGCAGAGAGGAGGAGCAGCCTGGGCTCTCTCCACAGCAGCACAGCCAGCAGGCTGAGAGGAGTGGTTATGCCCTCTTACCTAGCACGCATGAGAGAATGAGAGAAAATGGCCACAACTTGAAATACAGCAGATTCTGACTAAGGGAAAGATTTTCCCCTTAAAGGTAATAAAACACTAAAACAAGTGGCCCAGAGAGTTTCTGGGTTCTTTGCCCTTGAAGATTTTCAAGACCTGACTGGGCAAAGCCCTGAGCATCCTGGCCTGAATTAGTTGTTGGCCCCGCTTTGAGCAGGCAGTTGTGCTACAGAACGTCTGAGAATCTAAATGACTCTGTGAAACGTGAGATAGTTGAAAGGCACTTCTTTTAAAGCCGATACATTGGACAGTAACTTCCTTCTGAACACTGAGAAATTTGAAAGGCCCTTTGTATTTTTTCATGGTCTGTACTGAAAAAATGCAAGATATTTCTTTGAAAATGCAAAATATTGATGTGATATCATCACGTGGTTAGTCTAATGCTATTTACAATACAGCCACAGAAGCTGAGTAACTTCTTAACACCTGTGTTTCACCATCACAGAAGGACTAGGATGTAAGTAAATGCCTGTACCAAAGCATTTATCATACTTGTGCAGTGAGATAATACAGAGAAGTGTTTTATTACATGGAGGTGGGATTGGCACCAGCAATAACAGCTGTTAGTGTGAGGCTCCCCAGAAACCCAGAAAATTACAATCATTCCATACGGTGTTCATAGTTTTGCAAAGAGCTTTTACTTCATGCTTCAAAGAACAGAGCCATAAATTAAGCAGAACAATATGTAATCGTATTTCTTCAGAAATATGGTATGTAGTGTGCCAGAGGACTGATTATAAATTAGGAATAAAAACTGAGAAGAGAACCACAACAGAGATGGATAAAATAGTGAAGGCTGATGGAAAGAAAATAAGTATGTCTGAAGAGCACAAAACATAGACACACATAGAGTTGAGCGTTTGGTCTCTGCAACCATGGTGTTATGGAGAGGTATCTCCATGTACAGGCAGTGATGCACGGGCCTTTGGGTAATATTTCCTGTTGTTCTAGGTAGATTTCAGCTTTAAGATTTATGGGCACAGCCTTTCCTGTTTCTGTTTCCTCATCTGTAAAATGTGCCAAGTAACTCTTCCCTCAAAGATGGTATGAGAATGACCATGAGCAAGAGAGCTGTTCAAGCGTTAGTGATAACACAGCTGTGGGGCACTCTTTCCTGGAAGGATACTATTCCTCTAAGTATCTCCTTAATGTGATGAGGTCATGTTTGAGCATGTGTGTCTTCAGCTCTGCCCATTCCAATGCAATGGAATTTACATTATTAGGCTGCGTGGCCACCATAGCAGGGGCACGTGGGATTGCTCAGCTTGAGAAGGCAGTAACTGGACATACATCTGCATGCACTGAGGACTCCTGTGGTGTTCTGTTTGCAAGTGCTTCCAAAACACAACTTCACTGTAGAGGGCCCTCAGAGTTAGAGTTAGAATTTGATCCAAGAATGGCTTTTCCACTTAGCATACAGTAGATAAAGATTTGCGCACAGTAGCTCCTTTAAGGACAGAGTTCAGAATTCCAGAGTGAAATATTTCCTTTAGTATATGATGCTTTAATGGTTTCCAGAGGAAGAAATGCTTCTCCGGCTTCTGCTGCATCATTAAGTTCGATGACAGCCTTGCTAATGTGCATCCTTCAGTTTGAATATTTGCACCCCCTCATATAACTCAGCCGAGTGCATCCAGCCTAGTGCATCAAAAACATGCCCTTTTGACCCGACCCAATTTCACTTTAGAATCGGTGCTATAGTCTGATATTTCAGATCTGCTGTTCTTTTTAAATGCCCTTTAATAAATACCTGCAAAGTCCAAATCCCCCGATGCTGAAAATCAGCATTGCTAATGTCAGCTGAACAGCTGCTCCAGTGAGTGCTGAATGTAAACCAGAGGGATGCACTAATTTTACAGTGGTGCACAAAGAACCCCATTTGCAGAGTGAACAAGTATGTTTAGAGAACAGAGTTATGTAATTCATCTATTTCGGGGGTTAGCCATTCCCAAGGTTCTGAAAAAGGTAACTGGGTTGGGCTATTTATAGAGCCTGTTCCTACAGTTACAGCACGGACGTAGCACGGAACAGAACCAGTCAGCTCAAGCCATCTCCTCTGTGCACCTGGGTGGATTTATACTCTCCCAAATGTTTACAGCTCTCTCAGATACAATGAGATTTAGCGGTCTAGGATGCAACTCTCACCTCAGCATCTGTTTGCACATTAGTATGCCCTATTTCCTATTAGCTTCTGACCATGCCTTTGGTTTTCAGGACATTTGTATTACAGAGATACGCAGAGGCTCCTCTTAAAGAGGTTTGCTAATGTGTAAGAGAGGAGAAGGGGCACTAATCTTGGGAAAACTAAAGCAGTAATTTCCTAAAATATTATGCTCTGTACTCAAAGACTTCACAGTCTGGAGGCCATGCAGAACTGTACAGCTTATAGGAAAAGAAAGAACAGCTTGTAGGAGGATAGTACAGGTTCGGGTTGCTTCTTACAGACTCTACTTTTTAGATATAAATATTTGTGTATATGCAGTCATAGTTATGCTTTCCTGACTATTGAAAACCAGCCATTTGTTTGGGTAGGGAGCAGTAAGAAAATGGCAGGGGAGACAACAGAAGAAAAGTTATCTGGCTAACGGTGAAAAGCCCGCTCCTAATAGAGGCTTACCAAGAAAAAAATGAAGTTAGGGACAGGATTCTATAGGGATGACCATTTTAATAGGGACTAGGAACCATGGAAAATTAAGTGATTGCTTAGGCAGAGCTGGTGAATTCTTACCTTCACTAGTCTGTTCCATGAGATAGGGAGATCCCAACGTAAACCAAGGGGCAACAGAAAATGAGGAGAGAAACATGAGATTAGGTTCTTCACTACTCCCCTTTCTATATTGTCATTCATGGACAATGCAAGGGCAGCAAATTTTGACTTGCTCATATCCTTGTCCAAACTGCATAGATTAAAATGACAATGTGCAGTGCATGAAAGTGGTGGTCTAGGCCTGTTATAAAAGCATAGAAAATTAAGATGAAGAGCCTAAAATTCACATGGAAGAAGAAACACAGCCTATGAATAGATTTCAGTGGAGGCTAAGCAAAGAACTAAACAGTCTAAGATGAAAACTTTAAAATTGAGGTAGTCTGTATAGCTTTCCAAGAGAGGAGATATATACATGTGATAAGGAAGATCTAAAAGACACCCTATGACTGGTATGATCTATTTAATTCACTGAAGTTGCCACTACAGGTAATAATAATGCTCTTTGTCTACTGAAGGTCACAGTACAGAAGGCCAGGGGTGATGATCTGTAGATCCATGTAGATATGAGATATGTACATGTACAGGAAAACATGTAGATAGGTAGCAGAACCTCAATTTTTTTCCTTTGAATCTCACAGACTCAGGATAGGGACTGAAACGTAAAGAAAGAGGGAAACAAAAGCACATAATTGTCGAGCACTGAGACCCACAGACCTGCACTACAAAGTGCATTTTCTCATAGACTACACGGTCAAATCCAGCCTGAGAACAGAGAGAAGCAGAAAGCAGAACAGGGAGTGACTGGTACTCAAAATACATAAGAGGTGCTGGACCTCTTGATGAACTGGATTATGAGAATTACAATAAGATGTTCATGTTAGTACTGATGTTCTGGGAGATTCTGGGAAGAAAAACGAGTTTTGAGAAAATGACTGGTCAGCACAGAAGAATTTAAAACACATATAACGCAAATAAAATGCATGGATAAAAATGAAGAAAATTATTAATTCAAGAATTTTATTTTGACAAATGTTAGCAACCTAGGTAATAGCTTAGTGAAAAAGACGGATTAAATAAAGGAGGGAAAATGCAGAAAAAGTGTTATCCCTCTAGAAAATGGTACAAATATATGTATAATTACAGTAAGAGATTATCTTGAAGAAACTTCAGATCAAAATATTTAGCTACTGAGTTACTCTTTAGTAAGTATACATCTAGAAATTTTCATTTAAAGGGATTTATTTTGGGGACAAGATCTTTAACAAATAACATAAAACATTTGCTGCAATTAATAGCTCAAATAACGAAAAGTTTCATATAAAATACAACATATTTTTCATCATTAGTATCACCACTATCAGAGGCCCTGCATCATCTTGCATGTTTACATAGCACCTAGCATGAGATTTTCTTTTGAAACCCAAACAAAACAATCATGTTCTTTATGTTTGCAAGTTTTTCAGCTGACTAGGGACTAAGATTTGTGAATTGTACTCGCCATTCCCCATGAGATTTCATCAAGCACCAGATTGCGTACTTGGATGCTATCTGCCCATCTGCAGCAGCTGCAAAACATATGGGAATATGAACTTGAAATGTCTTTTCAGTAGAAAGGATAGAAAACTACGTGGCTGCCTGCATGAAACATGCAGACCTTCATTGCTTCATCCTGCATCATCCCGAATCTTCATGGTTGTTTTATGCAGAGCTAGCACATTCATTCTTACAACGGTTTTGCTAGGTCAAACCTGACACTTGCAGATATCTGCTGCTTCTAATATTTAATTACTCAAACCATTTTTAGTAGATGTCTTAAATGTTCTTTTAAAATTATGATTTTATAGAATGTGCATGTATGTGCCCGTGTGTGCAGATACATGCTGAGGAGAGGGTTCCTGAGCCCTGAAGTTTGAGTGAAGTGCCTCAGACTGGAAGAGGAATGGGAGTGGATTTTAGACTCACCCCTGCTTCAACAGTAGATGCATGTCCCTCTGGGATTGCCTGTGCTCTCAAAACTAGTCTCCTTGTGTGGCTTGTCAGGGCTGCCGTGTTGGTTTCAAGGATGACAAAAAAAAAGGACATGAGCCCTTGTCACAGCTCCAACTGTGCTGCAGGTCACTGAAAGGGAAATCAAGCCTGCACAAAGGATTTGGAGCCAATAACAGCCAATAAACATTCTGGCCTAGACATATGGCTATATATGACTACATATATGTGTGTATGTATGTGCATAATTCAGTTTGGTATTGATCCCAAAAAATCCCATGATCCAACAGCAGTTTTGAGTACTGTACCAGCTTCCTATCTAGTGGGAGAGGTCATAAAGGACCCTGTTGTTCATTACAGCATTGAATTCTGCAGGGCGGTGACAGCTTGGTGCTTCAGTGCCATGACGGCTAAGTAATCATTGACTGTAAAATAATCTACCGAAACTTCCAAATCCAAAGCGAGACCTATACTTTCACACTCAGTTCTATAAATACTTATATATTCAGTTAACAATTCACTAGCAGAACTTTAAAAGTGTGTCAATATGTGCCTGTTGTAACTAACCATGGCTTTTCTTACTGTTCAGGATGCACAACAGCATTTTTGTTACTGACCACTGGGAATATGTGCCTGGAGAGACTCAGAGGTAGCTCATCTTCATGACTTTCCTTAAGAGCCATTTTAACATTCCTCCAGGCTGCTCTGGGCTGTTTCACCAAGCTTCAGATTCTTGTCATGAGAGAGAGATGAGGTAAGCAGGACTCTCCGTTTGGTCTTCAAAACAGCCATGTAATGCTATGTGAAATTCAATGCAGCCATGGTATAGGGTGGCATGCAGAGAGCAAGCACTCATGCATTCCTGATTGTATCACCAGAGCCTGGCATGTCCATGATAGGTCAATAGAGAAATTCTGTGATCAGCTGGACAGCTCTGTTAGATAACATGGCTAAGTTACACTGAGAGCAAAAGGGAGTGTCCATTCACATGTTCTATGTGTTTTGTTTAACTAATGAAAACTCTAGAAATAATCCGGATCACAATTATCGTGACAGTGTTCAGTCTAGGTAAGCAAGTGAACTTAAAGTCAGGTGGAGCCAGACTGGGACTAGAATCTACCAGCTTCTGTCTTCTCTCTGATCTTTTTCTCAGTGATGTTTGCATTTAACCTGTCTTTGTCTAAATGTCAATAACCTAGAAATGAACAAGATCAGTATATACTCTCCTCCGAAAGAAAACAGGGAGATTCAGGAACATTGTGATTCTCAAACAAAAGATTTTATGTAACTGGTGAAAAAATATATTGGCGAGCAATTATTTCCAAATGCACAGTTTCCAGTAGCTGCTAAAAACACATTGTATGAAGCAGATTGGAGACAAACTACAACCGTGGTAGGCAATCTTTTGATTTTCACAGAAGTCTCTGTGCTGTTTTTTATCTACTCGGAAACTGGCATGTGGCTGAAGCTTCATCTAGCTGCATGAACCAACAAACCACCTGAAGATACCCAACATTGCTTACATAAATTACTGAACACACTGCTGTGGCATTTGAAAAGACACGACTCTTGTCAATCAAATGAAATTCTGAAGAGTTTACTGACTGCCACTTTGGCTTTTCATTGTGTCAAGGGAGAAGCATTCCTTGGACACATTTAGAAAGGTTGCCTCACCAGTCATCCAATGTGTCACCAATTACTTTGTTCCCTTGCTCCATGACTTACTAATATTCTCCCAGCCATACCTCCAGTCAGAGAGGATTTTATCTGAAACCACCCACTGGAACAAGCAATGTGGAAAAACCCTGTTTTTGTAAATAGTGCTGCAATAACCTGACTGCAGCATTGAAGCCTTAAGTCTAAAGGATGAATAATTCAGTGGGAGTACACCAAATTACATAACTAATTTGTGAAAATACGCTTTAGGCACTTGAGTGCAATTCCAGAAACTTTTGTGTGCTCTGTGTTGCAGTAATGTTCCTTAGGATGTGTTTAATTTCAAGATGCAGCGTAATATTTTCCCCTGACAAAATCAATAGAATCTATGAGAAAGTTTACAAAAAATACAGAGTTTTTACACTATAATCATTGTTCACCTACCTGGCTGTCAAACCTGCTTTCCCCTTGTTTGCAGCCCTGGAGTCTGGTTACATTCAATGGCACAAATTCAATATAAGTGGCACACCACCTGCAAGCAAAGCAACACAGATTTTTTCATGCCCAGTTGATTCAGGTATCTGTACAATCTATAAGGGAAGGTCAGGGAAGGGTAGTTTTCTGGCTGAACAAGAAAAAGTCTTGCCAGAAGAAAAGGCTGTGGTCAGCTCTTCCCTCCCACACCGTGATTCCAGCATCTTCAGGTCTTCATCTCTCCCCCTCATCTTCAGATGTTACTCCCAGGGGAGTAACAATTGTCTTCTGTCGGTCAGTTCCCATTTGTAAGCACTAAAAATTCCTAAGAAACTGCAGGATTTTCCATGTTTTGCCTTTGTATCAATATGCACAGTCTTATACCTGCACAGGATCATGAAATGCCTTTTAATTGAGGTGATGATATTTATTTTTTCTGTCTGCTGTGTCTTTTTCATGGTCATGTCTATAAATTTGAGTAGTCTTAAGCCTCCTGCTGAGCAGCAGTTCAGAAGCTGTTACCCCTGGTTTCCTGGGTTCATCTCTTCCATTAAGAAGTGCACAAAAGAGACCTGAATTTTTAAAAGGATTCTTAATAAAGAGCAAAAAACTGAATCTGGAATCATCATCTGTCTGAAACATTAAAAGAGCTCAATACCATTTTCAGCTCACTATTAAATAACGGATAGATACACTGTGTCCAAACAAAAGTGTGTGTGATTAAAATAGTTGGTAAAAGAACTACATTCATTTGGTCCACTCTCTGTCATTCACACATTTGATATGCCAAGTTTACTAAATATGGATGACATTGGCTAAATTATTAGCAGCTGTATTTTCAAATAACAGAATTTCTGGATACCAGGGATAATAATCCAAATCAAATAAGTTATTTTTTTTCCCTGCATATACAGCTATGCTAATTTTGAGCTGCTCTGTAAAGTTTCTTTAATTGCAATCAAAGATTTTATTTGTTTACATATAATGGGGTTTATATTTATTTTTTAATTTTTTTTATCTTCACTCATCTGAGGCAAACTTCATTCTTTTAAATATCAAGTTAAGCCATCTTTGTTTGAGATTTTAGGTACAAACTACTAGCTTTGAATAAAAATGACAATTAAAAGAAATCAGAGTTATTTTAAGGACTAAGTATGCGGCAAATAAACCAGCTAAAATTGCATTTTGCTTAAAAGCATCTGTACTGACATCTATAGGTTGTCAGAAGTGAATTCAGGATTTTCAATGACAACATCATACCCTGCTGTTTCCTCTGTACTAGTTTTATTCAAAGCTCCACATTGGGGTCTCTACCCGATTTACTTGTGTGTTTCAGGGGGCACAACTGCGAGTCAAAGGCTAACATCAGTAACTCAAGTCTGCTAACACTCACTTTGCAATTGCTACTAGTGGTTTATTGCTAGTTTTGGCCATGAGTTGCTGCCAGTTTATGAGAAAGCATCACTTTTTATTTTGCATACAGACACTACATTTTCTAATGCTTGCCCTTTAGTTCAGGCTTTGCCATCCCATGCCAGAGGTTCCATAAGAATGGCAGGCCTCTGTAAAAAGCTGCCTTGAGGGTTTTGTTAATGGTTTCACATGTTATGGCAAAAACTAAACACTGCCAACTGTGTAGAGACTTTCAAATCCTTTCCTGTTATGGCATGTCCTTTTGTAGCCACATTATAACTACATATATCCCTTTAAAATAATTTAGTTACATTTTAGCCTTCAGGTTAGTATCCCTGGTGGTCACATGAGATACAAACCTCCTAATAAAACATATTCCCATAAACCCCCTGCATTTCTGTGTAGGTGGAAAGGATACTGACTGATACCTGACAGTATAATTATGGAAACTATCTTTACCCTGTTTTCTTGAACGTGTTTAAGTGAATTACTTTATTACTTCTCAACCACTCACTTTTCTATTTACTAAGGGAACAAAGTTTTTTGGAGTTTCTGACTCTTCCCTTCCTTTCCCCATGAGAATAACATCTACACAAGTCAGTACTATACAGTGTATTTTTTTACCTCTTTATGAAATACCACGAGAATATGAAATAAACAGAAGGCATTCATGGCAAAAGCAATAATGTCTTCCAAATTGTGGGTTAAAATGTGCAGATGTAATCTAGGTTTTGTTTGTGGGTTTTTGCTCTTTTTTTTTCCACTGGAACTCAGAAGAAGCATCTAATGTAGGAAAAATATCTTGCAGCCAAAAATAGTCTTTCTTGATGCATATGGGAAAGTATTGCTGATTTACACATTTCACTTCTTAGAATGTCGGCAGAGTTCTATAACTCTTTTCCCAAATTTATAAAGTACTAATTTATATCACAGCAGTTTCCAGTGCCTTCATTCTGCCTAGGTGTTCAGGGATACTCACAGGTGTAGGTAGAACAGAACAGTGAGGGTCTAACCCCATTTGAACAACTTTTCAGTGGCACCAGCTGCTCATTAAAAACAGGATCCTCTATCATTCTTGGGGCTTCTGCTCCTCTCCACTGTATTCTTTTACAAAGAAACCTTGTATCTGGCCTGGAGTGACTATTCTTATTTCCCACGGGTATTATAGATATTAGGTTTTTGATATTTTGTTTTAATCTTGCATTTGTAGATCACTAACCTTACAGCCTCATTTACCTTCTTCACAGCTACCTAGGACTTTCTTTTTGCCGAGCCCTCTTTCCCTGTAAACGCTAAATTAACAAAAGCATCCGAGGGTGGGTGCATGAGGGTCAGGAGGAGGGTGTGTGTTGAAAGAGTGACATCAACTGAGACAATAAAAGGGCTTCCAAGTTACTTAGAAGCTCTATTTTAAAGTTACATTTAAGGGGTCCACTAAACCAATTCCATAGTCTTTAAATATACTTGACATCAAGAGACAGTCATCCGCCGACATACCCAAACCAGAAACCTCTCTAACATTCTATCTGGTAAGTACACTCTACTTTTTTTCCAAGTTCTCTGGAAGATTTATTTAGAATATTTTATCATTGATTTTTATTCATTTTTTTGCATTAATTTCTTTCAGACTATCTTTAAAAAAGGGTATTAGTGAAATGAAATTGTTACATTATCTGAACCAAACTTGTGAAGTTAAAAAATCTGAGACAGTGAGTTAGAAATATCTTGAAGTGAATTCAAGTCCTGCATTTATAATATTGAGTTAGATGGACTGCTAGGACCACATTCACACTGTCATGTAAGAGACCATGTTATAAATGCTTTTCTGACCCAGAATAAAGCAGCAGAAACTATTGCAAAAATGGTATTGTGCTTATGTTACCTAAGTTTCAGTTACTCTGCGTCAAATTTCTTGAACTGCCACAAAAAGATGCCTTTTCTGGCTACCAATACTGAAAATTCAAACTGGAAACTGATATTGGAACTTTGTCATTTCCACCTGTTGCAGCATCTTCAGAAATAAATATTTTCCAAATATATTCCAAATGGCAGTTCTGCTGGTGATGTACCAGTCAGAGGGGAATTCATACAAGCAATGCAGGATTATCCCTGAAAAACTGAAGGGCTCAATTCTGATTTCTCTCATGTCACTAAACAGGCACTGACAGAACTCAGTAGAGTTATGCCTCTCTGCAGAATTACCAAGAAAAGTTCCAGCCTCTTCCTTCTAAAGAACATACAAAAGACATAGATAAAAGAACAAAACTTTTCACTTGCATAGCTATATACAAGTATTTCACTATACTTGAAGGCTATAAAGTAGTAATCATAATAGTAGTAGTAGCAGCAATACTACTAGTAATAATAATATTGGAAGAACACGGTGCTTTTCACCCAATTATAAGAGATAGGTACCTAGATGATGATGATGATGATGATGATGACGATGATGATGATGATGATGCAGAGCAACTAAGGCTGAACAAAGTTCACAGAGCTGTCTAGAAAGTAACAGTATGTTGCTTACAAAATTAGGGTTACAACTAAATTCTTCATTTGCCTTCCGTACTCTAATCCGTTTCACACACAAAAATATTTTTTCAGAAACACTTACTGCTGTCTTTCTTTGGAATTAAGAGAAATTACTTGAAACACAGACTCACCCATGTATTGATTTCTATCTTTGTAGACAAAATGACTTCTATAAAAAACCTGGCCTGGACTGCAATCATCTTCTACGCCATGTGCTTTCTTACACACTCTGATGGGAGGCCGATGGTGTAAGTACATTGCCATGCACTGGATGGCTTTGGGTGCTCTTGAGAGCATGGTGGGTTTTCTGTGTGTACCTTTGTGTGTGTGCAAGTCCTGCCCTGCTTTTGAACCCTTTGGCCAAGCTGGCCAAACTCTGTGCTCTGGATACACCTACAGAGATCTCAGGCGCTCTGAGTTCTCACGTATTTTTTGAAAATATGCAGCTGAATAGAGGGAGGAAGAGAGTGTAAGTCTTCTCTTGGGAATACCATTGGGTAAGCTGCATCTCTTGGGGGGCCACACAGGAGGGCATCTTTTGTACTGTGAGAGAATCTAGCTGGAACTCACACTAAGGCATTAACAGCGACCAGTTGAGGCACAAATCCACAGGGGATTGTGATTCCTTAGCTCTAATGATCACCAAAAACTGCCACTGAATAAATGCCATGGTTTTATTAATCTAACTGACCTAACACAATATAAGCCCCAAGCTCAGCTACAACAGCTAATATAAATTATAAATACACATAACCATGCTACTTCCAATTTTTGATGCCTTCTCACTAATTTATCCACTACCAATAGCAAATCACCACCCACCCACCCTCCGTTCTCCAGGTAACAAACTGAGCAAAATCTGCCTTTAAAGAGATCCAGTCAGATTGATTTGACTTTCACTTGTTCAAATACCAATTCTAGTTACTCACAGCTTTGTTTTCTTTTGTGGGCTTTTTGTAATTAGTGATTCAGAATAGAATTTCTTACCATCCCCTGACAGATATTAATACTATAGTGCAGATAATTTTACTGAATGTTTCGGTGGAAGGTTTTGATTTACTGGACTCTCTAATCATCCTGTTATTTTATGTCCTACTTCTCTTATTCTAAGTCACTTGACTGATTCTCCTACCAGACCTTGACTGAAAAAAAGAGCATATAAAACAAATTTTTCAGCAATTAAACTAGGTGGCAACTGGGCTTGCTAACCACGTTTTAAACAAGATCTCAGAATTCCCTACAAAAACTCCCAGACTTCTGCAAACTCTTCTAGGGAGTCTAGAACAACATTTTCCCATTCCTTACAAATCAGAAAGGCAGTATTGTGATATCTCAGAAAAATTCCCAAACCTGGGTCTTTGAGTGAAGATCCAGAATCCAGGAAGGGTCACCATGAGTCTCTTCCTTTGCTTTTCTTTCATGCAGGAAAAGATCAGTGAGTGAGATGCAATTGATGCATAATCTTGGAGAGCATCGGCACGCCGTGGAGAGACAGGATTGGCTCCAGATGAAGCTGCAGGACGTGCACAGTGCCCTGGAGGACGCTGGGACCCAGAGGCCTCGGAACAAGGATGACATTGTGCTGGGCCGGAGGCTGCTCCCTGAGCATCTGCGGGCAGCAATGCAGAAGAAATCCATTGATCTGGACAAAGCTTACATGGATGTCCTCTTTAAAACAAAGCCATAATGAAAAAGAGCCAGAGCGTTGTGTC
This sequence comes from Sclerurus mexicanus, assembly GCA_013396755.1. Taxonomy (NCBI): domain Eukaryota; kingdom Metazoa; phylum Chordata; class Aves; order Passeriformes; family Furnariidae; genus Sclerurus; species Sclerurus mexicanus. The sequence continues at coordinate 477,209 of VWZF01006548.1, forward strand.
TGTCCACGTGAGCACGTGTCTGTATATCACTGATCAAGTAGGGCATTTCATTGTTATTTATTCAAACTGCAGTTAAGGATTAAAGGCTCCGTTCAAGATTGTGGCCCCCATTGAGTTAGACATTTCACAACCAAATAATAAAATGTATTTACAGTCTGCCCAGGACCCTTGCTGCTAATTTCTGGGTATCTTTCGGCTAATATATCTTATAAATTGCCAGCATGAAAGAAAAAAAAGAAGCCCAAAACAGTAAGAAAGTTGAAAAATCATTTAAGACCTGTTCTGCAACTCTTACATGGGCAGCATTTGTATATAATCATTCGGCCTGCTTGTACTGTTAACCAGCAAAGAATAAATGCAATGGAGCCTGTCTCCAGAACAGGGCACCCTTTTGTGTAGAGTTAAATTCTGTTTAACTTTGTACTAAGGAAAATATGTAAACTTAAACCCACATTGATTTTCAGAAGAAGGCTTAAAATGAGATGAACATTAATTACATAGCAAAAGCTGCATGATGATGATTTAGGATTAAAGAGTGCAAACATAAAAAGAAAATAAAGTAGGAAGGCAAAGCTTAAGATTAAAGTACAATGGGATAAAAGTAAAACAAATTCTGAAGAATGAAATTTTGCAAAATGCTGAAATGAAGGGAAAGTTTGATTACCTTCCCCTCCTCCAAAAGATGATAGCCTATAATTAACTGCAGAAACAGTGGGAGCAGAGATGGTGGTACATATGTAAGCACTGCTCTAACTATACTGGGAAACGATTCTGCACCAGGCAATTACAACTGAAACAAAAATCTTGCAATACACTTTTTTTGTCCCTCACTTTCTCTATAAACTCTCTATTTCTAAATTCCCGTATGTTTTGTTAGGCCTCATGTGCAAGTAATTTTTGTTTGTGAGACCAATGGCTCTCATAAATAAAATTACCCATTTCCATATGCAAAATTGTGTAGAATTGGGATCTCAGTTTTCCAAGTCTCCAAAATAAGAAACATTAACATGCAGAAATCAACCTGGTAGAGGAACCACGAGCTCTAATACCTGAGCAAGACTCAGAAAGAAATGGATATTGAATTGACATGGATGGGAAAAATCGATTATGACAATAATTTTAAAAAGCAGTAAACGCAAAATGATTTCCCATGGTACGTGCACGGGTATGTTTAGGATCCTCAGTCAGTTCTCAGCAATGAGAAAGTTTTCTCAGCAGGAACAATGTGGGTGCCTCCAAATTTGCCAGAGCTCAAACCTGGTTGAATTGCTGCTCTGAGCTGAAGTGGCTGTGTGTATGTTCCCATGTTGATTCTTATTTGTTTGTGTGATGTCTAGCACAGCTTTGGGAGCCTGGTAAAAACCTCCTAAGTCATTAAAAATATAAATGCATTCTGCTGAGGGCTAGAGACTTGTAACTAGTGAGCTGTAGTTCATCATCTTGGCTATACCTCTACCAATGTAAAGGTCCTGATGCTGCGAGCAGGTGGTGTGTCTGTTTGTAGAATCGAGGCCTTAAAGTGCACTTTCTATTTATTCTTTTATCAGACATCTGTGCTAACTTAAATAAAATTGCATTTTTGTACCTATGTCTCACTTATATATTACCAAATAAAGTGGACCAAAAGCTCTTGGACGTTATTTTAAAGCCTACTAAGTGACTGACCTGTGACTATTCTGATACAATTTAGCATTTGGGGCAAGACTATTAAGCCATTTTATTTTATTACAGCAATATAATTACAAAAATAATGATGAGAGAAATTTTGATTTTTCCTTTCACCTTTCCTGCACACAAAATCATATTGGTGGTTAAACAAAAGGTGTTTACCAAGTACAAACTTACTTATGGTCCCTTACAATAATGACACGTGCAGAAGCTGTGCAATCTTCAAGTGCCAAAATCATAAACTGTTTCATTTTTATCTAACAAAGTATTCTGTTCTCTAAACAGCTTATTCTTCCAAATCTTCAGCTACCCAGTAGACAAAAGAAGCTTCCATGAGTGTTTAAACTTTCTGTACACTTACAATATGACTCTTCAGCACTAAAGACAGCACAGTGGCAGATTAATTAGTGCTAGGTAATGCCCACTAGAAATAAAATGTAGTTGGAATTGAATTACTTACTAATTATCTAGAAAACAGATTTGTTCTGGCTTTTCAGCTTAAACCTCTGATCAGTGTAGCAGCAGTTAAAACAGCAAAAGGTTCAGAGTGGGGCAGAGGATATTATCAAAAATATTTTAATACCAAAAAATTAAAAGATTCATCTTCACCTGGACAAATGTGCAACTTTGGTCACCTCTCTTTCACAGACTAGGGGGACCAGAAGGAGGATGGCATTGCTCTTGGGGATGCTTGAGTTCTTTTCCCACACTGGAATGTGCCTTAAGTGTATGCCAGGTTGTGCGCTTGCATGTCAACAGTGTAAGTCACTGCCTGCCCTTCACAGCAGACTCAGACAGGCATGTGACTGCCCAAGGAGACTTCAGAGCTCCTCTCAGAGTGAGAAGAAGTTAAAAAAGTATTAAGTCCACACCCCTTCAAATCCACAGGATCAACCTTCCAGAAACGAGTTGTCTCTAGAAGGCCTCTTTGCTCCTGAAGGATGTGGTTTCTATGGACATTCTTTTGAGGGAGGAAACAGAACTACAGTCACAGGATCATCAGGGTTGGAAGGGACCTCTGCAGATTATCCAGTCCAACTCCTCTGCTAAGGGAGGATCACCCAGAGCAGGTGACACAGGAATGCATCCAGAGAGGAAGATTCCACAACTTCCCCAGGCAGCCTGTTCCAGTGCTCCGCCACTCTCAATGGAAAGAAGTTCTTCCTCATGCTGAGGGAGAGCTTCTTGTGTTTTAGTTTATGGTCATTGTTCCTTGTCCTGCCACTGGGCACCACTGAAAAGAGTCTGGCACCACCCTCCTGGCACCTTCATTTGGGATATTTTTACGCAATAATGAGATCCCCTCTTAGTCTTCTCCACACTCAACACATCAGCTCCCTCAGGAGAGATGCTCCAGACCCCTCATCATGCCTGTGAGCCTCTCCAGTAGCTGTTTGTCTTTCTTGTACTGAGGAGGCCAGAACTGGACACAATACTCCAGATGTGGCCTCACTAGGGCCAAGCAGAGAGGATCACCTTGCTTTATAATCTGACAAAGGCTTTTTGCCAAGACCTGTGTCCTCAAAGACCTACCCTGTGCAGATGCATGTCTATTGTACACACCTGGTTTTTATAAAATTCTCACTGCAAAGAAAAATAATCACGTCTCTCACTGGTGACTCATTTAAACAAAAGCCACTAATATCAATATCCATCCTCAGGGGAAGTAAAACAGTAGCATGTGAAAAAAACCTCAATGACCTTCTGAAAACCTATCAAAGCTATAATCACCAGAAGTCAAAGAGAAACAAGATAATTTGTGAGGTCTGTAGGTAAAACCTGTCACTGGTGATTTAACTACCAGTGACATCGCTTTCTCGGCTGCTTCTGACTTTGGCTGCTGTAAATGCTTCTGTTTCAAGTTGCTCAGTTCACTGCTAAACGTGTAGCATCTGACTCCTCACCTTGTTAGCACGTTCTGACATTAGCTTTTGTGAGAGCTGCTTGGCCCTCATTGTTCTGCTGCTGGATTTCTAGAACTGTGTGATTTATCTCTGTGGCTATTGTTAAAGGGTGCAAAAGGGAATTAATTTAACAGGTTCATGTTTTGCTGTATATTGTAGCAAGGCTTCAGTCCTTTTTTGGGCATTTTGGTGTAGAAAAGGCACAAATCCTTGCTCTCTTGCCCCCCCTTCCCCTCCTTTCCCCAACGATTATAAGGAGTACAATTTGCCTGTCTAATATTCCCTGCTTGAAGCTGATGCAGATCCTAAATGTACACCTCAGGCAAATCCAGAGGTGCACACTCACTGAGTCCTGAGATTAACTCTTAGGTGTCCCTGAAAGAGGAGGATGTAAGATATGCAAGAAGCACTGGCTGCACAGTTCCAGGCTCTGGAATCTAAATGTATGAAGTTCCTCCACCAGTGGTTAAATCAGAATCCCCTCTCAAAGAGCATATACTCATCTGTAGATTATAGATTCACGTTCCCTCTTACCCACATGTTTTCCATGGGAAGTCTGGTCCAATATTGACTTAGAATAGGGTTTTAAGAGATTCCGGTAAGACCCCGTACACAGTGGTTGGCCTTCAGAGTGGAGCTTCCCCAAAAATATTCCCTGTGCAACCAGACTGGCTTCCCAGAGAGCACAGAGGGGAACAGAGCAGCATTCAAAAGGTTGGGCAGGGGTTGGCTCCTTCTCTTCCTCCTCCCCAGATGTTCACTAATTCAAATTTGCTTCAATATACTGATGGTCTGGAGTTCTGTGACCCTTTCACCTGATACAGAAGTCAAGCCCTGCTTAATGATATTTAATAATGATGCAGTAGAGAATACCTCTCAACACCTGGGACCCTTCATTCAGGAACTGAATTTTCCCAAAATGAGGGGCATGGTAGTTCTGCTGGGGTGTCATGGAATGACGGCCAGGGCCATTAATTATATTCCTAAACATACTGTGGATTTCACAGACTCTATACAAGCTACAGGGCTGTGCAAACATACAGCTGGAATTTAAAACAGGAGTCAGGTTTAGGATGAACTTTGAGATATCCGACGTAGATGAACGGTATTATGTGATACCTGTGACACTTGTAATCCCCTCCGTGCTGCTCCACAGGGATATCCCGGCTCCTCAGGGGTGATCCCGGCTCCTCAGGGATGATCCCCATTCCTCAGGGGAGATCCCCATTCCTCAGGGGAGATCCATGCTCTTCAGGGGGGATCCCAGCTCCACAAGGAGATCCTGGCTCCACAGGGGAGATCCCGGCTCCTCAGGGGAGATCCCCAATCCTCAGGGGAGATCCCCATTCCTCAGGGATGATCCCGGCTCCTCAGGAGAGTTCCAGGCTCTTCAGGGGGGATCCCGGCTCCATAAGGAGATCCCCGTTCCTCAGGGGAGATCCCAGCTCCTCAGGAGAGATCCCGGCTCCACAAGTAGATTCCGGCTCCACAGGGGCGTTCCAGGCCCTTCAGGGGAGAGCCCGGCCCGAGAGGGGAGAGCCCGACTCTGCAGGGGCTATCCCGACTCCCCAGGGCTATCCCATCTCCCCAGTGCTATCCCAATGCCCCAGGGATATTCCCAATTCCCCAGGGATATTCCCAATTCCCCAGGGATATTCCCAACCCCACCCCCCGCCGTTCCCCACCGCCTGCGGGCGGCGCTCTCTCTCCAGCACCGGCCCCTCACACCGCCGGCCACGGCGATACACCTCGTTTCTGTCACTGTCACTCNCACCCCAGGGCAGTCTCACCCACCACGTCCCGGAGCTTGGGCGCCCCCAAAGCCCCGCAGGTGGGTGTACACCCCCACACCTTTCCCCCCTCACACACACACACNCCTTTCACACTCGTCGGGGTTTTTTAAATTATTTGTATTTATTTTGTTCACTTTTCCTCCCCGTTTGTTTCCTCCCCCCCCCACCCCAAGTTCTGGGTCGCCGCGCGTCTCCA
>VWZF01006548.1:483284-559623 GCA_013396755.1 Sclerurus mexicanus
CCCCCGCCTTGGTGCCTCAGGGCTGTGTCCCCACAGGGGACACCCCAGGGCAGTCTCACCCACCACGTCCCGGAGCTTGGGCGCCCCCAAAGCCCCGCAGGTGGGTGTACACCCCCACACCTTTCCCCCCTCACACACACACACAGCTCTGCCCCGGCCGCGCCGCCTCCAGAGCGCTGTTGTTGTGTGGGGTGCCATGGGCGGGCTGGACGCGGGTTAAAATCGCCGCTTTTCGTCGTGTGTTGTTTGTGGGCAGGAGCTGCAGCGGCCGTGAGGCCTGTGCGGGGAGCTCGGGGCTGCCTGACAGCCGTCATGTAACTCCTGAGCACGCTTGTTTTGCATAATCCCTGAGCAGTGATTTACCCACTCAAACTATTTCGTAACGAGTTTGGTATCTTTGTCATTTTTTTTCTACTTAAGCATATTTGATTTGCATAAAATATGGATTGCTTGTGTGATAAATCTGTCATAGTACGATTATGTGTTGCTGTTGCCTGTCGTTTGGGGTTCTTTTTTTAAATTCACTTTTGATTTTAGCTGTTGCTTCTGCATCTTTTCCCTCTTTGTCTCTGATCCCACTCACTGTGTCACTTTAGAACTCTTTCGTTTCAGAATTGGGATCCAGCTCCATCACAGACCTCTTCCAGGTTTGTTCCAGTCACTTGTCTGGCTTCTTTGTCCAGAGTAGTGGTTGAGCACTATCTTTTTGTTCTTTATTGTTGGCTGCCTCTTACAGGTTTGAATTCACGCTTAAAATCTGGTTTCTCAGTAACCTTTTGACTGTCATCGCTGTTCTCCTTCCTTTTTTTTTTGCTTGTGTTCTTCATGAATCATCTTCAGTGATTCATTTAAAGAGTACTTAACTCTCTTGTTGCTTCAGCTTCATTGATCCTTTCCCTGGAAGATGCTCTCCCTCTCCTTGGTTTGTTGTTGAATTAGATGTCCCAGAAATACAATTCAAATTAGCAATCTCACACTATTTATAGTTCATAAGATAATAGTTCACACCTGTTGTCTTTTATCTGAGCTAAAAAATGCATCTCTGCATCATCCTGTATAGGTTACCTTGAGTTCCTATAGCGTGAACACAGGTACAGTCAAAAGGAACTGGTTGATTTTTTTGTGTGTGTTCTTTTCCTTTTTTCTCCATTGCTCTGTAGTTAAGGAAGGCTTGGTCCACCATGTATGTCCTGCAGGTCTGTCAGTGTGTCTTGACTGGGTCTCTTGCAAAACATCAGAGATTTTCTATTAAGATGCAGATCTCCAGCTGACAACCTTTGCATATTCTCTCTCAATTTGTACCATTTCTGTCTCAAAACCTCATCATCCATCCCACCTGCGCTTGTCTGTACCTTGGAATTTTTTTCAGCACATTTGTGTAGGTGCTTTTGCCCAATGTGTTAGTGCCAGGGAAGCTGGGGGTTAAGAAAGACAACAAGGTAAAGCAGTTCTCATATCACACATTCAATTCCTTTTTTTGAAGCCCAGTTTTCCTTTTAGGCACAATTGCGCTTGAAAATGGTGAACAGCTGATGTGTGGATGACACTGCTTGTTAAATTAGTAACAGATGTCATCCCTGTTGGTTTTTCTGCCACTTTCCTTTTACTTGTATGTTTTCATAGCTTGTGCTCTTGAGTCTGGGGCTGCTTTGTCCTGTGTATGTACACAAAATCAGAACCTCACTATTTGCCAATGTCTTTCAGCACCGCTTTCCTTTAGCAGTGTTGCTTGAGTCCTGGCCTGGTGAGGTTGCTTATCAATAGAAGTGTGTATCCCTTTAAAATATGTATAAAATCAAAAGCTAATTTAGAATTCATTTCAGATGAGAAAAATGAGATGAGAATTTTCTTGCTCACTGAGATGTGTTGTCACTGCTGGGTACAGCCATGGGTATAGACCTCACCTGTTTGTTCAAGAAACCTGTTTGATGCTCTGGTGCTGAGTGTGATGAAGCCCTCTGTACTGCTGGGCCACAGGCTGCAGGGCCAGTAGTACTGGCAAGGAGCTGGGTTCTGCTCCTTTTTCCTGCAGTGACAGCCATGATTCTGCTTTTGGTGGGAGAAGTTGCTCAATCCACTGAGCTTTTTACAGATTTCACAGTGAGTCCTAACACAGAGGGAGTTGGGAGTCATCTGCCTCTTGCTTTTTTAGGTTTCCATTGTCAAATGTTTTATCACCATGTTCTCTTTAGGAATTAGAAAGTTAAATCTTGCAGGATAGTCGCTGGATATCTGTTGTTTATGGTTTTATAGATAGGAATATCATCAGCTTCCTGTGACTACTCTGTTTTTTTTTTCCCTTTTTCCTTTCTCATTAAAAGAAGCTTCAGCCCTGACCTACTATGTTAATGTTGAGACTGTATTGCAAAGGATGTTTCTTAGCTGTGTTTTAATCAGTGTCAGTTTGATAACATTTCAGTGATGATGATTTATAAAGCTGCTTTATGTGCCTGAATTGTGACAGATGTCTGCACTAGTTTGCAACAAACTCACTTGACAGGTATGGATTTCCATGATTTGTGGTGTTTGCATTATGAGCATGTGTCCTTTGAACTGCATTTCTTAATTAGGATGTAATGTCACTGTGCTTGCGTTCCCAGTAAATCTGACTTGTAAGTTCCTTTTTGTTGTTTCTGCTTTTGTGCTTTGATGACTGGAGGCAGTGAACGGCAGACTGTCACCCCTTACAGAAAGCCTAAATATTTAATCTGAGTCTTGGAGTTTCTCTGTCACAACTAATGCCAGGTTTTGTCCTAACTGGTTACTTGACTGGTGGAGCTTTCCAGTTATCCTGGTTCACCTTTACAGTGTATTTTGCTGATGGGGCAGGTTGGAGCAGACAAGCTTCTGAAACTTGCCCTACTTTGGGAAATGCTTCTGACCAAAGCTTAAAGCTGAGTAGATGCCTGAAGTTTTGCATGTCATTATTTGAATGTTGTCTTCAGTACTGACAGCTGGAGCAATCAGTTCTTTGTTCTACCGGATGAGCTGGTGGCCAGAAGAAATTCAGGGTAGTTTAATTCTCTTTCTTAGTAAGACTCCAGAGCTTTGCAGCCTACAAGTATTCTTAACAAATATAGTGTGGCTGGCTGGTGTTCATACTGGTTGAGATTAGCTTTGCTTCTTTCCTGAAAGATTTCCAAAGAGCCTTCTCCAACCACCACCACCCCACTCAACCTGCATCTTGTAAAAGGCAAGTCCTGCACCTCACAAAAGTGTATGTCTGCTTCTGTTCAGCATCTGATGTTGTCTAAATCTTACTTGATCTGCTGTGCATCTTTTGTGCATTGTATTTTGTCATGGCACAGAACCAAATATGCTTTAGGCATTATTTAAAATAATCTGTTCAGCATCTGTCACAGGTTAGTGTAGGGTACATCCTTTCACAAGCTCTTCGAGGAGCGGTGTAAACACATTAATTGCTGTATTTTTCAATGCCTGGGGTGGCTCTACTACATCGACTTCTAGCTTTTCAAACCCACTGGGTGTCTTTACATTTCCCTTGTATTTCAGTAGCCTACAACTTTCATAAATTAGTGATGATTCTGGCTTCAAGTTGATGTTAGCAGATCTGAAGTGTTTGAGCTGTCTGTGTTGAAACCTTTGAAAATTAAAATCTACTGCCTGATTCCCTGTTAGTCCTTGTAATGATTCTCTGAAGTGTTAGTGTCCTAGTTATAGGGACTGGACCAGTTTGTCACTATGTGGGTGTAATCAAAAATGTATTCTACACCCTCTATGTCGTTTCTGATGGGCTGTTAATAATGGATCATTTGCAGCAGCTTCCCAGGGCACACCTGACACTTCAGGCTACAAGCTGGATGTTAAAGAACTATGGGAGACAGGGGAGTGTTTCTGTCTTCACACCAGTGACTCAGCTCTGATAACTCCCCTCCAGGGAGGCATCAGCACCTTCACACCCAGCCTGAGGGGTCATCTCTGCTAATGGCCCATTAGGAACTGGCACAATAGGCAGCTGCAACCTCCTGGACCATCAGAGATTCCAAAAATATCCCATGACTCACAATCACCCATTGTGAAACTCCCCGCCCTGGGGGAGGTACTGGGCATTCCCACCTGAACCTGAGCATATATAATCTTGGGGTTTTGGGACTTCTGGGGCCACTCGTCGGATCCAGAGGGGGACCAGAACCTCAGCAGGACTGCGACTGCAACTCTCGACCAGGCTGTGACCACCATCCTCTCCAACAGGTTTTCCTTTTACTTTGTGCTCAGGGGACCATGTGGTGCTCAGCACAGGGGCTAACAAATGCCATTCTGTTCGTGTCCCAGAGTGCTCGGTTATACGTCTGGTTTTTTGGGGGTTAAAACCAATTTTTCTCTCATTGTATCTTTTGTTATCTTTCTGGTAAATTGTAACTGACTTGTAATTTCTCTTGAGTCAGGCTCATTTTTCCTGCTGGTTTACCTTGAAACCAGCACAGTTAGCTTTCTGCAGAAGGGTATGAAATCATTCCTTACACCTGGAGAATTGCTTATTAGCTAAGTAGAATGGCAGTCGCTTGGGCCAGTGTGCCAGTGTTGTGTGATCTGTTGAGGATATTGGAATTTGATTCTGTATTTTGTGTATTCCCAGTGCCTTTTTGCCTTTACCAAGCATTTCAGATGCAGTTCCTTGATTTCCTGAAAGGTGTGGAATTGTATTTGGGGCCATGCACTCTTGCAGGCTCTTTTTTTGTTTTTTTTTACGCACAAGATCAGAATGTTCCTCAAAACATGCTTCGTTTATTGCCCACAGTGAATCCATGAAAAAAAAAAGGAAAATTAAACCACAGCTGAAACATTTTCTATTGCAGAAAAACAAGGGTTTGCAGAATTGTTTAAAAATAAATCAGGATGACTAGTTAGTTACTGTATGTAATTTATGCAGCATTTGGTAATTGAAAAAATCTATTTTCAATTGAGCAAAGCATAAAAGAATTCCTTATTTATAGTCTTACAGGTTTGTTAAATCTTGAAATAAGATGGATAAACCCATTTGTTTACAATGCACACGAGAATGCTATCAGCAGTGGTCAAGGAGAAAAATTGGCTGTGTTGCAGCAGATTGTTTTTTAGAGAAATGCTAATTGTTGAGATCTCGTGGAGTGGAGGATGGAGGGAACACTGTCTCTTGTTCACAGTGTGACATGCTTGGAACTAAGTAAGAAGTATCGCAAACTGTAGCTTTGGACACTTGGGTTGTTTATCTTCTTTTCAGAGCTGTTTGCCAGTCTGGTACTCCATCAGTGACACTGCTGGGCTTCCTGGGATGCTTTAAGCTGGGAAAAGGGAATGCTGGTGTTCATGAGTAGCAGCCCCATTTGTTTGTTTCTGTCCTTCTGTGTCATCTATTGTTTGTAATGGCTTAAGCGTGTAGCTGCATAGCAAAGCAGATTGAGGAACTGATCCTACTTAAACGAGGCTTTTTCTTTGAAGTGTGTGTGGTCCTGTACGCTCCTGTGGCATTTTCGCTATAAGAGAGATGGGGAAAAGGCAGAAAGCATGAGACACTTTAAGGAAGTGACTTTAAATTGGCCTTTCAGCTGCAGTTCTCATAGAAACAGCTGCTTTTACACATCTTTCCAGTTCAAAAGCTAAATTCAAATATTGGCATCTATGAATAGAATAAGAACTGGCTGTTGGGTGCCAGCGTGTTTCTGGTAAGGCACCTGCTTTGCTCTGTACCTGAGAGGGTGAGGTGTCTTTTAGATGGTTCTAAAGGGAAGACTGTGAAAAGAAACAAAAGCTCTTAAGGAACCGCGTGGTGCTAAATGAGCCGTCGCTGTGGTGCTTTGGCAGGCACGGGAGGCAGAGCTGGAGCCTGCGGTGCTCAGGAGCTGGGTGTGATGGCACAGTGGCAGCTGTGGTGTCCTCTGGGACGTCTCTGGTCCTGGCTCTTTGTTCCACACGGTGTTGTTACCACAACTAGCCGGACTCGCTGCGTATCTTGCTCCAGTGACTCAACCTAATGAATGCAATTTGTTCCACTGTGGGATAAAAGGTGTCTCTATTTTTGTGTTGTTTGTGTACATCATACTGCACCTAAGCTGAAATAATTGCTGCTGGAGTAACTCACAACTGGATTTATAAACCAGCCTTCCTTCCCCTTGTCTCCTTAATTATACTTTTTCTGTTCTGACAAAGGTTGTAGGTTTCTCCTTGTTAAGCTGCTGATAAATGTATGTAGATCCTATAACGTCTGTGCAATATTGTCACACATTGACTGTGCTTTGATAACCTGAATTTCCAGGTAATACACCGTGAAATGCTTATCAGTGCTTTCTGCTTTTTACTGCATGACAAAGTTGAGTATTTCCTGTAATTTTAAATAAAATGTTTCTTTCCTTTTCCTGACTTTATATGGACACCTGACCATAGGAGTCTTCCAATGAAAGTATGTTTAATTATAGAAACTGTAACAGGAAAAAGACACAACCCTCTGATAGAGGTTGTATACTTTGTGTAAAATCTATTTGGTTGGTTAGACCTGACAGTGAAGGAAAAACTTCTGTACAGTCAACCTTTTCAAGAAGCTTGTTCTCTACCATTCCAATATAATTAAAACTTTTGGGTCTAAATTTAGCTAGGAGAATCTAAATTTGCCAGAGGAGCTATTCTATTTTCTGTGACTGAAGGGACAGTTTATTTGAGAAGCGACATTGTTTTAAAGAAGTCTCAGTTCTTCTGTGACTTGCTTCCAAACAGGATAAGTTTCATTGAATGTCATGGAAATAGATTAAGGGTGAGGTGGAGATACAATGTTTCTAAAATATTTAGCATAAAATTTTAAGTAAACATTAAGCTTACGTTTCCATTACTTAGCAGGTTTATCTATCTGTAATTCGATTTTTTTCAGATGCTGTACAATCATCAGCTGCTCCCTTGTGACTGGTTTTTTGTTTTTGTAGCCAGGTCATTCTGAATTATACAACTCTCTTGACACAAGTGTCACTTACAGATATTACTTGAACACCAGTCTTTTAAGTTTGGCTGTCATTATTGACAGTCATGTGGTGGTTTGATCTGTGAGTGAATTTTAGTGGGAGTTGAACATAATATTGGATCCCAGTTAAGGAAAAGTAGCTTATCATGTCTGTTTTTATTAAATTTTTGCAACTTTCTGCAGGAATCAGTAAAATTGAGCCATACTGACTGTTTCTAAGGATTACTGTAGATTCCATTTTGGAGTGAGGATTCAGACATAACTGTTCATTCTGTTTTCCTCTTGGCCAGCCACTCAAATGGCAGAACTTCTGGTCTCTTTTCTACAGTTGGGATCTTTCTTTGAATTAACTTTATACATTTGAAAGAAAATTATGATGTGTTTGCCTTGTGTTTTATAACCAGTGACTTTTCTGTTTGGACACAGTGAAATGTTGCAAAATTGATGGTGCCTGCCCACATTTATAGAACTATATTTCTTATAACAAAATGATCTTTTTAGCGCAGGTATCAGTAGAATATATAAAGTATTACTGTCATGCAATTTAGAAGTTGTGCTTCAGTATTTCCTGTTTTCTGTAATCTGCATTTAAAAAATCAAAACCTAACAGCACTTAATTCTGCATGTCTTACCTCTTTTTCCTGTGTGGCATTACTTGAAGGTAAACACTGCTCTCTCAATGTAGGTTGTGAGTGCTGCATGTGTGCTTTTCAGAGCAGTAGTGTGAGGAAGCTGGCAGTGGAATGGCAGGACGGCCTCATCCTTATGACAGTAACTCCAGTGATCCAGAGAATTGGGATCGGAAATTGCATAATAGACCTCGTAAACTTTGTAAACATTCAAGGTAGGTGTTATGTACCATCTATTGCATCTCAAAAACTACAGTGAAAGTCCATCCTAAAGGCTACTGTATCTGGTTGTGGCAAGTCCTGTCATAAATTTGCAATTCTTAAAAGGACCGCTTCTTAATTCTTTTAAAATATATTTTCTAACATAACTGATTTGTCAGCTTCCTTAATCTGTGCTTAGATTTGTTTTGCCATGAGTTACATTCTAGTATTTTTTATTTATTTATTTATTTTAAAGCTAAATGCCTTGTCTGCATATCAAGACACCAGTTGAATGACTAAATATATGATTTTGTTTTGGGGGTGCTTGCTAGGAGTTACTTCACAACTTTTCAGTTGCTGGTACTCTCTGTTCAGTAGCATAATATGTGCAGTTTGTCCATGGTGAGAACTAATAGTTGCTTGCATGCAAGTATCACTTTCTGTAGCACTTTCTTTGTAAAGCTGTGTGCCAGATCTTGCTTTTGCCTGCATCCCTCACAGTAAGAATGTTTTTAAATGCTTCTCGATTTGACGAAATTATGAAGTTAATTAGTGTTTTTTCCAGCATACAGCGTTCAAAAAAGAACAAAAAGCAACGCGATTAGTCACCTTGCAAATCTATGTGAAGAAGCATATTGCTGGAAATATATTTAAGCATTCAAATAAGTGTGTATCTTCCAAGTACTTTGCCCTTTTAGAAGTGCTAAATATAACTGAAACATCTCTGTTAGCGAGCTAAAATTGTTAGTGATTTAAGCTTTCCCACTTGCAAGATGATAGGAAAAGAGCTAAGGAGCATATTCAATAACAGCAACTTATTTCACGCTTTTACTGCAGAGAAACTGGATTCTAATGTTGTCCAAAGTATTCTATGGGCAATTAATATTGTGTGTTATTTTCCTGTCATTAAATCTTGGATAATTGTGAGAAATCCAAAAGGGCAGGAAAAAAGAATGCACCAATAATTGAAAGGCTTACAGGGAGACCCATGTAATTAGAGGCCTGTGATGTGAATAATGGAGTGATTAACACAGAGCCAAGGAGGGTGGCTGGTGCTCCTGGTCAGTACAGGCCTGTGGAATGTAGCTTTGTGCAGCTGATGTTTTTAATAAGGTGATGGTGTCTGGAGGGTGGTTGATGGGTGCTCCTTATTTCGGATTTTAGGATCGCAATACGGCACAGCATCAGCAGAGACCAGCATGGATGTAAGGGAGTGGGGGGCTGGTTGGTGGGTGATTCAGTGCTGAGCCCAACTCATGCATTATTGCAGTCATCTCCATTCCCGAGCTGCCTCCCGTGACTGGTGATCTGGAACCAAATCCAGAACTGAGACTGGTACAGATGCCCCGTGACGTGCAGTGTTAAGTCATGAAAAGGACTCGTTAATAGCTTGTGATCTGAGTGGTTTGATAAGATGTGCAAACAGCTACGTGTTCTTCATATGACTGTTTGACAGTCAGGAGCCAGGACCTGGGCCACAACTGTCACCTGTGTTGGCCCGCTCTCCTTGGTCGTGCTGGCACCAGAAGGGGCACTACCTCCTCTGGGCAAAAGGCTGATGCAGCTGTCAGATGTATGGTGGACTTATTGTAAGCCTGGTGTCAGCAGCTCAGAATTACCTCTAACCAAAATCTTCCCTGAAGTTACTAAATGCCTCTGGAGACAGGGAAAACCCAAAGGTTGAACAGTGGCAGCTTGATCAGTCTCTCAGGATTGTTGTAGGAACAGCGTTAGCAGGATGAGCTGTAATAAACTCTAATAGCTGGAAGCTGGAACTGGGCAAATCCAGTCCAGAGAAACATGACACGTGTCTAATCATGTGTGGAGTAGTGTGGATTATCTGTTTTAGGGTAGTGTTTAAATAAAAGGCTGTGCAGTTTCCTGAAAAGGTTATTTGATGCAGATAGAAGTGAACTCAAGGACGTTTATAGCCTATGCCTTTCAGAAAAGTTGATAATTTCATATGATCTGATTTCAAGGTTCACACATCAGAAGGTATGAAATTTATGCCTCAAAAATAATGGCAGCTAAGTTGGACATATTTCTGGCAAAACACAATTTGTTTCCAATAAAATGCTGAACAGTGAGTGTTTTGTGTAAGGTTTTAATGTGTATGGTAGAAAAATAGCGTTCAAGCTAATGTGTGATCATTTTCATTCTTTTCCCCAAATAAACTGTACACATTTTGAAAATCTCTGAGAATGATAATCCAAATAATAGTTTGACGTTGTAATAGAATAAAGGACAAATTAAGGATAAGTATTTTGTTACCTTATTCCTTTGAGATACTTGATAACTTCAGGGAGTCCAATTATTTGAAAATAGTGTACTTTATTCAAAAGCCTCAACAAAATAATTGGATTTTGTGTGACTGAATATAGACATATTACTATCGATTCTGACTTAATTGGCACTTTTTCTCTGGACAGGTGAAAGTCTGTGTGAAAAATGCAGTATCAGGGGAAATATGTATTTGGAAGCATAAGTTGTAATATAACTTGAAAAGGTTTGAGTACTGCTGTCTTTCACTTTCAAAATACACCTTGTTATCATGAGGAAAAAAGTACTTTGGATTTGGAAAATGTCATGGAGAAATAAACTTTATTATAGATCTCAACAAGGGAGTAATATTTAAGATGAAAGCTGTGTTGTCACTTGGAGCTTTGGAGTATTTAATCCTCCAGCCTTAACCTTCTTAAAATAGCTTAGATAACTTTCTAGACTTAAAAAAAAAAGAAGGCATCATCCAGGTCTGTGAGCTGTCCTTCAGTGTGTGAAGCTTGTGTGGAGGCAAGGAAAGCCTTGAGGCTCGTCTCCCACCACTGTGCCGTCTGTTTGAGGCCAAGGACGTGGCACAGCTGGCCAAAGGGGGTGTGTATTGCACACTTACACAGGTTACAACTATGTCCTGTTCTTTTTAGTCGGGTCAGTGTCCAATTTTTGAAACCTGCCGAGCTCAACTGTTGTTTTCTCTCCTTTTTCTTAGTTGTTCTGAGATGGGCAATGTAACGGAAAACTTGGAAGGGAGAGATGCGGAAAATAGGGACTAAAAATATAATGCAGATGATCCCTGGTATCTAAAGAGCCTGACAGAAAGAATTCATGTGGTGCTAAAGATGACTAACTAATGACACAGTCTTGTTTGTCTAAGCTATTACAAACAATTTTTAAAAAATGCTTTTTATTTAAGTACCCGACTAAGAGGGAAGCAAATGCTGTGGAACAATATGTTGACTAAATGGTGGTGAAAGTTGAATAAGTGATCTCCGAATTCATATTTTCATTGTTAGGTATTGCTGTTCTTTATTATCTATTTAATTTTTCATTGGTTTTTAGCTTCCCACGTGTAATTTCTCTGTAGAGCTGCAGTGGTTACTGTTGTTGGAACACTTTAATTCTCTTGTAGTAAGTGCTTTTTCTGGAGATGTGGTGAAAAGCCTTTGGCTTAAATTTGCCTCTTCTTTCAGATTTGTCCTCGATTTTATTTTCTGAATCTGTTGCTGTTATAGTCCCTTTTGATAGTTTCTTATTTGTTCTTGCTGCTTAAATAGTATTAGATCCAACGTCTTGCCTGCACTACTGCATTTATGAACAAAATGTGGCTGTGCTGTGATTCTGTTGCCATGACTCTTGAATCTTTGAAGATCTTCAATTTCTTTTTAAATCTTTTCCATAGATGTGAAGTTACTGTGCAGATGCTAAATGCTGAGATCTTTTTCCCCCCAATATTATTTTTGCATGCTGGATTTGTGGGTTGTGAATGGAAATGCCACTTGTCTCAGCATTTTGTAAGTACGTGAAGCATTCCCAGAAGGATCATTTTCTTGTCTCCAGAAAAGAGATTATACATTGTGGTATCACTCCATTGTGGGACAGGTTTTATTTTTCTTCGTGTGAGCTGGATTTCTGCAGGGTTTTTTCTGCAGATTTTACAGCATGGGTCAGGCCCACACAATGTGTGGCATCCAAATAATTAGGCCTGCTTTTGTTATGGGCTCGGGTCATACTCTGAACTACTGTGCGTCATCTACTGAAAGGTAACTGCAAACGTGCCTTATTTGCAATGTGGGACTGGCAGATCACAATCTCCTCATCTGGACTTGGGAGGCACCAGGATGTAAAGCCCTCAGAAGAAACAGATGGGCTGGGAAGAGCTGTTCTTGGAACCTAGAAAAATGGGCTGCACTTGGGGATAGCTTGCAAAAACCCCAGTCTATTAATCTTTTGTAAGGTACGTAAGATATAGTGAGTGATCTTAAGTGGTTGTGGGGGTGGGTTTTTTCTTCTTTTCTGACATCCTTCATTTCTGAAATGACAACTTATGCATGTTGCTGAGAAGGAAAACCGAGTGACTTTAGGTGTGAAAGCACACGCTAAATCCTCCTGAACCTCTCCAGCACACAAATGGCCTTTTTCAAATATTATTAGATATTATTTGCGTGGACTTTGGCATCATGCAAAACTTGATCAGACCCTCACATTTAATTTGGACACAAAGCAATTATGTGTGGTGAAGTGTTTATGCTCAGAACTGGAATTTTCTATGGACAACCCTTCTCTTCGTTGTTCGTACCTTTGATCTCTGAGAGTAGGAATTATAAAGGCTACGTACAGGTTCAGTAAGTGTTTAGACCCAGGTCTTTTGAGTTTGAACTTCTGAAGCAGGTTTTTAATAAATGGAGGTATTTTTCTAGTTCTAAGGAGGATAAAATGCTTCTAAGTTTCCTGAAGTTTGATTTTTACCTAACATCCATTTTGAAAATGGACCAGGAATTGGTGTATAAATAAAGATAACCAGTATTCTTTTATGAAGGTCTTGTCTTTGGGTAGCTTGGCAGAAGTCATAAGGTGTGAATGTATTTCACTCCTGAAGGTTAAGTCCTTGCTGCTTTAAGAAATCCCTTTGGCAACTGAACGCCAGTCATGGGACTTTTTTTGTTGTTTCCTTCTTGAAATGGAACTGGATTACTAAGAAATATATTGGTTGAGAAAACACACTGAAGACCAAAATTATGTGAATATTAAAGGAGGGAGGAAAGTGTTGACAGAGATTCTGTGTTGAATCGAGGGAAGATCCTGTAGCGCTCCCCAAATTAGGCAGTGGGAATTCTTTTCCAGGGTATGGAATATCCTGGATATGCAACCCTTATTTAAGTGTGACTGCTGGACTGTGCTTCTACAAGATTTTGATGGATGCATGTCCTCACCTGAGGGGTAGTTTTGTGGGAGTTGGGAGCAAATCTATCCATGGCATGTTCTTTCTACCTGCCTTAGGAGTAAAGGAGGACAAAACATCCTAATTCTGCTGTGGAGGAGAGACCCTGTATAGGGAACCAGTGCTGAAAGAACCTGCGTGCACTTGCGCTTTTTCTTGCTGCTGGAGGACTGTTTTGTTAGAGGCAGAAAAATGCATGAGAGAGGTTTTTCCAGCATGTTTTTCATATAGCTTATTATGGCCGTGTCTTCTGTGGATTATTTTGAAGGAAAAAAGCTGACAAGGTTGATGGTTATTCTTTCCCTGGGGTATGGGGATGGTGTTTGTGTGAACCCTCACAAGAGCCTGAAAACATTAGAAAATTCACTGGCTTGGGTAACTGAAATCCTGTGAGCAGAAATTTTCCTTCCGTGTCCAAAGAGCTGCCTCTTCAGTGTATGAAGCTGGTGTTCTCCTGTCTTTCTAATCACAGCTGTCATGTCTTCCTTACTGACTTCCCTCTTTATAACAGCAGTCATTTGCTGAACAATCCCCCATATTTCTTCAGCTTTCATCATATTTTAACTATGACATCTTGATTTTTATTTAAGACTTACTTCTAAGCTGTTCTTCCAGTGTATTGTGGCTCCTTAAAACAGCCTACAGACATTCTAAAAAGAATCATTTAAGTTGTTGCATAGTGCTTACTTATCCTTCCCCAAAGAAAAAACCTTTTGAGAATTTTACCCCAACTCGTGTATTAATTTTTCTGTGTTGCTTTTTGTGCTCACTGGGCTCAACTTGTCAAGAATTTGATGATCTATTGATGTGAAGATGCACTTCAGGGGTTGGTGAACTGATTTCTGATCAGTAAACATACTGATTAGTGTAATTATATACTAATAACATTTAGCTTGTCACGAAGAGTAGTACTTTTTTCCTGTCTCAGACTTGCTGGAAAAGGGATGCTTGTAGTTAAAAAATGGAGGTTGTGCAGTCTTGTTCTCAAAAGGTTGTTGCTGTACCTTCTTGTGAACTCAGTGCAAGGTGAATTCATTTTAAATATTAATCCGGGAAGACTTTACAGGAACAAATTAACCGTGCCCTGAAACTCGCATGGGTTTGTCCGTCTGGAGCGATGAGGAGCACAACACGAGATGTGACAGGAGAAAGTCAGCGATAACCCTTTCAGGCGCGGGGTTTGTGTGCCGGGAGGACCAGAAATAGCTCCGCAGATGGTCCCTGGCGCGGTACCCAGCGGCTCCCGCTGCTCCCGCTCTTCCCACCCCGCCTGTCAGTGGCTGCTGAGGGATGGGGATGGGGACGGCGAGCCGGGATGCAGCTCGCAGGAGGCTGCGAGGTCAGACGTCAGCGGTGCACTACGCATGGCTGAGTCAGTGACTGGGAGAAACTGAATCCAATTAATATCTGGAGGGGTTGGCGTCTCCGAGCACTTAATGGACTGTGCAGCTACAGTCTCTTATCCGGGAGGGGAGGATGATGGAGGAGAAAGTAAGGCTCGCTGATGGTGCAGTGGACTACTGAAGAAATGATGGAAATGCCAAATATGCTGAACTTAACAAGTAATGCCAAAGGATGCTGATCTGGCTTTCAAAGCTGCCTTATTGGAAGGAACAGAATTCCTTTGTGCTCTGATTCCAAAATTATTTCCATGCTTTTGTGTTTCTTCCCTCATAGACACAAGAGGAAGGTGCGTATTTGCTAAGAGGAATTATCTGTGGGCATTATTCAGGAGGAGAATGAGGAAAAGGAGAAGTGCTGTCCTTTGTGCGCACAGGTCAATTGAAACATCGTGTGCTGACAAAGAACAGACTTCAGGGGGAGGAAGAGGGGCATAAGCATTGTCGTTGTGTAAGTGCTGGCAGGATGAGCAGAACAGATTCCTTCTAAAACCTTAGAGCATGGGATCTGTAACTTAGTGTGTAGATAAAGCTCTGTATCCTGATTCTACAAGTGTTGATTATGTGAATCAGCCTAGGAAAGGATGGAATATAAGTTTATATTTTAAGAAGAGTTAATCTAAGTTTTAGAAGATAGGGAAAGAAAAGGCTGAAGATCTTGCTTAATATACCGCTGTTGTGCCCATTTATTTAAGGTTTCAGGTTGGTTTTGGGGGTAATAAGGATACTGGTTTAGCACCATAATTTTGTGTATTCAAGAGCTGGTTTTATGAAACAAGTATGTTTATTGGCAGTATTCAGTAGGATGCACATGGAGGTTTTTGTATTGAAATTCATGCTAATTGTTTTGGCAGTAGAATTAATTCAGTTTAATGACTTCTTTTAATAATTAGTAATATATTCAGAGCAATATGTTGTTATGCATAAAGACAAACTGAAGCTCTCTTTCTACGGGTGACTCCAAAGCATTGAAGAGCATTTACATTTTTTAAAAACAGCTCTTTTCTTACTACAAAAATAGGAAGCATTACCAGTATGACAAGTGTGCCATTTTGATGGTACTTTTTTATTTCCTCCTTCACATCATATTAAATAGATTTGCTTAAATAAAACCTTGAGCTTATTTGGTTTTCTTCATGAGGCAACTGCCTTTAAAGAAAATGCCTCATCCCTTTACAAAGGCACAGCTTCCTTGAGCCCTGACTGAGGGGGAAAGTGAATTCTATCACTGACTTGAAGTTCTTGAATGGGTGCAGTGCTCATGTTCCAATGCTTCTTTGGAGCCAGGAAAGACCGGGATTTGAATTTGTGGAGGTTGCCTAAATATACAAATATTCATGAGGTTGTCTGGTTGTTTTGGTTGGGGTTTGGGTTATATTTTGTTTTGTTTTTCCCCATAGGAGAGTAATTGTTGAAGCAATACCCTTCTCTTTATAAACTTTTGGGTATGAGATGGTCTTACATGTCTGGTGCTTTTTCCAGCTTTAATGAATGAGGAAATGAGGCTGTTGGTTTGTTTGGGTTTTTTTTCTCTTATGCTTTTAAGTCAAAAGCAGTACATCATTAAACATGAAGCTTATAGGCTGGGCTGGTGCTGTGCCTCAGTGAGCCCATGGCTCACCCAGCACTGTGTGCAGCTTGGTGGTCATCGCCTGGGGAATTGACTGAAAGTTGACTTTGCAGATACTGCTTCGCATGGTGAGACAGAGATCTGAAGCTGTAAGGACTGTCTTGGAGACTTGAAGTGTGTACTGCACCGTGCAGGGCACCACTGGGTGCTGTGGGCTGAAATTCCAGGTTAATACAGTGTAGTGCTGCAGGAGACCCAGGGCTTCCCGGCACGTTTAATGATCAGCAGTTCACTGCTGTCTGAGGAGCCCTCGAGCTGTGTCTGCTCTGCATAGTGCTTCTGTCTAGCACAAGGCTTCCTAACTGTTTGCCTGCCCTTTCAAAGGGGCAGCTCTGCTTTTGTCAGTCCAGTTTCCATCAGTGTAGGTGGATGGGAAGCTGCACCATCAACACAACTGTGGAACTCCCTGGCGAACGCCCATTTGTCTCGCCCGTGTCGCTGGGGACAGGTTTGTAGTTAGTCTCTCATATTGCTGGTGTGGAGTGGAGGGTTTTTGCATTTCCCTGCTGAAACAACCTCCTGGCCCCAGGGGCTTTGTTAGAGGGGAAAAAGGTACTATTAAATTCTTCTGTTCACATAATTTCCAGGTTATTTGATAGTTCTGTTGTCTTCATGTTTTTGAACATTCGCAACTTACTCGCCTCTTTACAGGAAAACAGAAGTCCCAGGTGGTCTTTCATATGTACTGGCCACAGATGTCGCTCCCTTTTCAGACTATAACTGGTAGAGTAGCTCAGTGACACAGTTTTCCTGGTCAGATATTGCAGGGTAAAGCCAGTGCCTGTCTCTTCTGACATGCTAAGCTCCAGGTCTTTATTTTCTCATTGCTCAGGTTAAAACTCATGTTAGTTGCCTTCTTTATGGTAGAGATAGGTTGTATTTCAGTGGTAGTATTTATCTGAGTGCTCATGCTGTTAAACAAATGGAACTTCAGGTTTTGTCAGGTATGTATCCAACAGATCAAAGAAGTATTTTTTGTGTACTGTGACTCAACAGTGATGAGATTTAAGACTGACATTTTAGATGTCACTAAGATGAATGAAGATTCACGATTCAGATGGTGCTGTCTCAAGCCAAACTGCTTGAATTCTCAGAAATCTTGCCATTTTGGCTTGCATCTTGTGACTAATAGATGATGTGCCAGTCTCACAATTAGCATTAATCTGTGCATTAAAAGGAGGAAAGTACACCATGGAAGCAAACAAATGAGTGGTGTGGCCAGCTGCAATTTGAAGAGCTCTTTGAAATTATTTACTAATCTGTCTGTCTCAGAACCAATTGATTTCGCATTTCAGGATCGTGTCCTCCTCCAGCTGGCAGCCTGTGCCTCTCCCATAGTGTGTTGTGCTGAATTGACGGCTCTCTCCTCCACGCTCCAGAGGGGTGGGCATGGCCGGCAGCGGGAGCATGGCACATGACCTGTGCACGCTGCCCCCTCCTCCCAGGCTTGCAGGCTGCTCCCACCAGGGCAGAGCAGCCCCAGTTCCGTGCTGGGGTGGCACAGCTGTGCCTGGCGTCTGTGGTCCTTCAGGCACAGCTAAGGAGGAAGTTTGGTGCCAGCTGAGTCAGTGTGACTTCCTGTAGCACCTGTTTTCCTCAGCTCCTCTGAAGAGATTATTAACTAGGGTTCACCCTGTCTCACTGGGAACTCTGAGTCACCGCTTTAGAGGGTAATATGGCTTTAGATGGTTTTCTGGATTAAGAATCAGATTTTAATTGTGTTGTCTATTAAAGGGTAATTCATGTGTGCTCCGCCAAAAGGCGTGATAAGCCTCCATAGCCTTGCAGTGGTTCAGGTTCATTTTCTAGCGTGTTTCCCTTCTCTAAAGCAAACAGAACACTTTAGCTACTGAGAAATCGTGAGTCATGCTTTTTGATACTATAAAACGTGGCACCTGCGTAACTCTTGGTTTCTCACAGCATGGTTAGCAATGTTATCAGCTCTAGGATCAAAGCACTGCTTGAACAGAGCCCTGATCACATGAGGCTTTATTGGGGTTTGTGGAGATGTTTTGTCACCAGACTGCTGTTTGAGTACCCCACGCACACACATACCCCTCTTTGTGGGATGGGTGGTTATACCATGATAGAAATGCATAGATGAAGTGCAGAAATTATTTAAAAAAAAAAATTGACCGTTTCTTGGCAAGTTTAGCTGTAGTAGTAATGAATATCATCATGTATAAACTGGGGTCAGACTTTGGTTTCAAGTTAGATTTTAATTATGGGCTGTAAGTCCACATTTCTGATAATTTATGGCTCTATTTTGTGCCTAGTAAGATGGTTATATTTTGTATACATGTAGATACATATCAAAAGGAAAGGTGTAAAGGTTTTCATAAGTTGTTTTTGTTTCGAAAGGGAGGTTTGCAGATCTCACTCTTGCAAACTTGTGCACTTTCATTTCCATGATGCAGAATTTACCTCTCTCTAATAGAGAAGTAAAACAAGGAGATATGTTAGCCATAAATGCTATGCATCTTAATACCTTCAAAACAGCATTGGAAGTGCTGAGGAAATGTCTCCTTCCTTTTAATGAAAGTGGTTGGATCATCTTTATTCTTGGAGCGTAAATCTGAGCGTTTCCAGCCATAAGCAAGGCTTGCAGTTCTTCTTCCTTATTCAATAGACCTTTGGCTGACTTCACATCCTGAAGATGCATCTCTTACTGCAGCATATTTTGAGCTTGGCAGGGAACAGGATTGCAGTAGATTCCCTCTGCACCAAACTTGGGCTTTATCAGACATGAGATCCGTCCCTCATTCAGACGGGGAGAAGCTTGTGTTCATTAGGGAGAGATAGATTACTTGTTCTTTGCATTGTGCTAAACACTCATCACTCACAGCCTTTTTGTTCTGACTTAAGCTCCTCTTTTTACCACTACCGAAATCTGAAGCTGAAACATCTTATGCAAACGTTCACCTTTTTGAATAGCCTTTGTTATTTTTTTTTTTCATCATTTCTAAGCAATTTAAAAAGAAGACATTGTGCTCAATGTGCTTGTACAGTTCATGCTTTTAACATTTGTTAAGCTTTTCTTAGCCAGGTCATCATTCTTGTTTCTTTGTGTTCTTGAATCCTCCTGCACTCCCTGCACTCATATTTAAGGTCTCGTGGTAAGGGTTGTGGGATTTGCAGGCTGCAAGCAAGTGGGGCATTGATGTTCCTCTGGGAAATGGTGGCTTTTCTTTGTCTGTCAGACCTTGTAGCTGTGCAGATGTCTGTCTGGGTTATCCAGGACTTGGGGCTTTTGGGAGTTTCCTCACTAAAACTCAGCAAAACAATGAGTGTTGTCATGTCATACTTGAAGGCAAATAGCAAAGGAACTGCTTTAGGAATTCCAGTGGGGTGCAAGGACACAAATATGATTGTGCTGTTCAGACATAATATTTTCTCTTTTTAAAGAGTACAAATAAAAGCTGCAAGTATTTTTGGTAAAATTCAACACTAGCTGTTGCAAGTTGATATTTAATTTTTAGATAGTTTCCAAGAATTCTGGATCTTGAAGCGAACTAGTCTTGTTGGCTGGTTTAATAGCTGCAAAATGTGATCAATATCTTGAATTAAGTAATGTAACATAATCACAATCTAAAATATCTTGAACGGCTAGATTAAAAATTGCTGGTTTAGAACAAATGTCCTACTTGTTGCTTACAGTCTGATAGGCCTTTAACAGTATAGTTCATATGTTTGCTGCCTGGATTGTGCTGGGTTATTGTTGTTCCTTCTAAGAATAACTGAAAGTTTAGCAGAGAAAGTGCAGAAATAAACTCCTGGCTGGTGTGTCTTGATGTATCAAGTAGTTTAAGGCTGGCTACCTTTGGAAAGGGCAAGTTGCAGAAAAAGTGTGAAGTCAGAACTAAAAGCCTGTAGTCTGAGAAGGGCTTTTCAAAATAGGTTTCAGTGGAAAGAATGACCCTTAACTTTTAATGTCCTGGTTTGATTTGAACATTTAATTTACAGCAAGAGTCTAAATAAAGTGCTTAGTTGTATTTGATGAAAGGCAGGTCCACAGGCAGGCTCAGCTGCTCAGGTGGTGTCTCTGTAGATCACACACCAGCAAACAGGTAATTCTTGCTGTCTTAGTGTTCCAAATCACTGTTCATGTTTGTATTTTCAAACATGAGTACAACAGAGAAAATGAGGTGAATAGTCTTAGTCTTGGAAACATGTACACGGAGTGTGATTGCCTTGAAAATTGAAATGTATGATGCTTCTGGAATGGTGAAATACTGACTGTTTCTCTTATTTCTGTTTCCAGCACCTCATCTCGTGTTGCGAAAGGAATCGAGTACACAAAAATGAGCCTCCATGGTGCCAGTGGTGGACATGAGAGATCAAGGGACAGACGCAGATCAAGTGACAGATCTCGTGACTCATCCCATGAAAGAGCAGAATCTCAGCTCACTCCATGCATCAGGAATGTTACTTCACCAACGAGACAGTATCACTCTGGTGTGTGCAGGCCTATACCACCTCAGGATTGAAATTCTCTAAACTTCATTACTTTTTTATTGAAATTGTACAATAAAAAGCATTATTTGGTGATAATACAACATACAGATTTCTAATAGGTGCCCTGGACTGGGAATACCCTTTTATGATGTGTTGTAACTTTTTATTTATTCGGTCTGCAGTGCTCATTCCTACATGATGCTTTTATTTATTCCAAATTACAAGAACAGTCTGATTTTTTTCTGAGAAGGTAATTGACTGAACACTTCCCCTCTGCTGAGTAGGGTCTAGGTATTTGAAAATAGAGGAAAGAGGGATTTTTTTTTTTTTGGAGTGACAAAAAATGTGGTTTGTTTTCTTTGAACTACAACACCAAGCATCAGCTGTTATTCATAGCTTCTATATTACGTTGAGCTGCTTTTTCAGTACTGGAATGCTAAATTTGCCTTTTAAAGGCTTCAGGGAGGTGAGGTGACTTTGATGCTCAAGTGATACAAACTTCAAGATCTCATATATATGGACAGTTATTTTTGAAGGTTTCTTTAACCAGAATAGATTTAACCAAAATAATTTGTGCTTAACTTATCAAGTTGACATGTTTTGCTCCTGGAAAGGCATCAGCTGCATAGAGCTTATGTAAGTCTATAATTTCATTTCCTGTCCCTTCTCCTTGCCCTCGTCCCCACTGCAGATCGAGAGAAGGATCACAGCTCATCTCGCCCAAGCAGCCCTCGCCCCCAGAAGACATCCCCAAACGGTTCCACTGTCAGCATGGGCACCAGCAGCAGGAACAGCAGCCAGTCCAGCTCAGATGGGAGCTGCAAGGCCGGGGGAGAGATGGTGTTTGTGTACGAAAATGGAAAAGAGGGAGCTCGGAATGTGAGAACTTCTGAACGAGTGACGCTCATAGTGGATAACACCAGATTTGTTGTAGACCCTTCTATCTTCACTGCACAGCCTAATACAATGCTGGGCAGGTTTGTATCTTTCCTGGTTTGGGTTTTTTTTTGCCTGAGTCTCCAGCTGTTAGAGAGACATTAATGCTTTGTAGATATTTATACTGCTTAGATACCTGTTGAACTCGTAGTGCTACGGCTGATCTTACTGATGTTTAATATTACCAGTTTGCAATGTCTTTTAAGTAAAAATCAGATGCAAGTTCTCCTCTGGTTTTGGTAGAGAGGCCAAGAGGTGTCTGTTACCCAGAGAGGAAAGAGTTGCTAAGTAAATTAACTTCTCACAATGTGCCCATTTCCCTCCGTCTTTCTGGCCATTTCTTCTCCATTGAGCCTCTTGTTTTGAAGCTTGGTGCTTCATAAAGCAAAGTAGTGAGTGTAGATAGAATCTTTCAAAATAGCAGGGTGGAAAACCTTATTTTGCATAATGGGCCTACCCTGATAACATTCAAGCTCAGCCCATTTGTCTTCTGAAATGATTTTTGGAGAGGGCAATGCCAGGTAATCAGTATAGCAGATCTGAGCCTCTCAGCAGGGAGACTGGATGCTCAAAATAGCCAACAGTTGAATGAAAGTCCACAAAATGTATGCAATATTTCCTGTGGGAACTATAATGAGCAGTATATTCAACGTGTTTACTTGATGGGAAAAGTTTCTCTGCTTTTTAATTCTTTACTTTCAGTTGCTCAGATTCTGCTTGGTTTGACATTGTCCAAGTACAGGGAGCACCGCTCACAAACTTGCAGCAGGAAAGAAATGAAGTTTCATGTCTGTGTCACTTTGGATTTGGCTTTTTCTTTAAAATATGGCTGTTCCTCAGCATGTGAGGGCATAATCACATGTAATATAAATACATAAATCTGTTTGACAAGGTACAGGTAATAAATATGATTAAGCAGTTTCTGCTCTGTTTGAATTACCACTGTGTGGGATAAATAGTACCTTGGTTTTGAGAAAAGTTGGGGAAGAGTTACAGAGGAAACGAAAATGCTTCTCCGTGTAAACTTTCAAGGGAAATAAATAGAAGTAATAATGTAATATAAATCATTAAGGCATTTGTATACGTACAGAGCGTGCATACATGTAAATATCTAGACAAACTGGAAGGGTATCAGTTGAAGTTATGACCCTTTGTGTGCCCAGCCTCAGAGTAAGCAGAGCTGCCTAGTGCACTGGATTTTTTGTGTGTGTGTGATGCTGAGTTATTCTCCCTTTGGGATTGGTTCAAGGAACAAACTTATTTTATCTTCTGCTAATTGAAAAGTGGGTTAATAAAGATACGGAAATACTGCTCTAAAATGCAAGTTATTTATAAACCCACTTTCCCTCAATGTCAGTTCACAGGACACTGAACAGGAGCAGCTTGGCTAATATGTTCTGGGAGGTGAAAGCAACTGTAATAAGAATGTGTTATTTGCCTTAAGCCTGTATCCTGTTAGACTGCCTTTTTCTAAGTATTATTTCTTGTCCGGAAGAGTAGTCAGAAAATACAGATCAGTAAGTGCAAAAAAAGTTCTTTCTCCATTATAAATGCTCCCAGTCACACTCACTCTGGTGCTTTGGGTTGTGTGCACGAGAGCCATTTGGGAATATCTGTGAATAAAACAAGGAGTAGAAGGCAATAATTTGTGAGTATAGGGTGTAATTCGGTATCAGAGAAGTGCTTTAAAAAGTCAAATACTGTTTAGGACTTGGAGTTTTTCCTTAGTCTAACTTTCCTTGTATCCTGGCAGGGAGAAATAGGCTGTACACACCACCCTAAAGTACATCTCTCTTCTATCAGGATTTTATTTTATCTTTTGAATTAACTAAATCTTTTCAGTGAAATTGAAATGCTGTTAAATATGCAGAATTCCTCAACAGAACCTGTTCTTTTGATATGTTGCCCCACAAATGTCAAGGAATACTTGTTGGAGGTTCCCCCCACCTTTGGCACTGACAGGAAAGGGCCTGGTCTAACTTCTGGTTTGATTGGAGGACATTGGCAAGTTAGGATTGAAGAATAAAACTTTCCTAAGCCACACTGCCCTGTTTTGTTTTCTAGTAGTCCTGATAAACACAAACCAGACTGAACAGTGTGGATACCTGGGATATAGAATACACTGGTTTTCCCCTGACATTTTGTTGCAATTTCTGATCCACAAAAAAGAAATCATGGTAAAGAATTCTAACCAAAACATTTTCATTCTTGAGCAGGATGTTTGGATCAGGCAGAGAACACAACTTTACACGTCCTAATGAGAAAGGAGAGTATGAGGTGGCTGAAGGAATTGGTTCCACTGTGTTTCGTGCTATTCTGGTGAGTTCTTGTTCAGACTAGCACTGTGAGTATTAAGAGGCAGTATTAATTCTTGATTTAGCCTTACCTACATATCTGGACTTTGTGGATGGCACAGGTACTGCTCTTCTCTATTGTTTTGTAGAGGGGGAAAAATACTTGAGAGGAAAACCCTCCTGGGTTTTCTAGACATGAGCATGTGACAGCCAAGGAGAGGGAAAGCACACATGGAACAAACCAGAAAATTAGTTCTCCTTCTCCTTTGCATCTAGTTCATGAAATTCAGGTGTATTCAGCCCTGCTTGTGCTGGAATTAGGTGGAATGGAGTACTGGAAGTTAATTTACTGCAGCTAAAGGAGTAAAGCAAACTTCAGACTGAGACGAAAACGACCCCTTAACACATTCCATGTTTACACAGAGAAGCAGAGCTGCAGTTCTGCTTTGTCAGCAGACTTGGAAGAGCCAGAGCTGAGGGCAGTGTAGGTAAAAGACAGCTTACATGCACCAAAGTGATCAGTATTGATACTTGTCACTTAAATAATGATTTAACCAGAGCTCACTGCTCTGAATGCAGCTCTGAAAATGGGTACGTTTGAGGACAAAAAGCCTCACAAAGTTTAACATATGTTGCTGTCTTACATTTTAGGGGCTTTCTTTGTGGAGAAAGCATCATAAATGAAACGATGAAATGTTTCTGTCATTGAATGTTGAAGTGCATTGTGTTTTTTGCTTGCTGCATTTCTGTAGGATTACTACAAGACTGGAGTGATACGCTGTCCTGATGGGATATCCATTCCTGAATTGAGAGAAGCATGTGACTATCTCTGTATCTCCTTTGAGTACAGCACTATTAAATGCAGAGACCTCAGTAAGTACAGAATTTATTACTGTAATTTGAATTATACAGATTGATTTAAGCAAATGTGTGTGTGTTAATTCCAAGTCGTACCCTTTATTGAGGTGAGGAAGACGCCTGACACTATGTGAACAAAATCCATCCTTTTGTCTCTTAAGTCTCCTCCCATCCCTGAGCACAGGGATGTTTCAGCCAGTGTTTGGGTAACCTGGGCTGTGCCCCCGGTCCCTGAGATCTCATGGCGTGTGTGCAGTGCAGGCCAGGCTGTGGCATTCCTGCTGGGAGGGCCCTGTGGGGTCCCTGTGCCTTCCCCAGCAGTGCCACGGCCTCGCCACCTGTCACTGCCCAGACACCAGCCTGGGCCACTCTGTCCTTAGCACAGGGATTTAGCAGCTCCTGCTGTGAGGGCCCTGAGAAGCTTTGTTTTTAAGCTGCTGCTTTGGAAATGTGCCTTGTGTGCTCTCCTCTTTCAGCCACGGCTTTAAATAATGTTTCTTTTAGGGAAACCAGGAGTCTGGTACAATTATCAAATGTTTAGCAGTAGTAAAAGAGGAAGAAGGTCTCCTCAAAGTCACTCCTGTCTGTCCAGCTATGTTAATATCTGCAGGACAGTCCCGTTAGTTTCAACTGGTGTGGCATCTGGTCAACATTTCAATAAGTTCTGAACTTACACAACTAATAAACTAAGTGTCTTTACACTTGTGTGCAGAAAACTCTACAAGATAAACAGAACTGCTGTGTGTCTTATTCCTGCCTTTATCTTTTTACCAAGCTTTCAAATGTGCCCATGGTTAAAATGTTCTTCTAGGTGCTCTCATGCATGAATTGTCAAATGATGGTGCTCGCAAGCAATTTGAGTTTTACCTCGAGGAAATGATTCTGCCCTTAATGGTGGCCAGTGCCCAGAGTGGAGAGAGGGAGTGCCACATCGTTGTGCTGACAGATGATGATGTTGTTGACTGGGATGAGGAGTATCCCCCACAAATGG
This sequence comes from Sclerurus mexicanus, assembly GCA_013396755.1. Taxonomy (NCBI): domain Eukaryota; kingdom Metazoa; phylum Chordata; class Aves; order Passeriformes; family Furnariidae; genus Sclerurus; species Sclerurus mexicanus. Next base: position 508,840 of record VWZF01006548.1, read on the forward strand.
GAGAGGAGTATTCGCAAAGTAAGTTCATTTTCCTTGTTCCCACCGAGCTGTTAGCAAAGCCTCTACAACATCCCTAATTGCCTCACACCATAAAAACCTCTTAGTTCTGGTAGTTCTGCTTAATGTTTTGCTTCACAGAAGCATATGTTGCTTGTTGTGTTCAAATCCAATTAAAAAGTGAAGCTAATTTTTATTGTTAAGATATTTTTAGCCAGTGAGGGGGAGGAAATACTTTTTAGAAGGAGCTTGATGAGAAAAATGGGTGAGAGTCGTGTTTGCTGTGGGAGAACAACTAGAGGGCTTTTTTTGGGGAAAAAACCAAGTTATTATTTTTTAAGCATTACAGTTGTGTATAGATGAGTTTAAGCACCTGTGAATGGAATACCTTTCCCTGTGTCTGTGTTCTCCTAGTGACATGGAATTTGGGGGCTTTGTGAGAGCAGGTGGGAGCTTGAGAGACTCTTTGTACTCCAGTAATACAAAATCTTCTTAGGAGTCTCTCAAAGTGTTACAGTTTTATTTATTGTTTGGTTTTTTTGAATTAACCAAAATATCAACACAAAAATTACAGGTTTGGAGGATGCAAACCTGCAGCTGTTCCTAAAGAAGGGAGGGTTGATGTGAATATAGATCAGAGGTGGCTGTTCTAATGTAGTAACACAGCTCGTGTTGCTGGGGCTTTCATGTCTCAAAGGTGCCAATTAAGAAAACCCCCTACTCTAATTAGTCAGGCACACACTTGCCTTTTACATTTGTATTTTTTGTGAACGATAAGTTTGGATCTCTGCAGCTGCATGGAATTGATGACCCCAGTCCCTCCCTTTGGGGTGCTGTAATGTGAATTTCAAACGTTCTGCTTCACAAGTCCGGCTTTGCTGAAACTGATTAGCAGATCTTTAACGGAAAGATTTTGCAGTTTTATCAAAAAGGGGAGAAAATCAAGATGAGCTTTGTGGAGATCCGGTTGGGAATATATAATTGTGGTTTGTTCTGTGAATCGTCCTCTTGCATTCCTAAATCAAATAAGAAAACCACCTAAATTTATACTAAACTGATAGGGGGAAGAAGACGGGCAACCAACCCATTTCACAGCGCCTTCAGCTGTTTTTGTCAGGAGTTCCTGAGTCTTCTCCCCCTCTCCTGAAATAAAAATACTGGAGTAAAGCAAAATGAAGGAAAAGATAAATCTTGATGTTTTAAGGCTAAAAGTTTGATATTTGAAGATAGGATTTTTTTTCTCATGAAAATGTGTTTTCAGTTATTTACAGCACGAAGTTGTATAGATTCTTCAAATACATTGAAAACAGAGATGTGGCCAAATCGGTCCTGAAGGAAAGGGGGCTCAAGAAGATCCGACTGGGTATTGAAGGTAAGGGAGGCACTTGGGGCTGGAAGGGCCCTTTAGTTTCCACACAAATCTGCTCCGTACTTGGCTTGAAGTAATGATGCATTTGCACAGCTTTGTATGTCCTGTTCTTGGCCTGGTGTCCTTTTCACGGAGTGAAATGAAAAATTGGTGCTGAGAGGCAGGTAAATACTTTCTTTCAGGAAATACAAAGCTATCAAATGGATCATTGAAATGCAAATAAATACCGATCTGAAATAAGATCTGAAATAAACATCTCGTCAGTTCGGGGGCTGATCTGTAAAAATCTCATTAAGTAGCCTTAGATTTTTATTGTGAATGTAAGAGCTGGGTTTCTTTGCATTACATTTTTCTTCTGATTGTTGACCCAAATATTTTAGAATCCAGCCTTTATAATTAGCAGGATTTCTCTCCTTCACTCACCAAGTTGTCATAGTTACATTTGTAATTGGCCAACCAAAAGCAAATGCTTTTAACTGGTTGTGAGCTCTAAAATAAGTAATTTCAGCTGAACAAGGTGGGAGCCTTCAGCTAAACAAGAACTGGCTCTGTCTGTAGCACTGGCTAATCCCAGATTATTTTTGCTCAAGGAGGGAACAGCAGCAGTGCCCGTGGGGGCTGGGAGAGCTCTGTGGTGGCAACGTCTTCATTACTGGCAGCACTGGGTGGTGACAGCTGCTCATCCTCACTGTGCTTTTCGTGAGGGGAACCCTGACCCCCCGGTGCGGTCAGTGTGAGCCGGGCGCTGTGTTGATTGTGCTGCGCTCTGCTCCCAGGTTACCCCACGTACAAGGAGAAGGTGAAGAAGCGGCCGGGCGGGAGGCCGGAGGTGATCTACAACTACGTCCAGAGGCCCTTCATTCGCATGTCGTGGGAGAAGGAGGAAGGCAAGAGCAGGCACGTTGACTTCCAGTGCGTGAAGAGCAAATCCATCACCAATCTGGCGGCGGCGGCGGCGGATATCCCCCAGGACCAGCTCGTGGTCATGCACCCCACCCCGCAGGTAGATGAGCTGGATATCCTGCCCATCCACCCCCCAGCCAGTAACAGTGAGATGGAGCCCGAGGGGCAGAACCCCCCGCTCTGAGCTGGATTCTCACTAAAACAAAAGCATGCTCCTTAAAGTGACTCTGTACTCGACTCATACCACACTGCAATTCCAGTTTTTTCCATTGTGTAACGGTGTTCAGGAGATTGCAGTACGGACCTTGGAGGAGACCACGGGGTGGTGTTTGGAGGAGTACAGGTCAAACACCCAGGTTCCAGTTACATACGTGTATGTGTTTACCAGTAGGTTTGTGACGTTGGTGATTTGTCTGCTGGGCCGTCCTGGCTCTGAAGCCCCTCCAGGCCCAGGGGCCGCGTCAGTGTTGTGACACAGGGGTTGGAATGCGGAGGTGGAATTGATAGTAGCACTTTACAAATGGTTGAGAAATGGAATTTGAAGCCATTTTTTATAAATGTATTGCACAATACTAACAAAGTGCTTCTATCAAAACTGTACATAGTTTTGCTCTGAATAGATTGACCCTTTTAAAGTTATTGTATATGGTTGAGCACAAAACTACTACTGGGTTTTTGGATTGAGGATGTGATTCAATGACCCATGTAACATCTTGTTAAACTCAAAGTTCCTCAGTGAATTTTTTCACTTGTTTGCAGCGTGAGCCATGTTCAAAAATTGTGAACAGCTGACAGGGGCTTTATCTTAAATTTTGCCTTACCTTAAGCTGTTCACAGATATTTATTTAATACATTTTTCATAAGTGTCATGGATTAGGAAAATGGTTCATTCTTCATTTATTAATGATTGTAAACAAGTTTTTCATGCAAATAAAGTTTCCATTATTTTAATGGGCTTGAATTATCTGTGAGTTATGTATTTTGAGAGGAGTTGCTTTTCTTCCCTCAGGGAAGGATGGTTAATATATGAAGTGAAAAACAAGTATTTCTTGAAGAGGCTCTGGTGCCACCAGCCTATCTCAACCTCCCCTCTTGTACTTTTCTTAGTATAAGCTCTGAGACAGCAGTAAATAATAACAGCTTCTCTGGAAACTTATTGTCATGACAAAGCTGTGTAAGTGTAGATAAGGCATTGTTTTTCCTCCATTTTCCCCCAAGGCTAAAGAAATGATAAATACCAAGTGCTTGTAGCATGCACCTGCAGCAGGGTTTTATCAAATTTATTTATCAAAGTAAATGCTTCATCTTAGAACAAGGGAAACATTTATTTTAAAAATATTTAACTGTCTAATACATTACACTTTAACAATATTTATAGTAAAGGATTCTTACAAGAAAGAATAAACAGCTTTATGGTACAATTAGTATAAGAAATATCCACATGGGGACTGTTTTGCAGTGTAAAAACACACCATACATCTGAAATGGTCATTTGCATATAAAAGCTACCACTGATGCCAGTGAGTTGCACAGTGATTTAAAAAAAAAATTTCAAACAACAGAATCCAAAATATACAAGTATTGCAAGCTATACACAGCTAACCAAATCAACACAGAACACTGTAGCAGGTTATTCCACTTTGTCTGAGTTACACATGGTAGGATGAGTTGCGTTCTGGTACAGCTTTTATGAAATCCGTACATAAAAGCCCCTCAGTCCAACGAGTTTCACAGGCTGTAGAACTCCCCCGGTAAATGCACTTTGCAGGTTGGGTGTCCGGGTGCATCACTTACAAGGGCCAGGGCAGGTCACTGAAGTCCACGGGGCCGCCGAGCCCCGCGTCGGCCTCCAGCAGGCTCATGATCACGGCCATGGCCGCCTCGTCGTTGCTGGGGCTGCTCGAGCCCTGCTCGTTGTCCATCATGTCCATGCCGAGGTGGGAGTTCTCCCCTGCGGGCGGGAACACGGGCACGAGTCAGGGGGGCCTGGTCTGGTCACTTCCATGTCTGAGCTACGTGGGAGCATTAACCGTGTGACACTGGTGTGACCTGGGTGTCGCAGGAGAGAGGCCCCACCCCTCAGGGATGACAGTGTGCCCAACAGGGACAGCCCCACTCCCAGTACAGGGCTAGGTCAACATCTCGTCAGCCCAGCCTTCCCTCTTGTCTTCAGCTGTTAGAAAGCATTCACTAAAAGCAGGTGAGGAGTCAAGTCACACTGATCCAGCAAGGGAAGAGAGGCCCCCAGGTATTATCTACAAACGTGACAACGTGAATTTAGGCTGCCAGGAGCCTCTTTAGGCAGACAAAGGGATTGGTCATGGGCTTTATAACTCACCCAAAGAGCAAGGTACTGCTAAACCAGCCCTGCTGTTTCAGTGTCCGTGTGTGTTCCTGTGTGACTTCACTTACCGAGGATGGAGGAGCTGTCAGAATACGGATAACCAGAATTGTCCTGGATTTGCCCAGACAGCAACCCAGCTGAGGAAATGTCCGGAGTGCCACCGTTCAGGATCTTGAAAGGGAAAAAGAGAAGCCATAAACCAGCATGAAATGGTGCAGTAAGTCTTAAATTGTCCCATAAAACCCCCAAACACCACCTAAAGGTTACTTAATAGAATAGTTGTAAACAAGGAACAACTTCCTCTGTGCCAGGCCCTTTGAGGGCAATGGCAGCTTGGAACTTGGGTTGTTTCTATCCAAGGGGAAATATTGAGGGGGCACCCTACTGGAAACACCCAACCTTGACTTTTCTTTATTCAATTCCAGCAGCCCCTGCTGTATGTACTTATTGAATGTTGTAGGGCAGAAGGAACAGGAATAACTGTTACTGGAATTACAACTCTATTTGTCACAACTTCAAGTTTTATTTCAAGAACAGAGCCAGGAATAGACAAAAATATTTACTGTCAGGTGTATGCTCCAGTACAAGCAATTCTCATGTATAGTCATCATAATTTCTGGAGAAAAAAGGTTAAGTCAGAGGCAGTGTATAAGGATTTGGGTAAGTGCTCTTCTTAGATAAAACCACCATAAACAGCAATTTAAGGATGACTGAAAGCAGCCAGGACAAGTGTTCAGGTGGTTAAGTGTTGGTAATGGTACCTGAGTGCTACTCAGGCAATGTTCGAGCGAGGCAGGGTGCACATATTGATTTAAAAATAAACTCTCAGTGCTCAGTGAGGCATCTCATTGTCATGTTCTGAGCTGCAGCAGGACAGCAGCACCCGTGATCCCTTCAGGGCTCCAGCGACAGCACTTCCCCTGCTCACCAGCACGGGGGGTTGAAGAGTTTCTGGAGGCTGAGATGAGCAGAGCTGTTCCTCGCAGCTCTGCTGAAACAATAATCTCAAGAGCAGGTGCATTTCAAAAGCTGCTGATGTTTGGGAGCTACTGGTCTCTGCAAAGGGGTTTTGGCCACCCAGAACACTTGGGCTGGGTCAGACCTTTCCAGCCAGGAGTTGTTCAAATCAGGTGTTCGACACGAGCACGGCCCCACCTGACTTGCCAAGGCTTGTTCTTACCTTCTTGCCTCCCGGGGAGGACGTGTCGGGCGGGGGGGTGCTGGTGATGTTCAGGGGACTGGAGCCACAGCTGGAAGGCGAGGACCCTCTTATCCTGGAATATGGATACAACAGGGCATCAGATTCACCAGCCACTCAGAGACTCCGATGGAGTTTCAAATGCTGACTTCAGTATCAGGTGCCATAAGGTGCTAAAAGCATGCAGTTCATTTTTGTGGTTTCCTCCCTTTTTTCCTGTTGCTCAAACCAACAGCAGCAGCAAGGTTTTTATTTGCAGCCAGACAAACAGTCCTGTGTAAATCCAGCTTGCTTGGACTGCAATCTGTACCTCCTCCCCTCTGTTTTTGTTCCTGTACAGCCTTCACAGACAGTCAGAAGGGAAAGGGTGCTGAGGAAAGCCTAATTTTTGTTGTATTTCCCTTCAGTTTACACCAGCTAAGAGTTCCAGCTGCCTCAGTCACAGTAACCCAGTCTGAGATGCTACTACACAATTACACTGGACACCTGATACACTTTGGTTTTTAACTGCTCAAAGCAGCATTTTTCACTTCAATTTTCCATAGCTTGATCGAACATCTTTAATAATGAATAATGTATTGATTGTAGAACCAACAAATCTCTGGACTAAAGGGAGGAGGGGTAGTTACAGAGAAAAGCAATGGAAATGGGAATCTTATCCTTGGCAGAGTTCCTCTGGGAAAGCTGAACAGAAGGCAGCTTTGGAAAATAGTAACAGCTGCTGAAAAAGGACTGGAACTAGCCCAGGGTCTGAACTGAAATGCAAACACGGTGGTAAACTGCAGTACTCCACTCACTGCAGCTAATTAAGTGTTTTACAGCTACTCCAAGGGATGGTTAATGCCTCCAAGTACTGATTCAGCCCTGGTGTGGCTTCTTCCTTTTTGTTTTGCCTTTCTCCTTCCTATTCTTACAGGCAGGAAGGAAGCCCTGTGGATAGGTCTGCTGTTCCCTTGAGCAAGGTTGTAGGGAGTCTCCTGCCTGGAGCAGGAACAAAACTATGGGAAACAGACTGAATGTTTTCCTGAAGGGCAGCTCGGTCTGGTTAAATTGCTGTCACTAAACATCTGCTGGGTGAGACCAATTCAAAAGGAAAGGGGACAATTCCCAAGAGGAAATCTGTGAAGAACAGGGATTGCTAGCCTGCAGAAATTAAGTGGTAGCCACTGAAAGCAGCTTCTCACACGGGTGAGAGACAGGAGAAACAGCTGTGTGTCCCCACAGTCCCTTATTTAAGGGGGCTGCAGGACCCCGTGTTTAAACCAGCCCCAGGAAGGCCGGGCTGGCTCCAGCACTGTGTCCTTGCTCCAGGAGCTCCGGGGGAACTGCACATCCCACAGCTCCAGGGGCATCTGAGCAAGTGCACCACATGAAAACACTGCTTTTTTGGCGCATGGTCAACAGCTTTGGCATTTGGAGGTTGTGCCACTCACAGCCCTAAGTTCCTGGAAGAACAGGCTGGAAAGGCTGTATTTCTAGTTAGCTGTTCTTTTTAACTACCGTTTCCCGTAAACAGATAATTGTCACCATTACAGGAAAGTTCCAATATTATCCTTGCAGTAGAAAGTTGGAAGGCTGTAACTTTTTCGTCCTTTCACTGCCTCAGATCGTGCTGAAGAAGTACCTGTAGCTGCCTATGAAATACAATCATATTGTTCCTTACGAAGCTTGAAGAAAGACTTCCTTAACTTCCTCTTCAAGAGCAATAATAAAACAATGATTTCCCTCTAACTGCACACCACTTTCTCTCACCTGTGAATCTCCATGATTTCTTCAGCAATCATCCTCCCTATTTTACCCGCCCCTGCTCTTGTTCCTCCTGCAATTCCAGGCACAGTAGGGTGGGTTCTTTTTGGGCCACCTGAAATGAGTAGATACGTCAAGGTCAGACAAAAGCTTGAAAACCTTCTCCCAAAAGCATTTATATTTAGGCTTGGACTGACTGCAGGACCTTCTGAATTGTATTTATTATTCCACCAGCTGGTGTGTACCTCCAGAGGTATGAAAAGCTCTGGCACTGAGCTGTGTGTCTCAGACATCCACCCCTTTGTGCCAGCAGGGACACAGCACATCCCAACTCTTTCAGAATGTGGCTGTTTGAAGCATCTGGTGGTACCTCTGGCCCAGACCTGGTACAGAATGGCTTGTCAGACCTGCTCTATTCTGTGCCCAAACAGGCTCTTCTCCAAACATGTTTGCTCACTGCTTTGTGTGAAGGACTTGTTGGTGCATATTCTATTCAATGGGGGGCAAGCCCAAGGTACCTGATGACCATAAATAAACCCCTGGCAGGTAACTGCAAGAATCTAGAGAAAATCACTGCAAGAATGGAAAGAAAAGTGAGGTGTGAACAGTTTGAAGCTGCCTGTTCCTTTAATGTGATCTGACACTTGCACAGCACTTGAGAGATTGTCAGAAAGGAGCCTGATGTACTCCAAGGCAAAGAAAAGATCACACTGAAAGGGCAAGAAAGGCCTCAGACTGACTTATCCATAATGGATAATTGCTGGCTTTTAGAAATGCATATTTAACAACAGCAACCCTCAGTATCTATGGCTCAGACTCAGCAGGAAGCGAGAAGGTTCACCTGAAAGGTCATAAAGCCTCAGCAGAGCCAGAACCACCTGAAATTAAACGTCACCCAATTAACCTTCTTTTCTGGGGACAAGAAGTGTCAGTATGATGGTATTATATATCTGGTTTCTTTTCAAAGGGTGTGTTGTGTTGAGAACAAGCTTCTCCTACTACAGGTCAGTGTGTTCTGCGTTGTTCCCTCTTCTTTGGAAAGGATCTCAGTATTGTCACCATGCTTCACGGGGATTCACGGGCTGGCACTGCATCCTTCTACCCTGCCTCCCTCCCACCCTGCTGCAGTGGCACTTCATTAAATGAAGCTCTGCATTAGGCTGCCCTCCCATCATGAGAAGGTTTGGTGATCTGCACCATGTGTAACCAGCCCATGATGAGCACCAGGGGTCAGAGACCGTGTTGTGACGAAGTCAAATCAAGGGCAGGTGAGGGGCAATCAGCCAAACTGTTTAAGAGTCCACCTCTGAGGGGTGGTCTGCACTGACCACAGCACTCGAGGTCACTCCTGGGTGATATGCAGATGGCACCACCCATGAAGGCAAGTTTTCCTCTTCCAACACGCTTCATACTTATTTCTTTTACCTGGCTCATTCCCTTCTCCTTGACCATCTCGTATCCAAAGCTGATCTTTATGTTCAACAGGGCAAGGACCGCAATAGCCCTTTTTAGCCCTACAACTTACTTCCCTTTAGGATATTAACAAATTCGGGCATGCAGCATGAGCTGCTCCCAAGGCAGGGCTGCCAGCACCTCCTCAGGGCAGCAGTTACCTTCTCCAGCCTGGAGCACGCTGTCCATGCTGTGTGGGGACGCCGCAAGCTGTGCAAAGGCTGCGTCTCCGCTCTCCAGGACGGTGGTGCTGGGGGTTCCAAGAAAGGGAAGAATCAGTGACAGAGAAGCCAACAGGTAGAAAACCCTGTCAGTGACAGCAAACCCCAGCCATGCTGCCAAGAGTTTCAGAAGGGAACGCTTCCATTTGTCGTAGCCTGTGAGTCAGTGTCACCTCAGTGACTGGCTGGCACCAGGGCTACATAAACAACAGGAATAAACCTCAAAGTGTGCAGTGCAGGACCCCAATAACTTCCCTCATAAAGCAGTTACTCTGCTGCCAAGTCACTGCTCTGTACAGAGCCCCCAGGGAAAAAAGGAGAAGGTGGGGGAAGTCCTTACAAAGATTGAATCCCAAAGAAAGAAAATATTTATATTTTCTGCAGGCTTTAACAAACAGATCTAGAATTCCTGCAATTGTTAAACTAATTCCCCCCTCCCCAGGGTGTTATCTGGAGAAGACACACACTGTCATATTTAGGTCAAATCTCATCTGAGAAAAGGGCAAAGCAAAAAGGCATTTTGCTGAAGTAGAAAACTACTTACGAAACGACTGTGTTTGTTGAGACAATGTATTCTACTTCTTTGGTCCAAGGGTTCATGAAACTGAACCAGCGACTCCTCAATGTAATAAAAGAGCCATCTTTTATTTTAAACTTGTAGCAGTTAGTTGTAATTTTTTCTCTGGTCTGCAAAACTGAAGACAAGCAGAAAGCAAGTAACTTTGTGTCAAACAGGCACCAAGCCTACACAGCAGAGTGGTTTTCAGGGAAAACTCGGTTAATTCCTCCCCTCAGCCCCAAAGGAAAACGCTATTCCTGCAGTGATCCCCCCTCACCCATCCTGAACCTCAAATATCCCCTAAAAATCCATGCAAGACTTAGGGCAACCAGAGTGTTTGGCACACACAGCACCATGTTCTTCACCAAGGCATTTGCAAAAATCCAAATCTTTGCAAGTTTGCTTGCTTTTCTTAATACACAGCTTCATGCACAGAATATGTCCCAATATTTTTAACAAGGTTTCTTTGCTGAATTATTAAGAATCATACCTTGTCTATGACATTCTGCGAGATGTGCTATATCGTCTTGATGAAAATATTCATAACACGAAGTACCTAGAAGTTCCTGGGGTAAGTATGCCAGAATGGCTGTTGCCCTGAGGGAGGGGAGGGAGAGGAAGAAAATAAGAGAAAAAAAATAAAAAAATCAATGGTTTCAAGTTGAAGTATTAGTCACAGATTACTAAAGCTCACCCTGGAGCTGGGTAAGGCTCAAGTAATGCGGAAAGGAATTTTCAGCTTAGAAGTTTCAAAAATTCCTTAAGAACACTATTTTTAATTCTCAGGTAATTAAGAAAGTACATAACACCAACAGCCCTCAGGTATTACATCTGACCTACCACCACCGGAGGGCACGTAAGGCTTTCTAAATGGCTTTGAAGATGCACAGTAATTCTGAGACTTTAAACCTGAAAAAAGCTGCCTTGTAGCAGCCACAAGGTAATACGAAGCTTTCTGCATAAAATGCCCTCGAAAAATAGACATCAAAGGTTTGAAGAGCTGCTGTGCTTCCTCATCAGAAAGCTTCAGAATGATCCACAATACAGAAAAGACCTGGATTCTTGGTCCGACTCTCAGTTAATGCTCAAGGAGCTGGAGGACATCTCAAGAAACTAGGAAAAGATCAGCCTATGCAACAACTTTGTAACCCCAGCTTGAAACCAAACCCAAGAGAAGAGGCAAAGCAACAGTGTAGGTGTGTGACATTGAGCTGAACCACAGAACACAGTCACCAACCAGGGAAACGGTTCTAAGGCTTCCTGGTGCAGGAAGAAACAGCTGAGAAGGGAACAAAGCAGGACAAGCCACCCGGGCAGACCCCAAAATGTGCAGCATTTAATGGAGAAGGCAGAGAACATGCTGAGAATCAAATCTGCAGGAGCCCCAGTGAAACTGCTCAAGATCAGAATGGAAAGTGACACAGCTGAATGATCCCAGAGCGAGATCCTTGTTAGAAGAACAGAGAGCAAACAAAACTATTGAACTACAGTGAACATGAATTTTGCACCTCTCTTAGAAGGAAATTACTGTAGGAGAAATTACAGTTGCCTGAAAAAACTGGAATAAGAGTCACAATCCAACTCAAATTAAATTATCTCCGAGAGCAGGTGAAGAACAACAAAGCAGCAAAACACAGAGTCTTTCTTTAAAATGGGAGAGTTAGGAACCAAGTGAACTTTATTCCAGTATTTTTCCAGGAACTTTGGTAACCAAGCCTTTTAACAGCACTTCTGTGCTGGGATGCCTGACATAGATGGGTGGCAACCAATACGGGCATCAGCAACCAGCTTGTCAAGCATCTTCTTTTCGTAGCAGGATACACAGGTGCTTTGGAAAGGAAAAGATGCACCAAATTACAGCAGATCTCAACAGACTTGGTGAATTCACTATCTGACCACGTTCTATTATGCAAGGAAGAAAATTGCTCATGTCCTTCTTGAATTTCATCCTCTATTTTTTTTCCTGAGCTCGCTTCCCTGACTTAACAAGGCAGCTCTGAATTGTGAAGCTGTATGTGGTACCATCTGCATAGATAATAAACTTAATTTTACTCCCAAATTCACCATCCAGATAAACTAAAAGTACTGAATAAATAAGAAGTGAGACGATTCTCTTTAAAGCTCTGTTCAGGGTAGCTGCCAGTGAATTGTTGAGCAGATCCCTGGCGGGGGTAGCTCAGCTAGCTGGTACCTAATCCATAGCAGTGCTTCTCCAGGGATCATGAAATCTGTAAGGACAACAGGTTAGGGTCACAGGGAGTTTAGGAAGTGTTTCTTTCCTGAATTCCCTTGGACAAATGACAAAGCAACAGGGTAAGTCTATATGACCAAAGAAACCCTCTAAAATTGACAAGGAAATGAATTGTTTTAAACTTTTACAGAAGCCTAAGTATTCTCCAGTGGAAGCATGAATCATAGGATGCCAACTTTAGGCCTACAGATGAGGCCTTCTCCTAAAAAAATTCCCTTTCAAAGAGCCCTTTGAAGTAGCACACACATTGCAGGGACTGTAAACAACAGCTGGAAAACAAATCAGAGCACATGTGTTTAAATCTAATGGGTTGACATTTTCTGAGTCTCAATATTTTAGAAATACTTCAAAACTACCCATCAGGGAAAATGTGTCTGATCTTTTGAAAATAAACCTCGTTCCCAAACTACCATCCTTTGGCATGACAGAAAGGTTACAAATGCTCCCAAAGCTCCCAGAGCGAGCACCAGCTCTGAGCACTCAAGACCTGGTATCTTAAAAAGATTTCTATCAAATTTAAAACAGGAAGACCCAAACAACCCAATGAAAACCTAACCAACCCCAACCCAGAGAGATGGTATTAAAAATATTCTCCTTACTGCACTTCCTCTCATGACTCTCAGCTCTATTTCCTCTCAAAGTGCACTAAAAATCAGCTGATGCTCCCTTGAAACCAACTCCAGCAGGCAGATCCCATCAGAGTTGGAGCCTGGGCTTTTCTACATTATAACAACTGAGTCAAAGCCATGGGCAATCTGAAACAGCCTCATGTGGACAGTCTCAATCCCTCTTGGCAAGGAAGGGAACTAACCCAGCCCTCTCCAACCAACCCAGTGTAACCTCTCCATTAACAGCCTTCAACCTCCTTTCCCTTGACATTTTTCCCTTGTCAATGCCAGTTATTTCGAAGGAAGACTCAGGTCATGTGTGTCTCTGCTACTTGAGAAAATTCAAGCCATTTCTTTTGCAAAAGAATTAACCTTTCAGATAATAAATTGATGTTTGAAAGCAGATATCACGCTGGCACAAGTTCTCAAACCTTTTCCAAGAAATAAACCTTGTGAGCAGCTTTCCTTCTAAGAAAGATAAAAGATCACGAACAGAAGTACTAATTCAGCAGAATGTGTCCAATGAAATAATTAAATAAATGGACAAGCTACCAAGGTCTGCTGCAACCCGTGCAAGAACTTGATTGTGTTTGCAGAAGGTTTCAGATAACAGAGGCATTAATTAGGGTCCAGTTTCAAAACATACTCTTCTGAGGATTACACATATACATGTCCCCATTAACAAATGGGCAGAAATGATCCTGGGATTATTCTGCCTAGCGGGTCATAGTTTTGGAAGTTTTGGGTTGGGTTTTTTTTTAAATTTAATCAGTAATACTGAATATATGCATAGTAACAGCTTTGAGTTCTGTCTCAAAACCCAAAGGAACTTGCAGCCAGGGTTTGGTGAAAAGCCGGAGAGTCAAGGCAGTGCTGGACAGTGGCTGAGTGCGGAAGTTGCTCTGAGAATCCTCACCTCTGATCCACAAAGACGAATTTCCCATCTATGGCATGCCGAGACACGTATTCCGTGGGTTTCACCCGGATCTCGCCGTTCACCGGCTGCGGCACCACGTGGGGATGGAGCCTTCCAATGGCAACCAGGCAGCTCAGATTGCAGCCCTCGTTATCTGGCTCGTTATCCTCATCCAGTCCCATTTTTGTGGGTGGCCAGCTTTTTAAATATCCTGTGCTATGAATAGTGCAAAAGCTTTTGCGGTCTGCTGTAAAAAGAGAGGAGAAAAAAAAAAAACAACCAAACAAAAAACAAACCAACAAAACCCAAAAAAGCAGTTAGGTTATGGATATGACTTTGGAGAACTTCAGCTCAGTTCTGCTAAAAATGTGTCTCCTCTCTGATCCAGGAAATTTGGGATGCTGTTCACTGAGGAAGCTGGGGATGTTTAGCCTGGAGAGGAAGGGGTGACCTCAAAGGAGGTTGTGGGAAGGTGGGGTTTGGCCTCCTCTCCCAGGCAACCAGTGACAGGATGAGGGGAAATGGCCTCAAGATGGGCCAGGAGAGGTTCATGTTGGACATCAGGAGGAATTTCTTCACGGAAGGGATTGTCAGGCATTGGAACAGACTGCCTAGGGAGCTGGTGGAGTCATCATTCCTGGAGGTGTTCAAGAAATAACTGGATGTGGCACTTAGTGCCATGGTTTAGCTGACACGGTGATGGTTGGTCAAAGGCTGGACCTGATCTTGGAGATCTTTTCCAACCTTAATGATTCTGTGATTCTAGGGGATTTTCCAGCACTCCTGCTTTAATGCCACTAATCTGAGATAATCCAATAAACAATTTATCTTGGCAAAACCATTCTTTACACTGCAACACCAAAGAGCTCAGACCAAGGCTGCTGATAATCTTTGAGCAGAAATTGCATCACGTTTTATTATTTCAGCAAAGGACACAAATACTCTAAAGGAATATTTGAGGACGTTAGTAGATTAATAAATAAGATGCCTCTTTCAACTTAACATGAGGCTCCTACAAAAACCAGGAACAATGTATTTGGCAACTGTCCACTGGTTGGGGTGTACAGGGGACAGCTGTACACAGGGGTGAAGATTCACAATGGCCAGTAACACAGTCAGTATCCAGAAGGAGAACTCCTATCCCTCAGCACTGAGCAGGCCTGAAGGAGGGTGACTTTCATAGGGAGGAAAAAGGCTGATGTCTAACTGCACAAACTGGCTTCTTGGGCTGTAGTTTGAAGGGGTAACAGGCCCAGACACAGTTCAGAATCTTAGTAAGAAACATCAACAGTGTTCAATAAGTATCAAAAATTGGATTAAAAAGCCTGACAGCTGCTACGGTTGGAAATCAAATGCATAAATCGTTACCTTTCTTCTTCGAACAGGTTGAAGGGAAATCCTTGTCTTCTACTTTCACCGAGGGCCTGTTGCACTTCATCCTGCAGAAGAAGGACCTTCTTGCTCCAGAGCACAGCCGCGATGGCCCGGGCGTGATGTCGGTTTTGACTGGGAGTCCGGCTGCAGCAAAAAGGGAGGGAGGGAGGGTCTTTGTCAGGGGTTACACCACACAGCCCAACCACACGGTGTTGCAGCTTCACTGGGACTCACACAAAAGTCTTATTAAATCCTCCTTCAGGAGCACAAGTCCTGTTTTTTGAGATTTTCATGTAAGGGACCTTGCAGGACTCAGCTGACCCTTTCAACACGACAATTTCTGGTTACGCTTTCTGCTGTCAAAACACCGACGTCAAGCTCAAGAACATGGGGTTCTAAATGCAAAGATTAGCAAAAGGGTGTACAAATCCTCACAAGTCCTGCAATAAATGTGATTTCTCTGAACAATAAACAACTGATTAGAAATAGAGAGAGATGATTTCCCCAGAACCAGAGCAGTGTTCCACACACAGCCACTCAACAGGACCCTGACCCTTCAGACTGGCACTTTCCTATCACAACACCCATGCAGAGAACACACATGCACTTAGAGAACAGAAGAGCCCCAGTGTCATTCCAGGGATGGAAGGGAGATAAAAATGTAGCAGGGACCTACACAGGGACTGCAAATCCCCAAGAGCTCCACCTATGTGTAAGAAGTGTCTCTAGCCTTGCAGAAATAACTACACATGGACACGGCCTAAGAATGAGTCCTGACCTTTATCATATTCTTGCAGGAGATTCTTAAGAGCCTTTTCTGTGGAAAGTGATTAGAGAAACAACTAAACCCCATCACTCTGGGAGCCAAGAGCGAGTGTGGTACAGGGCTCTGGGAAGATGCCTGGCGTGCATCAGGAGCACAAGTATCACCAAGGCCAGTGACGCAGCTGGAGCTCCAGGGGCAGATGCTCCAAGTGCTGATAGAGGATTTTAGTCACACAGGAGCTTTTCCACAGCCTGCTCTCCACTCCAACCATTGCTGCATGGGGGCATGTGTAATCAAACAGCAGAATCAGGTACAAAAGCTTCTCGGGCCCTCCAGGTTTTTGACATTAGAAGACAACAATTCCAACGGTTTAGTGGCAAATGTGCCTCCCTTAAAATTAGAATCAAGTGAGGTGACCTCCAGAAGGTCAGAGTGCCCTGCACCACATGCACTCTAGACTGCTGTTCCGTGGTGAGAGTACAAGCTGTGCCTGAGTCACTCGTGCCAACACAAAAATAAATACACACATACATACTAGTACTCTTCACCAGTATGAGCTCTTGAAATCCTACCAATCAGTCTACCATAGCAGATGGGAAGACTGTAATTCATAGTATTTATTTTTGCCCTAACTTTGTCAGAGGCACACAGAAAAAAAAGGAGGCAGCACTAGATATACATGCTTGACAACCAGTGAAAACCAGGAGCCAGAAAAAAACTTCAGTTGATTCCCCTGAAGCTTCCAGGCTCCCTGCCCTGGAATGATCTCTCTCAGCTTCAGTTTTTGAAGTTGAGCTGGTGGCTTCTGTGGGATGAGATCCTAGAGATTTCTACTCCTGGCAAGCATGAGACTTAATGACCTGGAAATTTGCAGTTTTAAGATACCACCTTCTAGTTAAGCAATGCGGACTCCTGTCATGAGAGGGAATTAAACACCCACTCACCTCAAAAGCAGCAGAGATACAGAACTACTTAAAAATAACAGAGTGGAACAGAGCTAAGAGGCACAGTAGGAAATGACTCCAAGGACCAGCTTAAAAACTGCCTGCAAGAAAGGTTGGGTCATTGATGGAAGTGGTAATTAGTAATAAATAAACTAACAGATAACTAAAATGAATCCTCTAGCTTGGCTGACAGCTAAGGATTACCAAAACAATATTGAGTATATTCTGAACATTGAGAATGATGGATTAGAACAAATGCTTCTCCATGTTTTAATGGGAAAAGTTAAACCTTTGATGTGTGGAAAAAGGGAGGATACGTTCCAGGTGAAGCCAAGTTCAGGTAATGCATCTACCCAGCAGGGCATGCCAAACCCAACAGCTTCTGTTTCATGCCTACTTATTTGGGGTTTTTTTGTTTTATTTTTCCTGTCTTTAAGATAAAACTTCCTAGGCATGAGACAATGCAGACAGCACCCACACTTTTGACATGAGGCAAACCCTCATAAGCAGTGAATTTGACTATAGGACACTTTTTTAAAGGGTGGTAACACTTACTTTTTGCATCTATGAGCCTTTCCCGTGGTGCGGTATCAGAAGAAGAGAGCTGCTCCTTTACTTTGGCAATGTCTTTAGGATGGAGATAATCAAATAAACTTTGACCAATCAAATCATTCTGTAGAGATTGAATATTCAGTCAAAAAGTAAAATAATGGTTCAGCATATTTTCTCAGTTTTAACATCCAGTATGAACAATGCTTTTACACACAGGTCTAGCCACAGAACATCAAATATCCAAGATCCAACCTCATTGCACGGGGGTTGGCCTGGCTGACCTTTAAAAGGGTCCCTTCTAAATCAAACAATTCTATGATTTGATGGAAGATATGTTTTCTCTGTATATTTAAGTTATGACTACATTACACAGCAATTTATGTCATCATTTTTGGTAAGAGTTTTGCAGAACCAGCACATTCAACCCATCACCACCAAATATTCTGGTTTCTCCTCTGCTTCACTTCATATACCACACACTTGAAGGAAAAAATTATAATTGCAAATGTTCTCCTTCAATATTTTCATATGAATAGGTATTTAGTATATACCTGGCTGGTATATATATAGGTATATAACTGGTATATACATAGGCTGGCCAAGGAAAACTTTTGAAGCTAAAACAGGTTTTAAATCTGGTAAGGCATGCAGATGACAGCAAGAATGAAGAATGTTATTTACACAATATATGGTCCAAGTTAAGCCTTATGTTGAGCATATATTAAAAACCTGGCTTTGGTATAATTGCTTCCCAGTTTCCATCAGTAAGGGTGCAAGCAAAACCAGAGCAGACAGAAAGAAAACTAAGTCAAAAAATCCCCGTGAAGCGATTGGAAGAACCCCAGACTGTTTTTTCAATATTTGCTTATTAGATAACGCTTTTGCAAGCCTGAGGGTAAATCCCTGATCAGAATGCATCAATCAGGGAATTAAAGTTGGTTCCCTTTTCACCTCCTTAGTCTGAATGGAAACCAGAAACAATCTTCTCTGATGACAGGGCAGCGAAAAGCTCTGTCTTGGCAACACCTCTCTCAGTTCTCAAGGCAGACTATTCACACACCTGCCTTCCATACAAATGCATAACCATAAAAAAAAAGCTTTCAAATCTTTTAAGACCTAGCATTACTTAAACCGAAAAAGAATACCTGACTATAGTTGAGGATCTTGAAAACAGATTCTGAAACAAACAGTATCTTTCCTCTGTCACAGCCCACAACAAAAAGAAATCCATCTGCTGCCTAATTAGGAATAAAAAAAGTAAAACACGAAGTTATAATGATGCAAAGAGGAAGTATAACCTTTAAAAACCACTTTGTATAGAGTAGAATTTCTACACTAAAAGAGCTGTCTTAACATTTAGAGATAACTGAGTCAACAGGGAAAATGTGAAATTACAATAGGTTTTTTTTGCATCTGCAAACATTTTTGGCATCGTTCTGGGCATTGTGCCCAGAACGTAAAATAACTTCTGTGAGAAGAACCAACCCATGCCTTGCCCAACAATATTATGATTATATTTAATAATGCCTTCAAATTAAAATATTATTTTAACTCTATTTACTCCATAGTTCCTCTTTTAGAAACCCAACATAACCTGGCTATTTGTTCCTGTGGCTGTAGGCAACTAATTCCCATTTCCAAAGTACTCTTTTTCAGTCACAGACAAGCATGCAGGAATAGGCCCCAGTTTTACAGCTTTAGAGTCACAATGCTGCTGAAATTAATTCTGCATATGCTTCTCTGGACCCTGCAGTGCTTCACCAGTTACACAAGCTGCAGGAAGAGCTTAAGCACTGACAAGTGAGATGTGCTCTCCACGCTATAAAAGAAGTCCACAGCAAGCAGCCAAACATACTAAGCCAGGTTACATCAGTGACCTCAAAAACGGTGTCCCTTGTATCACTGTACACTCAAAAGCATGGCAAGGTAGCCCCTGGCAGAAAGTCTGCAAGGAAACTATGTCATTTTGGATTCTGATGGTTACCACCAAAATATCACTTTCTTCAAATCTCTCTCTCAAATCTTTCTGCTTAAATTAAGAAATGCCAGTCACCATTAAACTCACTGGCTTTATGAAGCAGCCTGCAGATATTTTAATTATCCTCCACAATCAAAACACTTTTAAGCTGAGATACAAGGCATTAAAATACTGATGGTGTGCATTGGGAGAGTCATATTCACAGCCATTAATAACTCTTAATTAAAAGTTGAAACATACCCTGAGAATAAGATGTTTCAATTCATCATCTGATAGAAAAGCAGGTTTATAGTTTGCTTCTGTATATGGGTTTGTAGCACCTAAAGAAAACAAAAACAATCCCCTTATCACCAACTTAACAATACACATTTAAATGAGCAATTTTCCTTGACACTTTTTGAGACTGTTGTTCACTGCAGGAGCTCTTTAAAACGAAAGTTACTTTTTGGTTTTGTTTTACTATCAATGTGAGTTCTGTTGGTATTAACTTAAAAAGGATGAAGCTTTTTTGCTAAAAAACAAGTACTGCATTGCGTAGTAATGCAAATTAAATGCTTTCTGAGACATAAAAGCATTCCTTGAACATATTTTTTTAACCCAAATGTTGTCCTTGATTTATGGTATAGTCTTCAAATTAGAAATTAAAAATAAGAGATTAGAGAATAAAAACATTCAATCTATTTCTTCCCCTTATAACTTAGTAAAACATGACAAACTCATGTAAACAAATTGTGACTCAGGAACTTACAAATCAGTTCTCTCATTCCACATCAAAGACAAAAACAGCATCACAATGACATCATCTCACAATGCCAAAAGCCCAAAATCGGCAACAAAAGAGGGAACTATTTATTAAGGAGTAATTCTTTTCATTCTATTCCTTTTATAAAGGCAAAAGAGTCAAATTAGTAACAACTGCAGTGTTGTGAAGTATTAACCTACTTGAATGACAGCGGCAGAAAAGTGAAACCTTTCAAAAATCACAGGATAAACATGCCTGGAAGACACCAGCTCTCCTAGAAACAAGGACAGTGGCTCCTTTTTAAAAATTAGCTGCATCCCCATCTTTTCTCAGAGGTGTATTTCTTGAAGGCTTAAGCTTTTAACACCATCACCCACTGTACCCAAGCACTGACTCACTCTTAAATGAACCTTGAGGACACATACAGAAATTGGCAACCACTCCAACTCCTCCAAACCTGCGTGTTTCCCTTCAGGTGCTTGCAACAGAAACTGGTTCAAAACACCCAGACTGAATTGTCAAGGTGCTTTCCGTTCTTTCACACAGAGCTAAAGGTATGAACACCAAACCTTACAGGTCCTGTAGGAATATTATTTACACCTAAAATCCAACCTTTCTATCCAACAAATTTTGCACATTGCCTGCTCAGGGCACCGCTCAGTGCTACACCAGAACCAGCTGTGCACTGCCACTTCAGCCCTTTGTTCCCTCTCCCCACCTGCTTCAGCTGCCTTGGTGCTGCGGAATCACTAGGTCAGATGAGGGGAAATTATTCTTATCTCATCCCACATTTTCCCAGTCAGATCGGGATATTTATTTGGACCATGAACTAGTAAACTATAAATGAACACTCATCTAAGAAAAGGGGCGAAGCCCTCCCAAGATGTATTAACTTACTCCTTTGTGGCAAAAGGACAAGAAAAGGAGAGAAAAAGCATGGCTTTGGGGAAATCCCATTTTGGACCCTCTTGCAGCCCCAGGCGACTCACCACGTAGTGTTTTCATGTGCTGCACAGCCATTCTCAGCACGGTGAGCTTGTCCAGCTTCCGAGACATGGCGTTGCACGTTGGTACCAACGAGGCCAGCTCGTCTATGAAGCTGTTCATTTTATCTCTGCGCCTCTTCTCAATCTGACTGTGCGCCTCCCTGCGCAGGGGAGGTGGTGAAGAGAAACACAAGAGCGTGAGAAAATAAAGCATATCCAAAATATGCCCCAATCCAGCATGACAGAACCACAAAAGTAACCTCTCCCTGATAATTAAGGTACCCTCTTGTCCTTGTGAGAAGGACATCCACGTACAGAATTCTTGATTTGGGGAAGTAACACAATCAAGAGGCAAGACTGCAGCACGTAGTTCTAATTTATCAGAAAACATATATGACACTGGCCATACAGTACATTGAGTGCTCAGTTCTGAAACAATCCACTAAACAGTGCAAAATTATCTAGAGGTTTCTGCTGCTGTGCACCACTTTCATCCTTAGCACATACCCTGAAACATGACTGGCATCCTAAGGTCACAGACAAATTCTAGTGTATATATATACTGAATAAAGCATTTTTAGATTGGGTATGAAGCAACAATTACTCACTCAAAGGGCTGTCAAGCACTGGAACAGGCTGCCCAGGGAAGTGTTTGAGTCACTGTCCCTGGACATGTGGCACTTGGGGACATGGTTTAGTGGGACTTGGCAGGGCTGGGTTAATGGTTGGACTCAATGATCTTAAATGCCTTTCTAACCTAATTCTATTTTCTGATTCAATGCCATCAAGCATTTTTAACCAGTATACTATGTGAATGTACTAAGTATTTAAAACTAGCTTTTGCTGTGGCAGTACAAGTCTCCTACTCATCCTATAGCTTTTTATTTGAAGTATTTGAGATATCTCTGAACCAAACTCTTCCCAGTCAGGAAAATTAATTAGAAATGCTAAACAATTGTTGGGTTATGTCTTCTGATATTGAGTCACTATTAACACTTTTAACCCACTATTGAGTCTGAAAGAAGCAAGATGAAGAAAGTAACATTATCAGAAACATACTGGCTCCAGTTTCAACACTAATGAAGTAACTAAACCCAAGTTACCTACCAAATCAGTATTTTCACAAAACTATAAGCAAACCTAATGAAAAATGTTAACAGAACAAAGATATGGAAAAATAAGGAAAGGTCAAAGTTAGAACAAAAATATTTTCAAGAGAAGAAACACATGAAAATAATTCATACATGGCAAAGAGCAAGAGAGAATTCTTTTTAATACACTTGTTTCGAGCAGTACCTTGCATTTTTTATTCTGCCTTGTTGGTCTGCATACTCCAATCTGTTGAGAAAGAGCATCACAAAGTTACAATGTTGAAATCACTCAACCCAATTCTTTTAATGCATCTTACATAACTACTGATCCTCATTAAAATTGGTTTTTTAGAATCTGAATATGTATTCAACCTTTCTAAAGAAAGAACAATATTTATAATATTGTGTCTCAGAGTTTGGGGTTGGGTTTTTTTTGGTTTTTTGCTTGTTTGTTTTAGTTTGTTGGACAATCTTATGCCTTTAACCCAGCAAAGAAATAATTTGGGACACATGACCACAGTGACACTGAGAACAGGTATCCCCAGACAGGATCCTGTGCTGTGGAACTAATATTGCAGTGGCTGTATCACCAGTACCTTCCATGTTGGTCATCCTTATCTGTATCCATACCTTCCCTGCAGAAACAGAACAAAGCAACACATCACACAGTCAGCAGGATTAGCAGAACAGCTACTAAACGATCATCAAATCAGAATAAAGTATCCCTGTCATCTTTAAGCCATAAATACAAAAATAAGAATATAAAAGCAACATAAAGTTGTGTGGTTTTTGTAATATTGCAACATTTTCTTAAATTAGTTGTGTCTCCTTCAGAACTAAGTAAATGGCAGAGTTTGATGTGTTTGACAGTAAAACATGCTGCAGTTCAAAGATATCATCTGTTATAAAAATGTTTTTCAGTTAATTAGAGGGGAAAGGACATATCAAAGCAGCTATTTTGAAGCCTTCATCAGCACTAGGTCTACCACTCTGCATTGACTGTAGTTGTCTGGCCAGAGGCAGTTATCAAAGTGCCCAGCATAAACATCACAAATTGCCCTGAATTACTGTGTGCAGGTGCCTGTGTGTTTGACACCCCAGTTTGCCCTACCCGAGTTGATCTGGAGAGAGAAGATGGTTATAATCTAGACTGCAAAAACCACTGGAGATGGCCAAACGCAGAGAGAAAATGAAAGGCTGTATGCAACTCAGTAGGCACATTTTAAGTTGGTACAACTTTCAGCAGAGACACATGGCTTGCTTTTGTTTCAACACAAAAGGAAAGAAGGAAGGAGACATGAAGAACAGAAAGGGAATAGAAAGGATCCCCTTATTACATTTTAATATTGCACCCATATGTACAGAAATCAGCAGGAGAGGAAAGATGAGTAGAATGTTTTGATTTATATAAATCTGTACAACTGTGCTTAAATGGACTCTCTTAGGCCTGGCTCATTCTGATTAAATTTGCAGGTGAAAATTAAAAGTAAGTGGAAGGGAAAGGTAAGGAAAAAACACTGATTGTCTTCTCCAAGTGAAACCAATTACTAAAACATTTATACTTACTCAAAAGGAAAGCCATCGAGTCTGAAAAGAAAGAAAAATAAAGTACACCATATATAGGAAATCAGAACAATGTCTTACATTTTCTGCTGAAATGCTCAAGCTAATTCATATTCTACTTGAAATGAAAAGCACAATGAAAACAGGATGGTAGCAGTGAGCATATTCTAAAGAAACAAGCTTGTTCAAATTAATCTACTTCCTGAAAGAATAATTCTGCTTTTTAAGAAAAGATAGCATAGCTCATTACACTTAATGTGAAAAACTAGTAAAACAACTAACCTAAATTATGTTATGCAAATCATTGAGATATTGTTTCATCTTCAGAAAGGAAAGATCTGTGCTTTATGCGTGTTGTCCTTGTGGTTAGATAAATGGGATTTCAGAGGACTCTAAGGCCAGAAATAAAACATAAAAATAAAAATAAAGTATCCCAAGTTGCTCAGTTTTTGATGATTCTTGCCCAGCAGGACAGATGCACATTTTGCTTCAGTCAGTACTGGAGTCCCAAGCCTGAACTTTATACAGACTTTATCATATCATAAGGAAATCAAACAGAATTTCTACGTGCACACTAACTGCTGGCATCACTTCAAGACTGTAAAGTGACCTAAAATACCACTGAGCTTTAATGTGGTAAGAGGCTATGTTTTATAAAAGCCTTATGAAAAATCTCCTTATATCAGCCATTAACATGCCAGTTATTCCTATTCAACTGTGGACATGAGCCTTCTTAAAAAGGAGCATGATAGGGTTTCATATATTATTCACTGCACTCTTAGATCAATTATATTTGTGATTAGCTTTAAAGAGAAGTTCAAATAACGCTAAATGTTTTCTTCATCTCTCAATCTGCACATCTGAGTTACTGTCTTAGCCAAACTGGCTCAAAGCACTCCTGATGCTCACAATTAAACAGCACTGGTGATACCACCTTTAGCTCCAGGATGCTAGTTCTAAAAATCCATTTTAGCCTTAAAAAAAACAAACCCAGAAAGCAAAATCTAAAAGAGGGATAAGGTGTGTTACAAATGCATCAGGAGAGTTTTTTTTTCTTATCATGTATTATTTCAGTTGGAAACATTATTCCCAGGAAAAGAAATGAACTGTTCATAGACCAGCATTTGACTCAGACCATAGTGGAGAACGGCCAGCCTTTGCTGAAGTGACAGCAATAGGCTGGGCAGGGATTTTCCTGGAGGAGTTGCAGGAGAAAGAATTAAAAGAGACCTGAAAGTGCAGCTGATCAATACATTTTCTTGCACTTGAGAGGTCAACAAGGAACCACACTAAAACACAGAGGTTCTGCCTTCCTTATTCCCTGGCTTCACTGGTACATGAAGCATAAAACTGGACACTTGGAAAATTTATGCAAAGAACAAATCGTTAACAGGCAGCAAAAGTTGAACAGTAGCATTTCTGAGCATTTCTCCATACACACATACCAAGAGGGATCAAGGTCGTCTATCTTAAGTTCTACTTTAAAAGAGGAACATTTACTAGCCACCATTTCCTTTGCAACACAACATGAACTGTGGTATGACTACAGCTGTGGTAAACTTATTTCACTAAGGATTCAAGAAACATATTTTTTAAAAAATGCACACAAAAACCTAGAGGGCAGAATTATAACTTACAAGAGCAAGCTGTCTTTTGGAAAAGGGGACTTGAGCAATGCTTCCTACCCAGAAGAATAAAGATAGAGAAATCCTTTCTAGAGAAGAGGAAGTTGGTACGATTGAGGCTGTTCACTGAATTTTGTAATAGTCAATTCAACTAGAGGGACCCATGTACTTTTCAAGAAGACTAGAGGCATGTTAGAGAATGAACATATGCAGTATGTTGGTGGTCTTTAAAAAGTATGTAAAGTTTTGTGCATAAGGTCTCCTAAAAAGAAGCCCTATGCACAGGGAATCTAAATCCTAATTGTCGTGCTTAAAAATTCTGTCCCTCCCTGTAGAAAGAACTGCCAACAATCCAAAGGCCACAGTGATAAAATTTTTGCTAAGTTACATAAAAACAGACTCTCTGGCTGTGTGAATAATGGATGTGTCCATTCCCAAGCGACCCTGCAGCCAGGCTTTGTTAAGTTACAATACACAGGAGGTTTGCACAGTGACTTGGAGCAATAGCTTGGTTTTGGTGTTCCTAGCGCTGGAGACATTGGACATTTGGAAATTTGGCAAACTCTACTATGACCTGCACTGACTAAAGCAGAGTTGGTGGCATTTCTTTCTATGTCAAACACTTGCCCCAGGAGAGAAGCTCTGGGTTGGAGAGTGCTTCTGTTATTAGCAAGCTGTCCTTAATGAGAGCAGCTTTCTTGAAACGAAACCACACGCTACCACTGACTGAGAAGAAAACAAGTTTTTATTTTGTCAGGACTAATAGCCTACAGTCGAGAACCAACACAAGATTAAATCAGTTGATTAAATGAAAGGCAGCTCTAATGCCTTAAACCAGGGACTATTCAGATTCATATTTGACTGAGGGACCAAAATAGCTTCATCAGGCAAAGGTTGGCAGCACACTGATAGGAAGTGACTGAAGAGGCAAAAAATAGGTGAGGTGAGGAAAAGGAACTATTCCTAGTTTTGGTTCTGCTTTTCAATAAATTTATTACCTTCCCCCTCCACAAGTCAGACATTCTACTTCCTCCATAAATAGTCATTATAATCAACCTTCACACTGTACATTTCATCAGCACTAATTCCACCCTCCCCATCAGCCAAAAGCCTTACCCCACCTGATAGCCCTCAATTTTAACTGCACTGAGATGACAACTTTATTTTTATTATTAAATAAATGAACTTTCCTCTTAGTGCATAGAAGCTTTTTTCTTTATTAAAACCTTAAAGGCAGGTTGTCAAGGAAAAGTTATTTAAGAATTGCTATAAATATTGCTATAGTCTCCCCCACTGTATTGTTGTGTTACCACCTCTTTTTAGCAGTGCTAAATCAAGAGAAATTCAACTTACTGATAATCGGTAGAGCTTCCCTTTCTTTTCCTATTACAATCCATTCCTGAAGTGCTAAGGGAACTGGAGATCAAGTCAGCAGGGTCTGGTGACATAAAGTCACTAATTGTAGAAGATATGTCCATCCTTTGGTCTGCCATTGGACTGTCTAACATTAGGGAAGAAAAACAACAAACTCACCAACCCAAAAACCACTGCATTAATATAAGCAGAAATTTACATTTTTTTTAACCAAAAAAGTTACCTCAAATTTAGCATTCTTAAAAACTGTAAAAATCACAGTTTCTGTTATTTCCTTTTGCCATAAAAGAGGTAATAGGCAATTCCTCCATTTCCAGTTATCACTGTATAGAATATCACTGTATAGAATATCACTGTATAGAATAACAACCCATGACCATTCTCAAAACACATCATTTAAGACAATTGTTCACAAAGAATTGCCAGCATGATCTTTAACTATACCAGGTTTACTCTTTTTTTAACTGGCCAGCCAATTGCTTCTTCCTAACAGAAATATTGCTGACTGGGAACCTCAATTTGAGTGTGTCTTTCTGTTTGAAGATCATATTATCAAAGTTCACAAGCTTTAAAAGTTCTAATTCCACTGAATTTCATAGAACAGAATTCAGAATATTTCCATAGAAATAAAATACCTCCATCACAGCAGATCCCACAAATAAAAAACCTAATAACCCAATGATAGTCTAAGAAGACTAGTTAAGAGTACAAATTCATCTAACTGGCTTTTTCATCCAAAACATACACTTTTTAATCCTTTAGACTGCAAATAATTACACTGTTGGAAGAAACCCTACGAAAAGTTCATCTCTAAATAGCATCAACTGTGAAACTGAAGAGTTTTTACCTGAAGGCCTGTCTTGGAAGCCTAGATCCACTTGAACAAAGATGATGATGCTCAGCCCAAAGCAGCTGATCACCTTAGAACTCTTCCATGCCTCATATTCCGTTGGTCAAATACTTTCAAAAACCTGAATGGGAGGAAAACCAGCAAGTTTAAAAAACACTTTCAAAACAAGCATGTTTTGAACAAACATTTTAGACGTCGTTTATAACGGCAATAGATGTTTCCTACTCCAGGATCAAATATTCATCTCCTTATAAAATGAAGAAGCTTTATCCGTCCATGAAAAGGGTTAGATATTGGGATGTGCATCTCCAATGGACCTAGTTTTGGAACAGAAGGTTCTTCAGCATCGCTTCCCTTTGGGCCCTGCTTATCATTCTTTGGTCTGTGCATGAACTCCCTCTGCTCATAATCAATGATGACAATCATGAACACATTTGTTGCCAGATGATGCCAGAATGACTTAAACTGCTGTCACAGTGCAAAAGACACACTTATGCCCTCCCTCCTGACTGCCTTATTTAAGGTGGCCATAGCAATAAGACAGTTTGAGCTTGGCCTACTGTTTCATTTTGAGCGTAACAGCAATTAGCATTTTCAAAGGACAGGGGTTAAATATTGTTCTATTCTGCAAGCTTCAAGTTCCATATAAAACCTGCACTCCATACTATAACTCAGGTCTTCAAATGTGTTTTCCAACTATACTGTAAACCTAGAGGTTGGTCTGCAGATGGATCCCAATAACTTCTCTGGGTCTCTTCCCAAGCAACCTGACTCCTTTTCCATTTTTGAGAATGCCCAGACAGGCATGTTAAGAGGCCACACCACGACTAAAGCGAAATCAGTACAAATTCATGTCAAATTACAAACTGCCATTGGATGAGCTGGAATTAACACATTAAAAAGGGGAAGGAAAAAGAGTTTGTAACTCTAACACAGTCCTTTCCCTTTAAGAATGCCTGCAACAGTCAGCATTTTAGCTTCATAATCAGAACACTGCACAAGTCACTGCACAGTAATGCTAAAAAAAAAAGCGTTGTTCATCCCAAAAATTTCAAATCAGTTTTATAGAAAAGAAAAATCTTGAAATCAAGTATCCATTCAACTGTGCTGCTATTTTAAATTATAACTGTCTATATTTGATAGTTTCAAAGCAGCTATTTTAAGTCTTGACCATTTAAGAAAACAAAAATACATAAGAAGTGGAATTCTCAATTTCTTTTCCAGTCAGCCCTTTCTCTACCATGTCCCAAATGCTCATCCCAGTTTTAACAATCACAGTCCTACATTTTAGCATTATAGGAGCTAAGAACCATCCATGTCTCTTGAAATAAGGTTTAAATTTAAGAAAATGTCAACCCAATGATCAGAGCAAAAATCAGCATGCCCCACTAAATAGTGAACAGTTCAGAGAAGTGTTTTGTTGCAAGGCTTTCTTAAAATTCCAAAAAATGAAATATTTTACTGTCTTTTCAGTCTCCAGCTGCTAAATGTTCAATGGCTAAAACACATCCTCTATGAGAAGGGACACAAAAGTTGCCAATACATATATAAGCAAAGTTCAATCTTCCATTTATGATGCCAAGCCTGTTGCCAAAGTACTCCAGAGATCTACTTGAAAAAATGCCATGTAGTGCATTTCCTGATTAAATTCTTCTGTAGATGAGAAGCAAATGATATTTTGCCTTTGGATCTCTCTACATTCTGTTGGGGACTACTTCCTTCAGGATTCCCCTTCCTAGCATTCCATCTTTCTCCAATCTCCTACAACAAGGTTAATGAGACAGTAAAGAGAGATCTTACTGTTCACCCCTTATAAAACAAAAGTTAGATGGCACGTGACCAGCTTAATCATGCAGCAAAGCTGATCACGAGTACATAAACACCTCCGAGCAAATCAAGGTCAGAACTAAAGTAGGTCAACTACATGTGCCAAGCACCCACCAGGGAGTCAAGACCTCTTTACACAAGCCTCATCAGCTTTGGTTATCCCTAGGCAAGAGTCATCCATCTCCAACACACAGACATATTATTCTACAAGAAATGCAATTCATAACTTCGTGAATCGGAAGTGTCTCATGTTTAAATAGCACTATTTCGCAATGACAGAGGAAAGCCGTGGTGTGGTTTCCTGAAGAAGTAATTGGAGAGATGCTCATTGTCCCTCTGTGTAATGACTAAAGCAAAAACAGCTGCAAAAAGGAAATAATCTACTTCCCTTTGCAGCAGTGTTCCATTGTTGGAGTCAACTGTCACAGTATAAACTAGTCCCAAACAGAAAAATGGGTTATTTATCTTCACTGGCAGCATTTCTTCACGAGGTGCTGCAGATATCTGGAGGTTCCAGATGCACGTGGACTCAGTGATGGGGGAGATTTCAGCTCAGCAGCACACGGACTGCAAGAGTCCCTGTGAAGATTTCAACATGCAGACAGGCATACACGGGCATACCTGCTGCAAGTAACGAGCAGTTCCCACATCAGAATCTTTATTAGGGAATACTCCTTCGGGATCACAGGAAAATCTGTAAACTAAAGCAGTGCTACTTTTCTTTTCCTCCACTACTTAAAGAGCAGCTGTCAGAATAGCTCATATTTTCCCAATATATTGATAGTTTTGCTTTAAAGGCACATTTGTGTTCCTTGAACTCCCTAATACTATTTGCAAGAGCATTCTGTACTCCCTAAGGACAAAAAGCCCTGTGGCTTTCTCTCGCGTGCAGATGCATCTCACTGCACTCTCTGGAGCAAAGAAGTGATTTTACCCTGCCTTGCTTGTTGGGGTCATCCTTTTTCCACTCGCTCATCAGTGTGTTCACCAGCCCCTGGCAGGCTGTGATCCACATCTGAGCTCTGGAACTCCTCCTGACATCAGCAGCTCGTGTTTCAACCCCAACCACTCACACACAGGCAGCAGTGATACAAAAGCCTCCTACAGCTCCCCCAGCCCCTCACAAGAGGGCACAGGGATCTCCTGAGAAAAAGTAACATGCTGGAAGGAAGCAGCCCATGAATTTAAACCAGCCACAAAGCTACAAGATAAACAATTTTGACACAGGGGGAAAAAAGTCTCCAATAAACAGAAGACAAACGCCATGTACAGTTTCTCAATAGATCAATATACTGTCCATGCGCTCTCACAGACCAAAAACGTCTGTTCATCAGTAGTGTCTCTGAGAAAAGCTGGAACAGGTCACATCATGGCACCACCTCACAGTTTTCCACACTGTCAGAGTGGCAATGGGGACACAGGACAATATGTAGCATTTTATCTTCTTCATAGAATACTGAGACTTGTAGATCTGGAGGGGCCTCAGTTCCTCTCTCTCCTTGTTTATAAGGGAAAGTACCTAAAACTTTTACTTTCAGCTACATTAACAAAGGACTTCTTTGTTGCCTCCCAACCAAGAATAAGTGGTAATTCAAATAACTTTCTCTTGCACTGGGGAGCTCAGAACTAGACCCAGAACACAGAAGTGTCTCAGCAGTGCTCAGTAAATGGGAGGGATCACTTCCCTCAGCCTGCTGGCAACACGGCTCCTAAAGCAATCCAGGAGGCAGCCGGCCTTCTTTGTTACAAGGGGATCACATGAACCACTAAGACCTTTTCTGCCAAGCTGTTTTCCAGCTGGTCAGTCCCTAATCTGTACTGAGACATAGGGCTTTTCCTCTTTAGGTGCAGGACTTGATATTTTTCTTAGCTGATTTCACAAGATTCTTTATAAGGCTCTTGGTGACCCTTTTCCCTGGCCTGTAGAGATCCCCCTGGCTGGCAGCACACCCATGTGGTGTATTAGTCACTCCTCCCTGGTTTGGATTGGTCTGCACCTCTAAGCATGGAGCTTCAGACAGTAATTCTTGAAAGAGAACCCAACAGTCTTCAAAAGTCCTGTCTCATGTGCAGATAAATGTGTCGTTCAAGGCAGTCCCACAGGAAGGCCTTATGGATGGAGACATGGACCCTCTCCACAGCAGAAAATGAAATCTGGAACAAAACCAAAGTCAATCCAAGTCACTCCCAGGAACCAAACCTGTTCAGATCATCTGTTTGTGCTGGGGATGAAGTATTTTCCTCCCTGGCAGGGGACTGGTATTTCCCTCTGGTGATCCAGCTGAAAGTCTAACATACAATGCCACAGAGCCACTGGGTCTGGAGATTGAATCATCCCAAGAACCAGCACCCTGCCTACCCAGCTGACCCTCAGACACAGGAGATTTCATTTCCTCTCACATCTCAAGATTTGCCTCTGTACCTACGCAATGACTCCCAGCTGCAAGAGTGTTTCAACAAGGCCTGCTAGTTCGCAACCATTATTGAAAGCTTGATCTGGTATAAGCTTCTCGTCAGCCAAGATTAGACTCTTTGAGCTCTTATTCTTTGAAGTGAGCTTATGTTGGCCTGTTCACATATTTCATTTTGGGCAGCCATCAAACGGAAACATCACAAGGGAACTAATCAAGCTCTTGTGAAGAGGTGGTGATGCACACTCTCGGAAATCAGTACTAACATGTTGCTGTTACCAAAGGAATTTGGCCTGCTACAATAATCAATCTGCCAGTACACATACTCCTTAGGTTTCCAGAGACTGCTTCCATAGGGAAAAAAAAAAAAAGGGACCTGCCTTTCTTGGAAGATCAGGATTTCTGTAATTTCTACATATAAACTAGTCTCTAGCCCCTCTATAGGTTTCTGGCAGTAACAAGTACAGGTCTTCACATCACAAATACTGGGTATAACCGTACTGGTGCTGAAGTAATTCCTAAGCTCAGCCACAGCGGGCAGAAAAAGATTACCCAGCACTTCAGATGTCTCTGCTGAGAGCAGGAACCACTGAATTCTGCCTCAGAGCCGTGCAAACATTTTATTGGGTGCCTTATGACATTTTATAGACACACAGAGAGAACACCACAGGTATTCTAGGAACACATGTTGATATTTAATCTCAAATGTCACGATGGGTACATCATGGAGGGTTTTACAAAACAGCATAGCTGTCACACAACCTGCGTAAGGTAACAGCCAATCTCCTAGGAAGAGTAAGAAAAACCACACCAAGAATTACACCCAAGTATAACTATCAAAGATCCACTCTCAATCAGAACCCTCCTTCATGCCTTTGGATACCTTATTTCAATAGGTCCTATGATCAAAAACATCCAGACTGATTTCACTGGAAATAGATACAATCAAAATGGAATAAAAATCAGTTATTCTGAGCATATCTGCTTGTAGGAAAAGGACTGAGCTCAATATCAGAAGTGTTTTAATTACATGAACAAATCCAAGAAACCCAAACCAACATATTTTAGGACAATGCTTCAGAAATATTGTTCAGCACAGCACCCCAGAATTTCTGTAATACAAGTTATAGAACAAAATAATTACAATTTACATTAAAAATAGGGCCCCCCGGTGCTAAATGCTGGTAAAGTCAGTTCACAAAATCTATGTTAGAATGTAGTATTTAATAACTATTCCAATCCTTCAGAAGATTTTGTGTATATGTGGGAAGAAACAAGGTATTATATTTTCAACATTGGGGAAGATGAGAAGACTTAAAATTTACAGACAACACAAACTTTAAGTCCTTTGCATCAATCATCTAATTCTGCTCATTTGGCACCAAAATCAATTGTTCTTTTAGTAATGACAGACCCATATCTGAAGTAAAAAAAAAACAAAAACACCAAGATAAACACAACAAATGAAATTTACTCCCTCAATTAATGAAATCTAAACTTAGTTGAAGTTCTGAGTTTCCAAGCCAGGTCCAGCCCCCAGTGCATGAAGGACATACTTCTTTCACAAGCGCTGAACGCAATCCTTCCTCATCAACCATAATCCATCCCAAGGGTTTTGGAGGGGGTGGGGAGCAGGGGGTATGTGAAAGACAGAGGGAAATCCATTCTACCATGCAAGTGAATCAATTATCCAGCATTAATGGGCTTCAAGTAAAGCCCTACTCAAAGTTATTGTTGATTTCTTCTGTAGCTTATGCATTTCCAGCATGCTTTGATCGGAAACACACACCCAATCCCAAAAAAACAACAAAAACCTTCTCAGCTGAGGAGGCAGTGGTTCTGTGAAGTCTCCCAAGTTGTACACATTACTTCTGATCCATCAACAAAATAAGATGTCTTATCTTGTGCCACACTGTAAAGTCAGCTTCAAAGTCAACATTTTTAGAAGATTAGAAATTTCTGCATAAGGGGACTGTACGCAACTTGGACTGACATTTCTGGAGCAGAAGCACACAAGATAACAAGTAGGCAAGCTCCTTAACTCACTCCTCATGTTACACAAACAGAAGGAACTTACAAATCAGCACATCTGTAACTCAGAGTGCCTACTTCTTCCACTTTTTGCACTTGGCAGTCCAAAAGATGCAGCTTTCTGTCTCAAGATTTCATCCAACTCCTAAATATGAGCACCAGTTTATAGCAGACAGATGCTCTAGATACAAGTTTTAAAGATATCTTAACCCTTCAATTATCCAAAATGAACAAGTAAGTTTTGTGCACTTAAATACACATCTTCTAATCTAGAGCTGATGAATAAATGTCCCAAAGCCCAACTGTTCATTGTAAATATTAGTAAAACTGTGATCCGATCTGGGCAAGTTTTTCCTCACTACAGCTCAGTGAAGCTCCTGTATCCTCACAATGTAGCAAATATTCTTCCTGTAGTTCATAATCTCCACAGTTGTCTTCCAACAGCAGGAAGGCAAGATCCTCTCAGAAGTAGTTCTAAGGGATGCAGCTTTTAAAAGGTATCCATATGAGACAGCAGCCTAGCAAAACACTTCCCCATTTAGCTCAAAGGTAGAAGCTCTGTGTAGATCCCACTCTAAGACACACCAAGTCCCATCAGTGACTTGGCACACCATGGAACCCCTTCCAAGGCTTCTTCCTCAAGATTACAACTACTGCTTGGACTTTAATGTAACTTGCAGTAGGATGGCTTGATTTCAATATTTCAAGTGAGAACAAGCTTTAACTCAATTCACTCCTCTCACAGCCAAAGCACTATTTTAGTACTTCAGTAGTTACTCCAGCTTCCACTCACCAAATCCTTCTTGGCTTTTGTTAGGTTTTCACTTTCTTCTCCTCCCTCTTACTGGAGCATTGTTGACATCCAAACTAGACAGTGCGTTCAAGCCCTGGCATGACTAATACTACCCCAGTGATATTTTCTCACCTGACTTTTATAGTTGCTGCATTATGGGATATTAGCCATTTCTCAGCAGAATAGGTTGAACCACCACACAGTTCTTTTAGCCTCTGAAGAGCATTTCTTGGGTGACAATCCTAGTTTGATGAATTTTGAATTGAATCACTTGACCCAAATACTCTTAGAGATACTGCATACAGATGATTCTGTTTTCCAGTCACATTATTACTACAAGAAACCCAAATGCATTTGGCACGTGTGAGACCTTTCATTCAGAGATCTGCTGCCAAACTAAAACTAAATACTTTGCATCTTCAGGGAATAAAACACTGACACCATAGGGCAAAAACAGCCAAAGAAGGAGGTTGGTTCTACTTATAGGTGGCTCTATTTATAGCTGATACTTTCATGTCCATTTTTCTCACACTCTTTCTGGTCCTGCTGAATTCCAACTCTGGCTGGAAGAAGCCATCCCTGCTCTCAGCACTCTGCCAGCCTGACAAAGCAAAGACAACAGGCTGTCACTTTCCCTTCCATCCTAAAGCAAGCCCTGGGAACAGGAAGATACTCTCACCCTGCCTGGAACCAAGCTGGGGTAGTCCTCATTCCAGCAGCCTCTCCACAGTTTCCTCTAGCCCACATATTCCTGACAGGTTCCCTTTTCCCCACTGGTTTCTAAAAAGCTTTTTTGCACTTCACACAAAATCAGCTGTCAAACACATACGCATCACACCCATATGAACATCAATATTTCTTCCTTCAGACTATCTCAGTACTACATTAGAGGTTCAACCACTGGTTTTTGGATAGGAGGGCATCACAGCTTTAAGTATACAAGTAGGAATCTGCTAAATAATAAATTCCAAAGAACATACAAAGATGGCACAGATACCATATGTGTTAACAAAGTTAATGTGTAGAAATAGGGAATTCACAATTTAAAATTATTTACAGATTTGCAGTTTTAAGAAAATAACCTCTCCCTATACCCACTTGTGGAAATGGTCACAGCTACCTCACCCTGTACCCTGGAGTCCCTTTGTTGGTGGAGCAACAACACTGACATAAATAAGCTCAGCAGGTTGCTCTCCTGAAGTCACACTGTTTACCAGTTGAATCCAAATCAAACTAGTGCAAACTGTGACACTGAGACAATTTAGCCCTTGTATGTTTCACAGAAAACATGTAAAGACACAAACATGAGGAAAAGATACACTTGCCGTTTTCAGTCCGTGGTGAATGTTTCAGAAGTAACAACTTCCCCATTGAAACCCAGATTTTGAAATGAGCGATTTGCTGCTAAGGCTGAGAAAGGCAGCATTTCCGAGCTATGACAGCTCACGCTGGGGCATTATCCGACACTCTGCTCCTCAGAGAGGCACACAAAGCAGTTGGAACCGCAGCAGTAGTGAATATAAGAAGTAGGGCAAGCTCCCAAGACCCCCAGGGCCAGCACTAATATTGACACAGCACATTCTGAGCAGAGCTGCTGTAGCTGACGACTCCCCATCCCGCCAGCAGCAGTTCTTAGCGCCGCTGCAGAACAAGGCAAGTGGGACAGCAGGACAGCTCCCTGCAGCCTCACATCAGACTTGCACCACTTCTGAGTGACTGTGAAACCAAAATGACAACTCAAAGCCCTTTAACAGGACATGAACAGTAGAGTTAGATGTGTCATCAGACCATACAGTGACCCCTAAGTGACATCCTACTTCAGCACTAGGTACTTTCTACATCTCCTCCTCTATTGGAGAAACTGGAGTTTTTGTGGAGTGTAACACGTCTCCGAAGTGAGTCCCAGACACCCTACAACATCCACTTCACTTAACACAGCATTAGGACATTTTTGTTTCTGAGGCTTTCAAATTATATCATTCAAAATAAGACTTGGTGGAGCAAATCAAGTGATCGCTTAGGGAGAAACCATGGAGAATATGTCCTGTCTTTTACATGTGCTCAGTGATAAGGACCTCAATAACAGCTGTATGGCTTGGAGAAAGTTGTATTTGTCTAGCTCAGGATAAGCATGAAAACCTCACAGCAAAATTCCACAGAACAACTGATATACCATCTTAGTGCCAAAGGGAAGGCTTTACTCCCCTTTTCCTTCTCTTGTCACTCTTCTCCAAGATTTCCCTTCCATTATTCCAGCAGAGACTTTCATGAAGTCTCCGGAGCCTGTCTGTACAGCGTGTTGAATTCACCCAGCTGAATAAAAACTTGACAGAAAGCACAGTCTTCTGGGGGTTAGAAATCTCAACCCTCTGGCTGAAAGGTCAGATTATACTCAGAAGCAGCTCAAAGCAAGGGGATGAGACGTGTTGGAAGAGGAGATAGGGCAGAACTGTCCCTTTCAACAACAGCAGGGGGTTAAAATATCCCTGTCACAGCCTTTCTGCACTTTCAAGATATTTACAGCATGCCCATAGGATTTGTTTTCAACATGCAAATCCTGCCATGGTTTGAGCATGGAACCTTTCCACTGATCCACACCTGCACTGTGACATTTTCTCTGCTCAGAAGTTTCCTCTTTTGTGAATGACAAGTTATGAATACACAGACACAGTAGAGGAGTATTTCTATCCACTCTGCAGTCACTGTTTCAGTGGGAGTATAAGCTTTATTTTCTTGAGAAAGGCCTACAGCAGTAGGAAAGTCCTTTACAGAAATGGCTGATACAACATACTCTTTTTTTTTTTTGGTGCATCTATACATTAATGCTGATGTTGAGAACCACCAGATTTCCAAACCTGTGACATTCAGCTGCCAGAGATACAGCTGGATGCAAGCCTGACTTGCATTTTTCCAGAGAGGCTTTAAATCTATGATTTCTAACTTAAATCAACAGTCAAGTTTGAATGAGTACTTTGACATTACAACTGAAACTGAAAAAGTGCTTTAAAATTACTGTTGCATTTAGAACAAAGACTCACATTCCCAAACCGTGACAGCCCTTATTAAAGGCAGAGGAATGATCAGGGAACACCAGTAATTCACTTAATAGGGTCCTTATGCTATGCAGACATCTTGATTTACCAAAAAAAAAAAAAATGGAAATACAAATGGGGAAGAACAGTGTGTAACCCACACACAAAAAAACAAGAGATAAAAAAATCCTGCCAAGACCAAACATGGGCAACTGAAGAAGAGAACTTGTTCAGAAAAAAACCTACCAAAACAAACCACAGCCACAGAGATCACAAAAGGACTCTTCATAAATTTTAAGGCTGCGTGTTTGATTTTTTTTCTTTTTAATGATTGCTTGTGCTTGGATCAAAGATCCACCCATGCAACATCTCCCTGCCCCTCCTCCTCAGGAAGACGGGATACAATACAGAGCAAAGGGATATCTGACTCACAGTTGCAACCAGAAGTTTTCCCAACCCATTGTTTTATTCCAAAAGAGAACATTCCCCGACCTACGCAGCCTGATCCCAGTGGACCTACAAAGGATCACTGAACGGTCCACATTCCAACACAAAAAAGCTTAAGTAGGTTTAGATGATCTTATTTCCGCAAGTAGGAAACTTGTGCCAAATATTAATAATGCAGTCCCTTAGTTACCACTTACAAATGCTCATAA
This sequence comes from Sclerurus mexicanus, assembly GCA_013396755.1. Lineage (NCBI taxonomy): Eukaryota > Metazoa > Chordata > Aves > Passeriformes > Furnariidae > Sclerurus > Sclerurus mexicanus. The sequence continues at coordinate 546,999 of VWZF01006548.1, forward strand.
TTATTTACAGCTCCTGAACAGTACAGAGGATGGCTTGGATACTATCCAACAAATCCACAGCTATTAAATGTATTAGAAAATGGAAAACCTCCTAGTTTCACTCAGAGGAACAAGACAGGCAAAGAGTTCTGCTTCAGGAACAATGAAGTGAGGTGATATTCTTTGGCTTAAAAAACCGAGAGGACAAAGGTCTACAAAATCATCAAATGCCACAGGGACATCACACAAAGGCTCAAAACAACACAGCTCTTCACACATGAGGTGGAAGGCTGTGGAAACTACATGCCAGATAACAGGAAGGCCAGAAGTTCATGTGGTTTCTGCGGAGAGGTAGGACCAAGTCCACAGAAAGGAATTCTGCTGAGGGTTACTACCACATCTGGGTTGGGAAGTCCCCGAGCTGAAAATAACTGTGGGCCCTAATCCTACTCTTCATCAGGAGCCACTTACAGCCATATCAGGAGCTCAAGACAGGACTCTGCAGGAACTGGGTCTTCGTTACAGCACACAATGGTCACTCTTGCCTTCCTCCACTATTAGCAAAAGAACTTTATCTCAATTTCTAAGTATTCAGAGAAATTTCTACCTACAAGTATGATATACATGGAAGACCCAGAGGGAAAGCTTAAATATACATCATCCTCAGCAAACCCTTCTAGGTCCCCTCTGGTTTAAGTTAACTCACCTGCAGTTACCACCCTAAGACCTGTCAGCACCAGGTGGACCATTCAAACTGAGTCATTAGCAAGGCAAGTGTCAAAGCTTAGCTTATCAGAAAAAATAGCCTAATACAGGAAACCAGCTTTCGTAAGTGGAATTTCAAATCCAGTTCAAACAGCTAAATTCCTATGCAGCACCCAGAAACAATAGTGCTGAGCAGGGAACCACGTAAAAGTCAGCAGGCACAAACCACCCAAAACAAACACCAGAACAGCAGTCCCGTGCCTCACCTTGCCAAGCGCTTCAGTTAATACACACACTTCTCCACTCACCTCACGTCTTTCCTTCAGTATAAAAGTGAATTTCATCAAGTCCAACCTTTCACCTTTGATTACATGAGAGGAAAAACCCAAACAGACAAACATGCTTGTTACAGAGAAGAATCACTTATTTCAGAGGATCAGATACTATACAGTAAATATAAATATTTCTGCCGTTCTTCAGAGTCCTATTTTTCTGCAATGTTCACTTCAGAACATGGTCTAGAGTCTCATGCACTACCTTGCCCTGACTTTTAATAGAGAAATACGTAACTTTTTGTCTGTGTTTTTCCCTCAGCCACTCATCTGGTCCTCAACTGCAATGTTTTTTAAGTGTATCTGCTAAAGCCCCTTCAGTTGTCTTCAAGGGTTCTGTCTCCTCTTCCACATGCACTGAATTTACTATTTGTCCCTAGATTTAAAAGCTTAAATTTATATTCAATAAATTCTGAAGTAACTAACTAAACCGAAAATACTTACTTTGATTAACTTGACTGAGAAATGTAAATACCCTTGCATTATCTTCATGTCAAATCACTGCATCTTCGTTTTCCTAAATACGAGTATCAGCTCCTCTGGTTTCTAGCCCTCCTTTGCCTCCCTCAAGTATCAGTGCCTGAAATTTTCCTCTTATACAAATCATTGGTATTAAAACTTAGAAGTGTTTTATTTTGCTCCCTTAATTATTAAGATTACAGACCAAAAGTGAGGTTTGCTTTGTAGTATCACTGAAAAAAACTCTTAGGTATTACATTGTATCTATGCCTTAAATAAGGATCCCCTGTAGTATTTTTAACCTTTTAAGTCATTTTGCTCCAAGAATCTCTGTGGGTAGTCCCCTCCTCTCTCCTCCTCAGGTAAGAGCTGTATGTCCTTCCGCTTCCTTCTCCTCAAACACAGAGTATCACAGAGATAAGTAAGCAAGTTTTATCTCAATGCCCATCCCAGATTCATTCATATCTGTTTCCCTGTCCAGTCACGCGTTCTGCTCTCCTCTGCTGCAACAGGAGGCAACCTCATCTACTCTTTTATGGAATAAACTGATATGCTGTAATTCAGGCCAAAGTTTACTTCAGAAAGATATCCTGGAAGAACCAATACGTTACAAGAATCTGTTACTTGCCTCCCATCTTCTCTGTTCCAAAGATTAGTTTCTCCTGATCATGATTTCCAGCCTTTCTACCCTGAGTTTCACTAGGTCACCTATCAGCTACTAAACCTCATTTCATTTTCTCCTACCAGATAACCTTATCAGGTCATTGGCTGAAGGATTAATCTAGTGAATTGGTTTTTTCTCACTTAACTAAGTTTAGTTTCGTTCCTTTCATCTCACACTGCAAGTTTATGTGTGCAAAACATTCATTCCTTGAACCCTTTTCAGTTTTCTATTAACACTTTAACAAGACTTGGAAAGTATTAAAGTTATGACATAATTAACATCATACATAGATCAACCTGCCTTTGAATCCAGCTCGATATCCTTGTTTACCAAGCCACAGATTCTTGTGTCTGCCTCTCCAGTGCTGCCCTGGGAACTGCCAGTCAATAAAGCCCTCCCACCCTCAGTCACTTCCTCTTGTAAGGATGATATACAGGAACACAACTGTTGACCTCTAGTTAGAAATGGCACATGGATTTCTTGAGCCACACAACCTGCTGGAGTGATAACACAACAACCTGCACCCCTTGGCTCTCTCAGCAGCAAGAGTCTCTTCTGCCCTCACAGATCCTGACTAGGGTAACACCAAGTACAAAGCCAAGTGGAAATGGCCAGAAGCAATGCTGACTAATCCTAGCTTAGATCAAACACCGTAATTGTATGAACCAATTTGATAGTTTATTTAATCTGCGACTACATGGATTTTTACAGTGCAGCACAGATTCTTCTTTGGGAGATCCATGTGGCAGAATTTACACTTTTTATTAGGTGAGAAGTTGCAAACCTGACCATTTAACTCTTTGTAACTGCAAGAGTTGTTGGCCTTGTGGCTTCAGCATTCAGCTGTGTGCTCCCGCACAGCACTGGCGCTTACCTAGCCCACAGTGAACTGTTCAGACATCCAACACAGATTAAATATAATCCTGTTAAAAAGTAATGTGAAAAAAAAGAAGCTGTGAGTCTGAGTAGACCACAGTAAGGCGGTTCAGCAAGCCAAACAAGTGCCAGTGCTGTTTAATGGAAGGAGAGAGATGAAAAGCTCACTAGCAAGAGTCCATGTAACTTTACCTCACAAACACACCTGAACAGGAGCACACACAGGTTAACTCCTAAAGGGATATTACAACAAGAATCAGCCTACAAAGTCCCCAGTGCAACAGAAGGATCCAAGAAACAGTCTGAAAGGTATTTATTTTGCTTACGAGTTGCCACTCTGAATAAGTTTACTCCTTCTATAGAAGGCTGATTTATCAACACCCAGGTTAAATCCATCTCCAACACACAGGAGCACAGTCAAGAAAGGACCTGGATGAAGGCTATTCAACATCCAGGGAAGTCAGGATAAGAAACATTGCCCTGTGTTGGAATGGCACATAAAACCATCACGTATAATTGCACCGAGATGATTGAAAAAATAGGATTGTGAAAACTCTGCAGATAAGCAGAACACAACAGAAGAAGCCACCAGAAACTGAGTGACCACCCCTTTGAATGGAGAAGACAACAAAAAGCTCCCATGTGGAAATGATTCTGAGGAGTACACATCTGGAACGATGTGTGGAAAATACAGAACTACATTGTAAAGAATGATTGAAGAGAAACCCACACACTGTTGCCAAACAAAGACTCAGCCAAATCACGTCATAGGGAGGAGTTAAAGAGGATATGCTGGGTTGTATTTGGAGACGGAAAGCTATGATATTTCACTACAACATGCAATTAGGTTTGGTAGAAAGGGCAAAGTTAACTGTATTTACCCCTAACATTTCTTCTTTAAGCAGAAGCCTGCTGGTCCATCAAGATTCTTTCGGGTGATGGAAGGGCAGAAAAGTTTCTTTTCTGCTCCATGAAAGTCTTTGAAATTCACTTGCCAGCCACTCCTACAGGCAAACCCCAGAACTTGCACCAGTATTATTCTCTGACCTGGTTGCCAACACAGCATAGTTCCAAAACATCGTCATCACCACAAAACACACGCACACAAAAGCAAACAAAGCACTCAGAACTGAGACAAAAGGACAAAAAGCCACACACAGGAGATTTTAAGGGTGATTTTGCGTGTGTGCGTATGTGTCTGTAAATAAAGTCAGAGACCAGCTAAGACACAAGGTACCAGGTTTTCCAAAGTCACCAAACAAAATTCAGCAGAAATATGGAAAAACAGGTTCCATTGACAAGTAACAGAAACTGGTACTTTTCCAGGTTTGTCAAGGAACACCATAATTCCAGTATGTTTGGGGCTACAGGGAACTAGCAAACCACAGAAATGTTCTAAAACTAGAGGACAAGTCAGAGGAGTAACCAAATATTTGTTTTAAAAAATAAGAAGTACACATCTGAAATCCGTGCCAAAGGAAGTAGATTACATAAGTTCTACAGCACACCATGAATGGAGGTCTAACCACTTGCCTTAGCGAATCCTGCTCTAAAAGGCACATTAATTTTGTCTAAAAAGCACCCACAACTATCCAACACTAACTTAAGCATTTAAAGGAACCTCAAAAACCTTATAAGGTGGAATAATAACCATTGACATGCTGCAACACTACTTAGGTCTCTAACGAGGTACCAACAGGCATTTTTTCCTCACTTTTTTGTTACATGGAGGATTTCTTTTGGTCCTGCTTCTTTCCAAGATGTGCAGTTATTTGGTCCTTATTAGTGTTTATGTGCTCTAGGAAAAAAAATAAAATAGGTCAATTCTTAAGCAGAAGGTACGGATTCTCCTGTTGCCTGCTGACAAACTTTTTCTTACTTTCCATCTATATTCCAAACTAAGTTCAAAAGTTTTAGTAAACCTTTTTAAGAAGCTTACATTACAGTCATACAAAAAGCTTTTCATGCCACTGAGTACAAGGACAATTGTCCCAAACAGCTATTTGATAGGAACATCAAGGACCAAGGTGCCAGTATTTCCCTAAGGGGAAGCCTGGGTAGATTTTAAAGAGTTTTGCTTCCAGAAAACAGAACATATAGACAAGCTGACAGCAAGATGAGATCTAGGCCAAATTATAGAAGCATTCTTTAACAGAAATTCAGGATTTTTATTTTTTTTTAATAAACAGACAGGTCCCCTCCTCAAAAGGGAGCAGAGGTGTGGGCAATTAGTGGTCTTGGAAATGAAAATCTTCTTCCATTCAGTCTCTTTCCTAAATTCCATTTCCTCCAGATTTCCTGGCAAGTCTGACTGGAGACATTGCTGGGTCTCTGCCAACTTGAGATAAATTATCAGTTTGACAACAACTTGGACGCACAAGTGTTCAGCTCTGGCAAAGTCAGGTGATGGTGGTGAACGAGCTCCTCAGAGATTTGCATATGTGAAACACTTCTATATTTGTTCATCTGGAAATCCAGAAGCACATGGGCCAGCAAGGGGAAAGGGAAAAGAGTCAGAGGGCTACCCAAGTTACTCTTTCTTGTTATAAACCAGAATTTTTAAAAAATGGTGCAATAAATACTGAAAAGCTCCACCATAAAGCTCCAGAGATTAAAGTAAAAAGTTGCTTATTTTTCTGGCTTCTGGGCTTTAGTATCAAAGCCAGATTTCTTTAATAAAACTTTTATGTAGATTTATGAAAGAAATGACCCAACACAGCTTAATCCAAAAATATTCTGTCACACAGCCTCTTCTTCTACATCAAGGTTGCAGTGTAACACATTTAAAACAGCACTCTTCACGCTTACTGCATCTCCCACCTCTCCTTCGGGATTACTCACTCCGTGAGCTGTGCTGCTTCCTAACCTACAAAAGCAGAAACATTTATAAAGCCACAAGTTGTATGGTCTCAGCAATCCTAAAACAATCTTCATTGGAAAAACCAGCCTTGAGTCACAGTAGATTCCCCAGCCCAGAATCTTTGCCCTAACACATCCGTCACCACGGAGCAGAGGGACAAAATACGCAAAACGTTTAGCCAGGAAAGAGTTGGAGCGTTGATGGAGGTTGCATTGCCCATATCAATCCAGTTCAAATGATTATCAAAACTACTCTCCAGCTGTCATGGGATGTTGCAAAGGATTCATGTGTCGTTATAAAACAAATTGCTGGGCACCAGGCAATTTTTTTTGGCCATAGGATTTTGCATTTTGTCCTGTCAAAGTACCTGAGCATAGCCCTGCCCTGAACAGTGGCATTTCACGCACAGATCCTTGAAAGTCTGCAAAGATTCATCAGTCAGCCCAGAATTCCTGGGAGGAACATGCAGATAAAGGATACAGTCAGAAAACTTGCAAAATGGCATCAGCTGTACACAATTGCTTAAATTTGCCCTGAGATTGTTAGTTGATAAGCTCCGCTAGGAACGAAAATGTAGAAACATAAGTTCCTACAACAGCTGACTGCTGTAATCTTCTCTATTGGTTTTTTCTCCCCTCATCACCCTACTCTTGATGACAACAAAAACATCAGAATGAGACAAATAAAGAGCTAGTCCAGCTAAGAAAATAAAAGAGGCATTTGCTATGGAGGAGTCTCATGGTCAAGTCAAATAAATTAGGACAGGAATTACCTCATTCAACAAATAATGCCAAGTACAGTAATTGAGATCTCTTTTATTGCCAGCTGGGATATCTTAAACAGACTGAACTAGATTTTAAAATGCCATAATAGGGAAATACTTGTCTTTCTGCAGACTGTTTCCTGGACAGACAACCTGACCAAGTTACACATATCTCAGATAGTGAAAAATACAAATGTATAAAAGCTCTAGAATTTCTAGCAGAGGTGAAACAGAAAATGCCAGCGCAAACTCAAACTAGCATAAACTCATTGCTCTTATTTCTATCTTCCTGTTTAAAGTAGGGATATCCAATTACCGGCCTTGTATTTCTAAAACACAAATAACTTCTAGAATTTGGACCCAAACCACATAGCAAGCATTTGACAACATTTTGAACAAAATATTTTTTAATTACAGAGAACTTCCAGTGACTCTAATGTTTTTATGTGACAAGTCCCTCTAAGAAGTCACTGAATTTGACAGGTTTCTAAACTAAACTGCAATATTCAGAGGCCATTGCGGTGAAAAAATGTTTTGAAAATAAGAGAAACAGGAGAAACTCTATAAAAATAGGGAGAAAACAACACTATTTGTAATAGAAACTTCCAAGCCATAGTAAAGTGGGTATAGATTAAAACCACAGTGTAATATTACTCTAGAACAGCAAGTTTGCCTAACGTTCTGGGGCTTTATCAGACCTTTAAGGAAAAAAAAATAAATCCAGATACCAGAGCCTTCTAAGATCACAAACTTCAGCACATTTCTGGACTTATGAATTTGGGCCATATCCTGAGCATAACACAAAAATATTCTTAAGTATGCTGATGGCATAATGTTAATACTGACTTTTTTTTTCATTAACTCATTGAATTAATTTCCTCTATAACAAACCAATTTGTAAATGCAAATGTAAAGATTACATGAAATGCCTTGGCAACAAAGCACATTGGGAAAAGGAGCAGAGGAATAAATAGGCCTCCTGTTTCTCAGTCAACAATTCTAGAACTTCCAACTGGAAAATACAACATGGTCAAGATAAGGTCCAAACCGTACCCTAATATAAGCCTCAAAACTGAATATCTGACTTTTTTTGCAATGTATTCTGGACCACAGATTCTATCCCTGAAAAATGAACAGGCCATTCAAGTCTACGGGCAAAATAAATACTATTTTAAAAGGTTACACTAAAACTAATAAGCCAGTGGCCAAACGGCAGCACAAAGCCCAAAACTCCAGGGGATTTCCAGTACAATTATCAAAGGTCCTTGAGTGAAAGGTAAAAATAACAGCAGAACTCAAACCAAAGCCATCTTGCTGCAACTCCAACCACAACTACAATGCACACACACAACATAAAGGATAAAAGTTTTGTTATTTTAATATAGCATTTTGATTCAAATTGGAACAGAAGTCATAATGCTCCATGAAAAATCCACAGATAACAAAGAAATCCATTCATAGCAAGTCAAAGAAAAAAACCCCAACCAAACGAGTTCAAGGAAACTAAAAAGCTACCAGTTTTAAAGACAGAAAAAACATTCTTACAGAAAGAGAAAAGTTAAAATAAAAGTATATTAGTGTGGGGTTTTTTTTCTAGGAAGTAGCTTTTCCTTCTCACTTCACCCAATTAATATTCTGCAGTACAGCATTATTTAGCAATTTCTACCAAAGTCTTTCCCATTTTGTCCTCTTTTGTTAGGCAAATTATAAAAGGCAAAGGCACTTTAAGGAAGTTTCCAAGATAAAAAGAGCTTGAGATCAAGAATAACTCATTTCTCAGTTTTCTCATAGTCTTAATTCATTCTCCCTTCAAAACCTCTATCAATCCAAATGAATAACACTGGATAATAAACTTCAGAGTTTTCTCAGTAGTCCTGTACCAAGAATACATCTAATCTTTAAAATACATGAGTTCTATTAACTAACTTTTAGCTGACACAGACAGGAACTAAGGCAAAAGGCTGTAAATGAATAAGCACCTATGACTGACTATAAAATGCCTTCCCCTGAAAGTGATTTCAGAGTCAGGGTGCCAGCACACACAGCTTTGGAATTGCCAGACATCCTTCCCAGTGTTACAGCAAGAGCACACCAAGGAAGATGGATTTCTACCACAGCCAGCCCAAGGAAGGACCGGTAAGGATTTAGCAACATTTGCTGCTCATACCAGGTGCTTCAAGCCCGTGAAAAACGGAGCCTACTGACACTTGCAAGGAAAACACTGTCAAAACAGCCTCCCAAACTACAACCTCTGCCTCAGCTGCTTGCACTCACATGAATGGGTTTATTTAAAGTTAGCAGGGAACGTCAACACCTTGGGCCACAAGAAACCTCCTTGTTAGTTCGCCATTCTAAAATCCTGCCAACCATATTTCTTGCTCTATAAGTAGCCTACTGGCACCATTCCTAGAGAAGACCAACCTACTGAACTCCAACACAGCTCCAGCGCAGGGTCACAAGCTGTTCTGACACCAGCAGCTGACCCAGAAGTGCATCTGACATAAGAGACATTGAATAACAGCTTCTCAAATGGCAGGAGGATGAAAAGGTTACAAACTCTGAATGCACTGGCTAAGAAACATCTTTTGGCAGCTGCAAAGGAGAAAAGATGACCTGAACATGGTGAAGAAAAATGAATCCTTGCAGGCAACAAAAGGAGCTGGGAACACAAACAATCCTACACTTTGCACATGAAAAGCCTGTCATCAGCCAGTTCTTGGACTGAATTAAACTACAAACCACGAACTTTAGCAACAGCTAAAATAAATTTGAAATAATACCAAACACAACAAAAACTATCGAACTTCTTTGGGGCAAAAACTGAAATGCCATACTATTTTTTTGCTTAATGAATATTCCAGACTAACAAAGCCTGAAGATGCTGTTTTGATCTCCCTTCTTCTGCAGAATGGATTAAAGGAGAAATTACATTTTTCAACATCTGGTGAAAGATCAGGTTTCCAAGGAGATGAAGTCTGGGCCTTGGATAAGTAGCCTGACTGCATTTTTCCAACAAATTGAGGTTAAAAAAGACAGGTGCAATATGCAGTTCATGCCAGTGACTCACCTTGATATCCAATTCATTCAAGGTGAAGTTCAATTAAATATACACCACAGGTTATCTGACAGCACTGAAAGTGATTAAATACAGATAAAAACAGTTTGATAATTACCAAGGAAATCTCCTCACCCAAAAAAAACCCTCAAAACTTAAATAGGCTTTCTAAATAACCCAATACACCAATTCTTTAAAAGAGAGGCATTATCACTTTGTAAGTGCATCATTTTGTGTTCTGCTTCACTGTCCTGAGCTTTAACTACATAATACCTGAGTATGCCAAATTCACCAGCTCGGATTTGATTTAACCAAACCTGGAACTACGGCAGTGCAAGACTACCACATACATATGGATAGATATATGCACACACACCACAGGCAGAGTATACCTCTGCTTTACTTTAATCCATTACCTAAAGTCTACCTACAGAAACTTGCAGATAGACTGAAAGATCCAGACTGAGAACATGTCTTTCACCGCGATTGAAAATGCCATAAACCACCTTATTTTCATCTTCAAGCACCTCCAAAACACAGACCGTGGCTTCCACGGGTTGACCAAGCAGAACTTCCAGCAAATAAGTTCAAAAGTTGGTGTTGAGTTCCAGTCAGCATCATCTGTGCTACTGCATCTATCAAAACCACTGATTTGGGGCTCAAGTTCTCAAAGTATAATGACAGACAAAAATTAAAGTTGCAAACCATGTTTCATGTGTTAGAGAAACCTTAAGTAGTCTTTGCATTCTGACAATTTACTGAGAACCAAATAGCTATGCAAGATTAAAAATATGTACTTATTTTGGGCTTCTCTTTGCAGTCATTTGCATGTGACATGCCTTCATTGAGGACAACTAACTTTGGAGAACTTTCTGAGACTTGGGGATGTAAGTGCTGCCTTTTACTACTTTTCTGCCCTCTTTCAGGAACAGCACTGTGGACAAAACTGATGATAAAGGTTAAAAATTAAAAGCATGCAGGTTACAGTACTGAAACAGCAAGTCAGTTGCAGGATGCATCAAATTCACTTTGTTTTACTTAACAACGTGTTCCTTCAGGTTTCCCTATTCCTCCTGTCAAAGTGTAACCACACAGGCCATTTGCTCTCCGCTGGAAACAGTTTAAACTATTGAATTTGAGTATGAAAACCGTGCTCCTGTATTCTTGTCAACTAATTACCCTGCATGTCTCCTGGTAATCCCTCAATTCCCTTTCTAAAAAGGCCTTACTCACCTGCAGCACAGGGGCTGCAGCCACCACAGCTGGTCTCAGCTTTGTCACCATAGCCTTGCATAGCATCAAGGAACTGTGTGCAACTTTGAGCTCTGCCAAACAGATCCAATGAGTCCTCACTGTTATTACTCCTGGTTTTCCAAAAGAATCTTCAAGAACGGGTGTTTGAAGGAAAAAAAACCCAAAACCAACCAATAAACTCCTCCTACAAAGATCACTTCCCTAATACAACCCAAGCAATGGTCCCCAAATACAGCAGGTCTCTTGGGAGCCCACGGTGACAGTGACATGGCAGCAGACGCCAATTCCAGCTGTGGTTTTGTGGAATTCCAGTTACAGCCACCTTAGTTCACTGGCACCCAAACCAAACAGCTTTCCTCATGTTCCCTGTGGGAATTCCCTCCTGCCTAGGCACTCTCTCAAGGAACTTCTTTTGCAGACCTTGAGCCTACACAGCCCCTCACACCACAACTGGCATCCAAAGAGACAATGGAAACACACAGCATGGAAGGGAACATAGGATAAAACAGCATATTAACCCACTGAAATATTGTGCTTTTAGATTATTGTACATGCTCAATTTCCACAAGTAGGCATAAAACCCCATGAATGGTCATGAGGAATACAAACCCACAGAAGTCAGAAGTAGTAAAGCCTTTCCCCTTAAAAAGCAGCTGTGGTTTAGAATAACCAGACTAAGAGGTCTGTAGTTCCTGATGCTTCAAAGAGCTATTTACATTTGCATATTCCTAGAGGATACAAAGCATACATTCTTGGGAGGGCAGAGTTTAACCTCAGGCTTCTGCAAGACCGTTTACCGAGACAGTTAGCCAGAATTATGGTTAATTAAAACAAACATCCTTTCTTTTCTCCCCCACAAACTGAGGTGCAGCCTGTGTGTTATCACTCACTCCCAACTAAAAAGTCCCCTTGATTAAACATATACTAAACAGGCAGGTCTGATACTTTCAGCTTATTAAAAGAAGAAACAGTATCATTTCCAATGTTGAAGTTCGAGAAATTAAAAAGTCTACTTAAAGCCTGAATTTTGAGACGAGATCAGATACAAAATTACTCAAGCAGATGATCTCTAGGTGCGGCCGACCCTTCCCACCTCGCTTTACTGAGAAAATACTTTAAAATTCCTGCGTGCACATTCGCTTCCACGGCAAGAAAACACACCCACTTGTTCCTTCACCGTTATTCCCCAAGTACCAAAACCTTCCCCAAACTGTTATAACCGAGGCGCTGGAGGAGCAGAAACCTCGGCAATTAAAGACGCAAAGCGATCGCTCCTGCCTTCCCGAGCGCAAACACCCCCCGATCCTGGGAAGCACCGCGGCGCTCCCGGTGTGTTATACCCGCAGATCCACGGATCCATGGATGCCTCCCTTCTCCCGCGGCGCTCACGGGTGCCGGGGCCGGCTCGGGGGGATCCCACGATGGGATCCCATCCCATCCCATCCCATCCCATCCCATCCCGAGGGATGTTCCCAGCCCGCAGGAGCCCGCAGACCCACGGGCACCGCCGTCGCTTCGCGGCTTCACCCGGGGCCTCCCCGAGGGGGAGAACGGCCGAGACGCGGCCCGGACGGGGCAGCGGCCGCTCCGTGGGCCCCGGGCACGGGGAGGGGGCACAGCCCGGCACGGCCCCCCCGCACCCGCGGCGAGACCCCGGCCCGGCCCCATCCCCATCCCC